>JAVGWX010000009.1:12891666-13316666 GCA_036924085.1 Ariolimax columbianus
TGGCAGACACAAGCTTCCACTGTGGTAAGATAACATGGAACAGTGATTATATTTGATATCGAATACGGTATTGGGTGATTGGGCAAGATCTACCACTCAATAGAATAGCTGTCTGGGGCAAGCAGAGTGGGAGGTTTTGTCGCTAGAGTGAGTTGGAGGTTGTCGCTAGAGTGAGTGGGAGGCTGTTGTCGCTATAGAAAATGAGAGGTTAAGGCTGCAGAAAATGAAGTATGAGATTTAATGGAGAGGAGAAATTGGATGACGAGGTAAACATTTTAGATGGGAGAAACACCGTCCCATGTAACAAACAAACAACTAGAGCATTAGCGTCTTTCACGTGGTAAAAACGGTCTTCAGTTTGAGGAAGGCATTGATCCGAAAATAGATGAAAGGGGACGGGAGAATATAAGATGGAAGGACAGATATTGTGGAAGAAACGTTTGAGAGGTGAGATTTAATATGGAGGCTAACATGTAGACAGACAAACGTGCGGTTAGATAAGACATTTAAGCAAATAGCTAAATAGCTAGGTAACTAGAGACATAGACGTTTACAGGGAGACCGACAGAACATGTGTACGATAGGGACAATAGTTGCGTAGTAGGGTATACAAATAATAATACGTTGAGGCAGATAGGCAGACATATAGATAAACAGACAGACATGCAGGTAGACACATAGATAAACAGACAGGCATGCAGGCAGCCAGACTGAGAGACAATTATAAAGACAGACATGCATGCATTTAGAAAGACAGACAGCAGGCAGGCATACCGGCAGACAGACAGACAGACAGACTGGCATTTAAAAGGACAGACAGGCAGGAGACAGATATATAAACAGACAGACAGACAAGCAGGTAGGCAGACCGGACAGAAAGACATTCAGAAAGACAGACATGCAGGCATTTATAAATACAGACAGGCAGGCAGGCAGCCATACAGACATTTACAGACATTTAGAAGCACAGACAGGCAGACATACATACACACACACACACACACATATATATATATATATATATATATATATATATATATATATATATATATATATATATATATACAGACAGGCAGGTAGGCTGTCAGACAGAGAGACATTCATAAAGACAGACAGGCAGGCATTTAGAAAGAAAGATATACAGGCAGACAGGCAGACAGACATACCAACTTGATTTGAGTCCCTATTGTGGTGTATAAGTGTTCTTTACTTTTCTCTTAGTTTAATTACGATGAGGTAGTCAGCCCTATGCCCAAATCTCCATAATCACCTGACAGGTTACAGTTTCACTATTCCTTACTCACTTATTGGACCACGGTAACACATGGGCGACATACAGGTAGGCTGATTAATATACACACACGGTCCTCCTACACATATATATGTCCGCATTGGTATCCACATTCATGCATACATATGACATCCACATCCGTACATACTTTATACATCAACACCCATATGCACACAGGTGGTATCCACGTCACAGACACATGTATTCTTCTATTCTCCAGATTAGACGTGACACCCACGTCTTAAAGCTCAGTCCGAACGTCCACATCCAGACACATGTGATACCCACATACATAAACATACATGTGATATCCACATACATAAACATACATGTGATACTCACATCCATAAACATACATGTGATACCGACATACATAAACATACATGTGATACTCACATCCATAAACATACATGTGATACCCACATACATAAACATACATGTGATACCGACATACATAAACTGATACCGACATACATAAACATACATGTGATACCGACATACATAAACATACATGTGATACCGACATACATAAACATACATGTGATACTCACATCCATAAACATACATGTGATACCGACATACATAAACATACATGCGATACCGACATACATAAACATACATGTGATATCGACATACATAAACATACATGTGATACCCACATACATAAACATACGAGGCATGTTCAAATGAAACTGGACCAAACTGCACCAAGTGAACATACGTATGATGTCACCGATGACGTCACTTCTGGTACAAACAGTACATACCAACCGTCAAGTTTGTAAAAATGCATTATCTTCCGACTGATAGTTTCCTTAGCAGTTCGTTGAAAACATTTCGGGTGTGAAACGGAATCCGTCCAGAGTTAATAAGCGGGCGGTAATTTGGTTTCTAACTTCTCAAGGATGTCGACCAGTTGACATTCATCGTAGAATGCAGGCAGTGTATGGTGACAAAAGTGTGTCGAAGACAACAGTGAAGAACTGGCCAGTGATGTTTAAAGAAGGATGTGAGTTAACGCAACAAAATACACCTGACCTGGTCTCGGAAGGTCTTTCTTTAACTCATGTCCTTTTTCAAACATCGTTGTCCAGTTGTTGACTGTTGTCTTTGACACACTGCCTGCATTCTGCGATGAATGTCAACTGGTCGACATCCTTCGGCTGTTAGAAACTGAACCACCGCTCGCTGATCAACTCAGGACGGATTTCGTATCACACCAGCCATGTTTTCAACGGTGTGCTGAGGAAACTATGAGTCGGAAGATAATGCATTTTTTGCAAACTTGACGGTTGGTTTGTGCTATTTACACTAGAAGTGTCGCCATCGTGCGCATCGTACGAATGTTTACTTTGTGTAGTTTGGTCCGGCTTCATTTGAACACGCCTCGTACATATGTCACTAACATCATACACATACATGACATGCACATGAATATACGTGACATCCACATACATACATGTGGTATTTACATCTTTACACACACTTTCAACAGCCACATCCATGGACACATATGTGGCCCATTCACGTCCCTGCCCATTCATCTCACCTGACTCCCCGGAGTGCCCGAGGAAGATGAACGCGGGCTGGTGAGCTTCTCCCATGGAGTTCTCGGCCCTGACCTGCAACTCATACAGTGTATACACGTCATTGGTCTCAATGTCCAGGAAACCCTGGCTGTGGTCTGTGACGTAGGCTGAGTTCCAGGTAAACGTCCCCTTCATCCGCCACTTGACCAGGTATCTGAACCTCGGCCCGTGAAAGTACAGTCTGCTCATAGGCTGTAGAAAGTAGGAGGTGTGTCATAGGGATGGAAAATAAACCAAGCAAGGACAGAAAAATACATTACAATAACAACACCAATAACAACAAAAATAACAGAAAAGCCAATATAAACAACAATAACAACAAACATAAACAATAATAGCAAACAACAAGATTTTTAAAAAAACAACATTAACATAAAAAAGCAACAACAACAACAACAAAAACAACAAAAAACCACACACAAAAATTACATGTACATAAACAACAGCAAAAAACAACAAAAAACAACAACAGCAAGAGCAACACAAACAAAATAAACGACAACGAAAATATAAACACAAACAACAACAACAAAAAACAACAACTACCAAACACGTCTTTAGAAATGACGTTGTGGATGATGTTATTGTGGTTGATGTTGTTGTGGTTGAAATTGTTGAGGTTGATGTTGTTGTGGTTGATTTTGGTGGGGTTGATGTTGTTGTGGTTGATGTTGTTGTGGTTGATGTTGGTGGGAGCTGATGTTGTTGTGGTTGATGTTGTTGTGGTTGATATTGTTGTGGTTAATATTGTTGTGGTTGATGTTGTTGTGGTTGATGTTGTTGTGGTTGATGTTGTTGTGGTTGATGTTGTGCTTGATGTTCTGGTATTGATGTTGTTGTGGTTGATGTTGGTGGGGGCTGATGTTGTTGTGGTTGATGTTGTTGTGGTTGATATTGTTGTAGTTGATATTGTTGTGGTTGATGTTGTTGTGGTTGATGTTGTTGTAGTTGATGTTGTTGTGGTTGATGTTGTTGTGGTTGATGTTGTTGTGGTTGATATTGTTGTGGTTGATGTTGTTCATGTTGTTGTGGTTGATGTTGTTGTGATTGATGTTGTTGTGGTTGATATTGTTGTGGTTGATGTTGTTCATGTTGTTGTGGTTGATGTTGTCGTGGATGTTGTTGTGGTTGATGTTGTTCTGGTTGTTGTTGATGTTGTTGTGGTTGATGTTGTTGTGGTTGATGTTGTTGTGGTTGATGTTGGTGGGGTTTATGTTGTTGTGTTTGATGTTGTTGTGGTTGATGTTGTGGGTTTGATGTTGTTGTGGTTGATGTTGTTGTGGTTTTATGTTGGTGGGATTGATGTTTTTGTGGTTGATGTTGTTGTTGTTGATGTTGTTGATGTTGTTGTGATTGATGTTGTTGTGGCTGTGGTTGATGTTGTTGTGGTTGATGTTGTTGTGGTTGATGGTTTTGATATTGTTGTGTTTGATGTTGTTGTGGTTGATGTTGTTGATGTTGTTGTGGTTGATGTTTGTGGGGTTGATGTTTTTGTGGTTGATGTTGTTGTGGTTGATGTTTTTGTGGTAATGTTTCTGTGGTTGAAGTTGTTGTTGTTGATGTTTTTTGTGGTTGATGTTTTTGTGGTTGATGTTTTTGTGGTTGATGTTGATGTGGTTGATGTTTTTGTGGTTGATGTAGTTTTGGTTGATGTTTTTGTGGTAATGTTTCTGTGGTTGATGTTGTTGTGGTTGATGTTTATGTGGTTGGTGTTGTTATGGTTGATGTTGGTGGGGTTGACGTTGTTGTGGATGATGATGTTGCTGTTGGAAGCAGCTCGTTCTGAGTTAATTTAACTCTGAGTGACGTTTCTCTGGTAGCAGTTTATAACGGCTCGTCTTACACCATAAAGCATACTTAAGAAGGTGGACCTCGATCCTGCCGGCTGTAGTGCAACGCAAAGCTTTTCCTAGTCACTTGTAATGTGGGAGACACAATCGATCCCCATCTCGCTGACCAGACTGAAATGTTCCAGTCTGAGTTTCAGGGGCGTGACGCGAACGAGAGACGGGTACCTTGATCCATGTACTTTCTTGATCATAGCCGTAGTCTCGGCTCGCAGTCCTTACTGAAAGAACTTGATAACCGTGTAATATTCACCCAATGATTGATGATCCTACGGTTCAATAAATCGATTTTGTTTTCTAAAAAAATCCTCTACAAAAATCAAAGAATTGTTTCGTTTAATGAATACAAAAATAAGGCTACTTTCCAGACAGGTAGCCTTTCAGAAGAACAAATAAATCAAGTGACGCCTTCAGCTTCATGAAAGAAAAAAATGGAAAATGGTTCATAGACCTGAATTGGATGCACTTGGGCGTGCTGTTGTGTCCCCATCATTCCTGACAGTGCAATCGACAAAGAAAGAACACCATAGCCCTGGCGCTTCCTATGGAATTTGTCATGACATCATCAGGTACCTATTTACAGCTGAGTTGACCTGAGTAGTTGGGATATCAGCCCACGACAGGCCTAGATGTCAAACAGAGCGCAGTGAGATTTAAAGTTGGTACTTTGAGCTTGTAAACCAAGTCCCAACCCGTATACCACAAGTTCCTCACACATTTAGATTTTGAAGAACAAGTAAACTAAAGGTGAGTCACATAGGATCAACTGCCGTCAGGGATGAATATAACTCTTCATGTACTAAGATAACTCTTCATGTACTAAGATAACTCTTCATGTACTAAGCCGCAACCCCTGTGGGGTGGGGTGGCCAGTTCACTTTTTTACTGTTCTTACTCTCCCCAACTCATACGTCAGGTGTCCATTCAAATCTAGGTTGACTGGAGGAACAATCTTACCAGTTACGTACCACGGTCTGGATTTTATTTTGCCCTTCCGTGAACTCGAATCCTTGAACGCTTTAATCCCAATCCAATAAGCCAGACCACTGTCGAATAGGCTACACGCTCCACGAGAACAAGGAACAAGCAAAAATGTATGGTTTACTTTGTCCTGCTCGTGTGATTTCAACTTGGACAAAAAACAAGAGTTAACAAATGCTGCGGGAAGTCAGATCAGAGCTCAACAAAATCCAAAACAGCTCAACAGTTGTTCTTAAGTGGCTACACTCCCAATGTGAAATCACAGGGAACGAGAGAGCTGATACCCTGCCCAAAGCAGGGGCAGGATGGAGCAACTTATTCGTAAAGTGTCTTACCGAGAAGCAAAAACTATCATCTACAATCAGTTCAACTCAAAATGGCAGAAAGACATGGAAGTGAGAAGTAGATCTGATCCAATCCACCATCCCCACAATACCAATAAAACCGCCATTGTTCGCATGAGAGCGGGCCACTGCATACTATTGTGCCACCTAGATCGGCTCAAGATATCACACACAAATGACTTCCCATATGGAAATAGAGTCCAGACCCCTGAACAAATCCTACAGGACTGTCCAGTATACATAGACATAAGGTGTTAAACCTGGCCAAAGTGAGCCGAGGTGTCATGAAAGCTGTGGGGCTGCCACCCAAATCTGGAAAGGATTCTGGACTTCGTCCTAGCGACGGGATTACATATCTAGCATGATTAAAAAGCCTGAACGCAGAAGAAGTAGGCCACTTGAAAAAATAACGTTTAATTCATATTTTTGTACTACTTAACTTCTCGTCTCGTCTTTCTCGTAACCCTCAGAAAAATCGTAGGGGCATCCATCCACCTATCAGTGATGTGTCTTGGATATATTCCTAACAGGGCGGTGTATAATCCTTATTATTTGTTTGTTTATCGGTTATACAATTGTGATGCCATGTAGATCAAGTAGGGAACCGGGCAGATTATTCATTGTTTTTCCTTAACACAAAGTGTGTCTTGTTGTCTGGTTAAAGTACTTGCAAAGTGGCATAAGAATTGTCGCTGTAAATCTCGAGTTCTTAATAATCATACCTGACGCACAAGAGAAAAATGCTCGTCTACCAGACGTGACGAGAAAGACTAGAGTTGCAATTTATAAATCCAACACATTATCGAGTGCAAGGTGCAAACATCAATAATACAACGTATACAATTAAATGTGAACATTGTTTGGTAAAAATTATAGACTGTTTTTGGTCTGTTTACAATTATTCGTGCTCATACCAATACTTGCAATTCTGGTATTGAAACAGGTTGGTGAGTGTCTGTTGCCAGGTAGCCGAAGGATTCGGCTCTGGGTAGCAGGATTAAAAAACTTTCTGCGGCTTACTAGCCCAGGAAAAGGGGGGGGGGGGTGGGGGGGGGGGAGACAAATAATTTGGGTAGATTTTTAACTATAATTTTTTAATTTTGTCCGGGCAGCGGCCGTTAAGCGTACTCTTTTCGATTTCTAACTGCCAAGGGTTTTTTAACGTGCTCGACACTGGTCACGGGTCTCCGATTTCACTATCCAGAGATCATTGGAGATTTTACCAGAAGATTCACGTGAGAAAATCCTGGTTTCCCCCCTGATTCGAACATGCGACCTCCGTCACCCGAGGTGGAAACCTTACCTCGAGACCATTGAGCCACCCCCCCCCCCCCCCTGCCTCACCCCCCCCCCCTCCTCGCCCTCTCCTACTCATGCAATCGATAAAAACACTTAGGTAATGGTTCGTCCACCGCATCAGGTCACAAACACAACCATATATGTTACGACCGCAAGGTCTCCGTCAGGGACAGAAAACCAACGTAAAAAAACTACCTAACAAATCACAACAACAATACAGTACATGACTTAAACTGAGCGGTTTGAGTTCGTCGCCATTACAGGATATGTCAAAAAAAAAGTGTGAGACACGACGTGCCAGGAAAGTGTGAGACGCTATGTGCCAGTTAAGAAATAGAGTAGACCAATCCAGAAATGGTCAATATGATTGCACACCGGCAGAAACAGACGATTAGGACGGAATCTTAGTGATGTACAATGGCGTTCAGTGTATGTCGCTCTCAAATATGTTTGAGCATTATGGGAATTTGTGTTTTTTCTGTTCATCGTAATATTTATTCTGCACCGCTTTCTAGTACACCGGTTCTCAACACGTGGAGAAAGTGCGGAGAAGATGCAGCCAAAGTACGGGGCAACACTATATAGTCCAGTATGGATGGGACACAGCCGAGGTGGGAAAAGTTTGTTCCCAAGGTGGTATGGATGGGACACAGTCGAGGTGGGAAAAGTGTTTTTCCAAGGTGGTATGGATGGGACACAGTCGAGGTGGGAAAAGTGTTTTTCCAAGGTGGAATGGATGGGACACAGCCGAGGTGGTAAAAGTGTTTTTCCAAAGTGGTATGGATGGGGGACAGCCGAGGTGGGAAAAGTGTTTTTCCAAGGTGGTACGGATGGAACACAGCCGAGGTGGGACCAGTTTTTCCCCAAGGTGGTGTGAATGGGACACAGTCGAGGTTGGAAAAGTGTTTTCCCAAGGTGGTATGGATGGAACACAGCCGAGGTGGGAAATTTTTTTTTTCCCAAGGTTGTATGGATGGGACACAGCCGAGGTCGGAAAAGTGTTTTTCCAAGGTGGTATGGATGGGACACAGCCGAGAGAACCTTCCCCTGAACGGTGTGAAGTGGATGCAGCAGAGTTGTTGAAGAGATTTCTCCCAGAACGATGTAAAGTGAATATAACTGAGTGGGGAAAGAAATCTTCCCCAGAACGGTTTGAAGTGGATACAGCCGATGTACAAGATAACCCCATGAAAGACAGCACGACTGTTTGTTTCACTAGCTCACTCACTAACCTGGAAAACAGCTGACCGAGTAATCAGCGACGCTCCTTTCTTTGAGGTGAGACTCGAACATATCAACAATCCTTGTCAAGTTCAAACCGCCTGCCAACCTGTTTCTGTGTTATGGTTTTATGAGATCTTTAAAAGAACCTTTAAAACAATTATGTTTTTGGCTTTCTTCCGGGATTACATGTCTTTATGGCATCGAACCATACTGTAACACTTTATTTACAATCACGGGTGAGGAAGACTAACGTCTGGTCATGAAGAACAAAATAATCAGACATGTTAGTCAGGGTCAGGGAAAACATACTGATCAGACATGTTAGTCAGGGTCAGGTAAAACATACTGATCAGACATGTTAGTCAGGGTCAGGCAAAACATACTGATCAGACATGTTAGTCAGGGTCAAGGAAAATGTTCTGAACAAGACCCTCACCTCGACTTCCCCGTAGTTCTCTCTGGAAACGGGCTGTTTTCGTGGCAGCCTGGCTAAGGAGGTGAGGGATCGACGTGATGCCCCTAGTAGTGAGTGACACAGATTAAACCAAGCATAGGACAATCGTATTGAGGACCCGGTACACCGTCATCAGCAAGCTCGGGATGTGAGGAAAACTACAACAACCTACAACTAAACGTTCTTTTCAGGGCACGAAAAAAAGAGTAATCCAACTCATTGTGGGCATTCAACAACAACAACAACAACAACAACAACATCAATAACAACAACAACAATTTCCAATACCGACAGCTTTTTTTGTGTGTTTTAACACATTTCAGACAAAATTGTTTGGACTTCATGTTAGCAAGTAGCCGCAGGGAAGCGACACTACGAGAATACTCTGATATTTGAAGGACTTATCTGAGAATAACTATAGAGAAAGCTGTTAGTTCCGTCTGCAAAGGAAAGGCAGGATTAGAGATAGTAATTGAATGTACACGATCGATCTTGCAGATCAGTACATATTTTCAATGAGTTCAATACAAGAAAACGTGTAGCGCTTGAGTGCACTGAAGGATAGAATGTTAGTGCATGTGTTTATACAGTTAGTGATGACAAATGACGTGAAATGAGTTGGACCGACAGTCTTATGGATAAATTCGAATGTATATGGATTGGCTTGGCTTGGCTTCGTTCGTTCTCAATCTCCCGCTACCAAACCCTGAAAGGGCTTAAGTAACAGAATGTAGTCAAGTGAACGGAATGCGTTGTGTTGTAGTTTACAGCTTGACTGCGATATTTGCACATTTCGTTCCAACACATCAGACTTCAGCAAAGCATTTTTGAAGTAACGGGTTAGCATTCCCTCTTCTATCACCTCCCCTTAGCCAGTCTGCCCTGCTGCAGCCTGTAATCCAGTATCACCACGTGAAGGTGTAGAAGGGTCTTGGCAGCTCTGGTTCGCTGGCCCTGACGCTAGCAGTCAGCTATGGGTCGCTGACCACTGCAGCTCATGCGCTGCTCAGCATCTTGATCCCGAATGTAAATGATGAGGGATAAAGTGTAAGAGCAGCATGAGACAACCAACATATGAAGGAAACATATATGGTTATTTGAGAAGCGTGTGGCTCAATGATTTAGAGGCCTTTTTGATGACAAGGAGGACAGCGGTTCGAATCCTGGTATGACATGTGTTGTTGTTGTTGGGGGGGGGGGGGGGGGGGGGGGATAGACAAACTTATGCAGAGAACGACGTGGCGACAGCATTTAGCGAAGCGGCCTGTAGTCCTCAGCCTATAAAACCCCTAAACTACCCGAGCAATGGGTACATAGTCTTATTTGACAGTTTTTCTATTTTTTATTTATTGGATAGATAGCTTTGTTTGAAGATCTTCTCCTTCTTCTTCTTCTCGTTCGCCATGTTTTTTCTTGTTTTGTCTACACATGAAGGCCAGTTCTCTGAATAAAGGTTGTTGTAGTTGACAGTTCTCTCAATTATATTGCTTGAGAGATAAACCTGATAGCTTGAGATATAAATATGATTGCTTGAGAAATAAATTTGATTACTTGAGAGATAAATCTGATTGCTTGAGATATAAATTTGATTACTTGAGAGATAAACCTGATTGCTTGAGATATAAATATGATTGCTTGACAGATAGATGTGGTTGTTTGAGAAATAAATCTGATTATTTGAGAGATGGATCTAGTTATTTGAGAGATAAATCTAATTACTTGAGAAATACATCTTATTATTTGAGAGATAAATCGTATTACTTGAGAGATGGATCTGGTTGCTTGATATAATAATTTGATTACTTGAGAGATAAATCTTATTATTTGAGATATAAATCTAATTATTTGAGAAATAGACATTGGTGCCTGAGATACATCTTATTATTTGAGAGATACATCTAATTACTTGAGGAATGAATCTGGTTGCTTGAGAGATAAATATGATTGTTTGAGAGATATATTTTGTTATTGGAGAGAGGGATCTGGTTATTTGTGAGATAAATCTGATTACTTGAGCTATAAATCGTATTATTTGAGCGATACATCTGATTAGTTGAAAGATAAATCTGATTGCTTTAGAGAGAGGTCTGGTTACTTGAAAGATAAATCGCATTAGTTGAGAGATAAATCTTATTATTTGAGAGATACATCTTATTATTTGAGAGATACATCTTATTATTTGAGAGATGGATCTGGTTGCTTGAGAGATAAATCTTTTTAATTGAGAGATAAATATTTTTATGTGAGAGATAAATCTTTTTTTTTGAGAGAATAATCTTTTTATTTGAGAGATAAATCTTTTGATGTGAGAGATAAATCTTTTTATTTGAGAGATAAATCTTGTTATTTGAGAGATAAATATTGTTATTTGAGAGATAAATCTTGTTATTTGAGAGATAAATCTTGTTATTTGAGAGATAAATCTTGTTATTTGATAGATAAATCTTGTTATTTTAGAGGTAAATCTTGTTATTTGAGAGATAAATCTTTTGATGTGAGAGATAAATCTTTTTATTTCAGAGATCCCCCAGGATGACATCACCTTGTCAAAGTGGGGTGGGGGGGGGGGGGGGGGCTGCGTGTATCAGTAACCTGGTAAGCTATGCCGGCGAGAACATTTGTTCCTGGTAGGGCCACCCATGCCGGACAGGTCACTGGAGAGGGGCCAGACTAAGAAAGGTAGCAGCGGGGTGGTGTCCAAGAGTCCAGGAAGCCAGAACACCTGGGAGAGGAAACGAGCAAATGGAGCTAGCAACCCAAGAGGGCAGGACAACCAATGACTATCATCTATCGAGCCCAACCCAGGAGGGCAGGACAACCAAGGACTATCATCTAGCGAGCCCAAACAAGGAAAAGCCATTCCTAGACCATAATATCTGACTAACGAATGGCCTCATGGTAAAAATAACTTCAAGTCCACTGTGTATCAACGTGGTAAAAGATATGCGAGGCTGCTTAGAGAGCAGTTATGAGCGTGGGAGTCTGGTGGGCGAGAGGAGCGGCGCCAGGCTCATGGACTCCAAATAAGACATCCTCTGCCTTTTCCCTGACAAGGGGCAACTGTCAGGGTAACTGTATAACAACCCAATGAAACCATTTATAAACATGGTATCAAAAAATAACCTGCTGCCTTGCAGGTTTGGCCGCTGTGTCGGTTGGGGACAATCAAAGGCTAGGGATGCGAACCTGAAGAAAATGCTTGCTGAAAACGGAAGTGTTAGACCGTAAGGTGCGAATAAAACAGCTTGCTGCTGCAAACCACGACACTGCATATCTCATCCAAGGATTATCAAGGACCAGGACTATACAGAGAAACACCATAAGGTACCCGCACAGACAAAGACATGTTTCTTCCGCCATGGACACACAGATACATCTGCCACTCAAACCCTACAGGTGTTGCAAAGGAACGCTGAAGGTATATCCAATAAAAAGGAAGCGTTGACCAGAAGACTATTTGAGGAAGAAATACACGTTGCCTGCATCCAGGACACACACCTTAATGCAAACCACAGATTTTGCATAAGAGGATATGAAACCCATAGACTGAAAAGGGGGAGAGGGTGTGTGCTTATTCTCACCAAAATATAAATCCCATCAATGATGATATCAGTGCAAACAAACGGAGAAGCCGAAACAATAGGGGTGGACATAACCTTCCCGAATCAGACAATTAGAATTTATAATACATACTGCCCGCCAACAAACAATATGGCCCTAGAAACCATGAATATTATGGACCAGGCAGCCATAGTGGTAGGAGACTAACAGTCAGTCTGAGAGGTGGAGTACACACAAACTAACGCGAGGGGAAAACGAACTAGAGGAATGGGAGGTTGACAACAACCTCTATCTGACCAACCTCCCAGACTATCCTCCCACGTTCTATTCAAGGCGGTGGTCATCAACATTATCCCCTGACCTTACATTTTCCCCCGGCGACCTAAGCCAAAAATCCAAAAGAACAGTACTCGCACCTCTTGCAGAAAGTGACCACAGACTCATCAAACTTACAACAAACCTGGAAACCATTCCATCAGACCACAGACCGATCAAACTTACAACAAACCTGGAAACCATTCCATCAGACCACAGACCCATCAAACTTACAACAAACCTGGAAACCATTCTATCACACCACAGACCCATCAAACTTACAACAAACCTGGAAACCATTCTATCAGACCACAGACCCATCAAACTTACAAAAAACCTGGAAACCATTCTATCAGACCACAGACCCATCAAACTTACAACAAACCTGGAAACCATTCTATCAGACCACAGACCCATCAAACTTACAACAAACCTGGAAACCATTCTATCAGACCACAGACCCATCAAACTTACAACAAACCTGGAAACCATTCCATCAGACCACAGACCCATCAAACTTACAACAAACCTGGAAACCATTCCATCAGACCACAGACCCATTAAACTTACAACAAACCTGGAAACCATTCTATCAGACCACAGACCCATTAAACTTACAACAAACCTGGAAACCATTCCATCAGACCACAGACCCATCAAACTTACAACAAACCTGGAAACCATTCTATCAGACCACAGACCCATCAAACTTACAACAAACCTGGAAACCATTCCATCAGACCACAGACCCATCAAACTTACAACAAACCTGGAAACCATTCTATCAGACCACAGACTCATCAAACTTACAACAAACCTGGAAACCATTCCATCAGACCACAGACCCATCAAACTTACAACAAACCTGGAAACCATTCTATCAGACCACAGACCATTGCCCAGGTGGAACTATTATAGAGCAGATTGGCAGAAATGTGCCACAAGTACAAATCTTTACTGCCAGTCCATCAACACTTACCACAAGAAAGTGGGCAAGATTTAATCAGTGTCTTCTAAAGGCAGCAATGGAGAATATTCCAAGAGGCACCAACAAAATTACAAACCGTATTGGTCACCTAAATTGCAACAGATGGAACTTCAACTAAAAGAGGCAAGAGAAAGAGCTGAAATTGGCCAAAATCAGGAACGCAACATCGCAATCAAGGCAGCTGCTGCAAGCTATAGGAAAACAGTCAACCACGCATGCACGAAAAGCTGACACGAGCATATAGAAACCAGCAACTTTGATGAGAGAGTAAGAAACTCTGGAAGCTAGCAAAGGTCTTGAGTTACGAAAACAGCTACAAGCCAACAATTGCGATTGAAAATGAAGGAAACGTAAACTGGGAAAAAAAGCAGCGATGTTCTAATCCAAAATTATGCAGAAACTAGTAGACATAAAATTCCAGCAGACATGAAAAGGTATATTATCAAATAAATAGGCCACATGAAGCACTCAATATGAGTACATGAGGTACATATGATAGAAAATATCACCAAGACAGAATTGGTCAGCCATTAATAAACTCAAGAAGAGAAAAGCCCCAGGAAAGGATGGCATCACTAATGAAATGCTCTCTAACATGGGAGAAGTAGCAAAGAACAAATTGCTACACATCTTTAACATAAGCTGCAAACAAGGAACTGTCCCCACAGTGTGGAAGGAGGCAAGGACTTTCCCCATCCTTAAACATGGGAAAGAGAACATGAAGCCATGCAGTTACAGACCTATTAGTCTACTCAGCTGTGTGGGTAAACTAATGGAACGAATAGTTAACACTAGAATAACCTGGCATATGGAATCAAAGAGTTTACTTATCCCCCAGCAAGCAGGTTTTCGTAGAAACAGATCGACCAAAGAGCAGGTGACATATATCTCGCAGGAGATAGAAGATGCATTTCAAGAAAAAAAGAAAACACTGGCAGTCTCGATAGACCTAGAAAAAGCCTTTGTTAAAATTGGAAGAGCGAGTTAAAACTGAAACTACTGCAAGCGGATATAAACAACAACATGTACAAGTGGATCAGTGATTATCTAGATAACAGGACAGCAAGAGTTCAACTCCAAGGATACCTCAGCAAAAAGATGAAAATGAAACAAGGAGTTCCACAAAGTGGAATACTCTCACCCATGCTGTTCCTCATATATATCAATGATATAATCACACAAATCCATAAAAGAGTACACAGTGCACTATATGCAGATGACCCGGCACTATGGACATCCGAAGAGTATACACCTGTAGCTAGAAACCAAATGCATGAGGCTCTAAATAAAATAGAGACATGGACAACAAAATAGCAAATCGCTTTAAATGAAACCAAAACCACGTGCACAATCATCTCTCTATCTCCCAAGCCCCAAGAAGTGATCCTAAAAGTAAATGGCCAGACTCTCCCCTTTGGAAAAATTTCAACTTATCTGGGAATAACAATGGGCCCAAGGCTGACATGGAAAAACCAGATTTAAAAAGCCACCAACGAAGCTAAAAACAGAACGGTCATAATGAGAAAGATATCAGGCTCAACATAAGGAGCCGAGACGGTCACCCTAAAGAAACAGTACACAGGTTATCTGGGACTAGTGCTAGAATGCTGGATATCAACATGGTCCACAGCAACAAAGAATAACTTTCAAAAAATAAATCCAACCTAAAACCAAGGTAAACGTACCATCACTGGAGCTATGAGAACACAACCAATAAATGCCATGGAGAACATGATACGAATCGAATGTATGGAGACGAGCAGAGACCAAAAAATACTTCAGCAGGGGGAGAAATTAAAACGAATTCCTGATAACCCAATATATGACAAGATCAATTGCATAGGAAGAAGGAGATTAAAGAGAAACCACTTCATTTCAAAAACAAAAGAACTTGCAAGAGCAGACCAAATCATAAGCCAGGCAGTGGTTAGAGATCTAAAACAAACATCCCAAATCCCACCATGCAAAAATGCCAAGTCTCCTGAGATGGTAGAAACCATAGATGGAATAGTGAAAAAGGGAACTCAGATTTAGAAAGGAAATTATCACAGACGATTATCATAGGAGAGTATACCCACCAGAAACATGGATGGACGTATATACAGAGGGTGAATCTAACAAAGCCACATCCAATGGAGGTGGAGGGGTCTATTACAGACTAAGGAATGGAGAAAAAACCTCGAGTATTAACAACGGGAACATACTCCAATAATTTCCGTGCAGAAGCAGAGGCACTGAAGGCCGCAGCTGAGCTTGTAATCCAAGATACAGATATTCACAAAGAAAACATAGTATTCCTGACTGATACCGCGTCAGTATTAAAAGCGCTAAAATAACACAAAGATGAAGATCTCGAGAAATGTATGTTCTTCCCCTGACACAGCTCTCAGCTGAACACCCAAGGTAGGTTATACAGTTGATCCCATTCCACTGCAATATTGAAGGCAATGAAGATGCAGACAAACTAGCAAAGAGTGGAGGAGCCTCCCCACAAACAGACCTGAGTATCACATATAATGAGGCCAAGACCATAATTAAAGCCAACTTCAGGGTAAAATAGGCTGATCAACACCCCGACTTCCGAAAAGAAGACAGTTACTTTAACTTAACTAGAGAAGAGCAAGTCATCATCTTCAGACTGAGAACTGGGCATAACAGACTCAAAGGTCATCTTTTTTTTAAAAAAAAGGGAATTTGGGACAGATGACAGGTGTCCATGTGAAGAGCATATCATGACCGTGGAGCACATCCTGCAAAGCTACAAGCTCATGCAGGAAAAGAGAGAACAATACTGGCCTCGCGAGACAGATATGAGACAAAAGCTGTATGGAGATAAAACTGTCTTACAAACAACGGTGTCCTTTGTAAAAAAAACCGGGACCTTGATATGAGGATTACACAAAAAACGATGCCTATTACCAGTAGAACAGAAGAGAGCAGGTCGTGGTCTTCAGACTTTACACTGGCCACAATAGACTGAGGTATCACCTATTCAACAAATAGAAGATAGATGGCAATGACGAATGCCCGTGTTGTACCGGGAAAATGACCGTTGAGCATTTGCTACAAAACTGTCTGACATACGAGGATCAGAGAGAGCAGATGTGGCCATCACCAGTGGCAACACTAGACAAGCTCTATGGCAGTGTCGACAGCCTCAGGATGACCGCTGCTTTTTTCGAAAAAATAAAGGTTGAAGAAAAAAATAAAAGATCTGAGGATGAACGAAGAAGCAGATGTAGAAGTAATGCTTGAAAAGAAGACGATTTTAGAGAACAATCAGATTACTTGAGAGCTGGATCTTGTCGCTTGAGAGATAAATCTGATTACTTGAGAGATAGATGTGGTTGCTTGAGATAAATCTGATTACTTGAGAGATAGATTGTATGGCTATTTGATAACCATGTGATAGAACACAAGTTTATGAAGAAAATAGATGTGGCTGTATGAGTTGAGGGACGACGTAGAGCAATAGCACGTGCAGGTGTTGAGACTGGACCACCATGAAACAGTTGGCAACTCACCGTCCACTCCACGACTAAAGTCTTCTTCACGTCCGTTCGTGTTCTTACATTGCTGGGGTTCCTGTCGGGTCTGTCAGGTGGCGTCGTACACATTCTAGACGTAGCTGCGCTAGGTTTACTGGAACCCAAGATGTTTCTGGCCTTGACCCTGAATGAGTATGTTCCCCAGGGGTAGAGCTGAAGAGTTACAATGCCCTTGATGTCGAATTGTTCGTCATAGTCGTACCTAAAATAGAACCATTGTCAGAAATGTTAGAGTGACTTCCCTTGACACTAACACATCAATAATAATCCGTTATGTGGAAATTGATCATTATATTTTTCTTAAAGTGCAATTGTCACAACGGATCTGTGCACTTGTAACCCCTGTCTCATGACAACCGAACACTAATCGCACAATATCCACTGGTGAAAAGAGAGGCGTGTGCTCACTACTTGTTTCGATGCGTGATGTGCTGTAAGACAATGCAATGGAATCTTGAGCTGACTGCTGCCTTTGTTCATGAAAGATAAGGTATAATTATATGATTTTAATATACCGCGCATTTCATTGTACAAGAAAAGAATTTATATATATATATATATATATATATATATATATATATATATATATATATATATATATATATATATATATATATATATATATATATATATATATAAACGTATTAACTAACATAACACGAATAAAACAATGTGATGACACTATCAATTAAAAGTGACTTCCAATAACAACATATTGTCATAACAAATCATCTGGAGATACAGCGTCATACGACGTCAATAAGACGATTGATAATGGTAGCAAAGGAAAAAAACAAGAAGTGGGCAAGTGTACCATCATCCATTACAAGAAGCGTGAAGTGTTGGAGATGTGTTAGAAGTATACCATCATTACAAGAGACGTAACATGTTGGAGATGTTATACGTGTACCATCATTACAAGAGACATGAAATGTTGGAGATGTTATACGTGTACCATCATTACAAGAGACGTAAAATGTTAGAGATGTTTTAGAAGTATACCATCATTACAAGAGACGTAACATGTTGGAGATGTTATACGTTTACCATCATTACAAGAGACGTAAAATGTTAGAGATGTTTTAGAAGTGTACCATCATTACAAGAGACGTAACATGTTGGAGATGTTATACGTGTACCATCATTACAAGAGACGTAAAATGTTAGAGATGTTTTAGAAGTATACCATCATTACAAGAGACGTAACATGTTGGAGATGTTATACGTGTACCATCATTACAAGAGACGTAAAATGTTAGAGATGTTTTAGAAGTGTACCATCATTACAAGAGACGTAACATGTTACAGCTGCTTTACAAATATTAATACGCTCTTCCATATGTATCTTATGTTCACTTTTTGGCGAGGAAGGAATAAGTCCATCGTCACATAAAATAAAAGTTCTAACAGGTAGGGGTGATGTGTATGAGGCTAACAGCATCGTCATGTGAATACAGAAACATCCACTGTCAGAGCATACGTCTTTCCTATAGTCCACCTGTTCGTTACCTCCTTGTAAGTAGCCTATGCCACATCTTGTAAATGTGTATATACAAGTATGCAGTATTGCTTTCAGAGTGCTTACAATGTATGTGTCTGTGCGATTATTGCCACTACCTTGTTTAGCTCAATTTTTGCAGGATATGTATAGTAAAAACGTTAGATACAATTCATGCAGATATTGATTCCATTTGTTTACCTTTATGTGTGTGAAACTTGGACATTGAATACGGAATTAGAATGCCAATTACAATCAAAATAGACGAGATGCTTCATTTAAATTATCGGATTTCGTACAGCGACTCTATCTGAATTGTCAAACAAATTACGAGATATAATCTATCAGAATGTTGGACAACATTAATTACTAATTTCTTATAAAAACATGCAAAATTCAATGTGTCAAGACCAAATGGGAAATCACACATTAAACTCCAGATGAGAAATCCCATGAACAAAAAAGAAAGGGAAACCCAGTGTGCTGCTGGAATGAAAATATGAAGAAATAAACAGGAAACAAATTTGAATAATATAGTAAAAGGCCCAACTCCACAGAAAGGATCTCAGACACACCACCAAGTGCAATTACGAAGCACCCAAAGAAACGCTAGACCATATCCTGCAGAACTGACCTACTTATACAGACCAGAGAAGCAGTCTGGCGCCTGGGAGCGTCCGTGCTCGAAAAGCTGTGGGGTCTGACGAAGACCTCAAACACGGTCTTCTTCGCAAACCTCATCGGGCTAGAAGCATATGATCAGCTGATAGAAGAAAAAAAAGAAGAAGAAGACAAAGAAGAAGAAGAAGAAGGGAAAAAAGAAGAAGAAAAAGAAGAAGAAGTCGCTGGACTGACACATGTTTGAATGGACAATCTATGACTTAATACAGTGAGAATTAATTCCCCAGTGACCTCATAATTTATACTGGTGAAAGTTAGGTGTCCATCGCAAGTGATGATGGTGACATCATAAGAGAGTTATTGTCTCAATAATACAACTTACGATATGTTTAGATTATAGTGAGTAAGAAGTGAGGTCACCAAACTCACTCTCTGGTCCCGAACTACCTCGGATCAGTGGCAAGACATAAGTCAAGACGACTGGTGGTAATTCAGGATGCAGGCACTCTGAAAGACAACGATACTGGCGATGGACAGATATCGCTAAAAATAAAACACTTCATGATACAGTGATATGTGATGTGCCATCGACCATTTGTCCATCGCATGTGATTAAGACAGCTCTCTGTGTTTAACCGTGTGGATAGTCTTTTCTCTTTCTGTGTCCGCTGAAATAAGTAACTTGCGCAGTGATTTAGATTAAAGTGAGTAATAAACTGCGCGTTTTGTCAACCTCACTCTCTGGTCCTGAGCTACCCTTGGCCAGTGGCAAGATTTCATCGATGCACAGTATGCTCAGGGTTTAATATGTGTGTCGTGCATTTGCCATAACCGCAAGAGATCGTATGGGCATCTCTCCCGGTCCGTGATCGTCCATAATAGTCGTGTCTAAATTTCAGTCACACTAAAATATATAATTATATATATATATATAATATATATAAGCGACCTCCAGTATAATGGAAAACATAGATCATGTATGTTCATCTAATATATATATATATATATATATATATATATATATATATATATATATATATATATATATATATATATATATATATATATATATATATATATACTCACCAGATGTCTGGATGGTCGGATGTATTAAACTGAACAGTATAGCCCATCACTTCAGCTCCGTTGTCGTTTCCGGCTTCCCACGACAAGCCAGCAGAGTTTCCGTGGCAACTGGTGACCTTGACATTGATAGGTGGGTCCGGCGTACCTAAGGGTGACAGAAGCAAAGAGTTGATGTCTGATTTTGTTGTGAAATAGTTACAAGACAATGGTTCTTACAGATCGTACAGATGCGACTGTAGGTTAGCTATTTATCCCATTGGTGGGGTAGTAGAAGGGTTTTTAGGCAGAAGACTAAAGGCCGCTATTCCACAGGTGTCGCCACATCGTGTGCTTGCTATGATTATGTATTAACCCGAAACAGGAAAAAAAAACATATCTGAACTATTCGGCCATGCACTCCTCAAAAAAAAGCAAAGGAAATATAAATCTGTAGTCCATCAATGTAAGAAAATAAATGACATAAATGTATACCTACATTTTACGGTGTAAACATTTGAACAGTTCTGATATATTCTAAATGTTTCTCATATAAAAATGGATATTCTTATTCTTTCATAAAGGTGGTGTAATGTTGTTAGTGCCTCTGATAAATGAACATATGTGTTTATATGTTTAATGTCTCGCACATAAGAATGTATATTCTTTGTATTACCCATAAACGGATATATATATATATATATATATATATATATATATATATATATATATATATATATATATATATAGAGAGAGAGAGAGAGAGAGATTCATATTGCCTCTTATATACTTAAATACATTTAGTCCATTTTATATATCATATATGGACAAATATTCTTAGCGTCTGACATATATGGACATATATCAATTAATATCTACCATATAAGGACATGTATTTAAATTAGCTTTTTTTTGTACGGACATATATTATTAGGGTCTTTCTAAAATGGACATATATTATCAAAATCTCTCTAATATGGACACATATTATTAGTGTCTCTCTAATACCGGTATATATTATTAGTGTATCTCTAATACGGACGCGTATTATTAGTGTCTGACACATACGGACATTATACCACGCACGCACCCATGCACCCACGTACGCACATACACACCCGCACAAACACATCACACACAAAACTTAAATGTTTGTCATATCTGGTCGTATACTTCTAATATTAACAATTTAACAGTAGTAGACTCCCCAACTCACGATGACAGTGAAGTAGCCGTATGGTCTGAAATAAATCTCTAGGAACAGTAACCCGTGACGCGTGACTAAAACAGGGAACAGGCTGTGTGTGTGCTTCTAATAAGGGTAGGTGTGTGTGTGCTTCTTGTAAGGGTAGGTGTGTGTGCGTCCTGTAAGGGTAGGTGTGTGTGTGTGTGTGTGTGCTTCTTGTAAGGGTAGATGTGTGTGCGTCCTGTAAGGGTAGGTGTGTGTGTGCTTCTTGTAAGGGTAGGTGTGAGTGCTTCCTGTAAGGATAGGTGTGTGTGTACTTCCTGTAAGAGTAGGTGTGTGTGCTTCCTGTAAGGATAGGTGTGTGTGTGTGCTTCCTGTAAGGGTAGGTATGTGTGCTTCCTGTAAGGGTAGGTGTGTGTGCGTCCTGTAAGGGTAGGTGTGTGTGCTTCATGTAAAAGTAGGTGTGTGCGTGCTTCTTGTAAGGGTAGGTGTGTGTGCTTCCTGTAAGGATAGGTGTGTGTGTGTGCTTCCTGTAAGGGTAGGTATGTGTGCTTCCTGTAAGGGTAGGTGTGTGTGCGTCCTGTAAGGGTAGGTGTGTGTGCTTCATGTAAAAGTAGGTGTGTGCGTGCTTCTTGTAAGGGTAGGTGTGTGTGCGTCCTGTAAGGGTAGGTGTGTGTGTGTGCGTCCTGTAAGGGTAGGTGCGTGCTTCCTGTAAGGATAGGTGTGTGCTTCCTGTAAGGGTAGGTGTGTGTGCTTCCTGTAATGGTAGGTGTGTGTGCTTCCTGTAAGGGTAGGTCTGTGTGCGTCCTGTAAGGGTAGGTGTGTGCTTCCTGTAAGGGTAGGTGTGTGCTTCCTGTAAGGGTAGGTGTGTGTGCTTCCTGTAAGGGTAGGTGTGTGCTTCCTGTAAGGGTAGGTGTGTTGCTGATAAATGGACACGAGAGGCTGGACGCTGCGACAGATAACCAGCTGGAGAGAGTGGTCGGGACTGATACAGCACTTCAGAACAGCATATTATAAAATTACTCTAGAAAAGCACATTTGGTTAACATATCAGTATAGCACATTATAAAACACTTTTTCTATAGAACTTTATGATAGCAAAGTAATATAATACTTTAGGATATCATATAAGGATATCACATTAGAGTAGCACACTAAGAAAGCACATTAGAGTAGCACACTAAGATAGCACATTAGAGTAGCACACTAAGATAGCACATTAGAGTAGCACACTAAGATAGCACATTAGAGTAGCACACTAAGAAAGCACGTTAGTGTAGCACACTAAGAAAGCACGTTAGAGTAGCACACTAAGAAAGCACGTTAGAGTAGCACACTAAGATAGCACATTAGAGTAGCACACTAAGATAGCATATTAGGAAAGCACTTTAAAATATCACATTAAGAAAGTATTTCCTTTTGGCCCCAACTTTCTCTTCTTCTTCACTTCGCTCCCTACGAAGCATATGGTCACGACTGTAAGTCTCACAGGGCAGGAAACCTGCACCAAAGTCCATTTGTCTTGTCTAGCAGTGGTGATTTTAGTAACAGTCTTTCACATGAAAAGGTTGTTAATCTCCTACATAACCGTGGTTGGTCTCGTTTAACCACATGCTTGCATTGTAAAGGTCCTATGCTTTCCTCTCCTTGGCATTTGTTTGGCAAAGCAATCTTATCTCTAGGAAGAAAACGATGCTGGGATTGAAACTAGGAAAAAATGCTGAAAGTGCAGTAAGGGAATTAGCTGACACCAGTCAGCGACTCGAGACTGCTTGCTTGCAGATCGGTTAGCGAACCAGAGCTGACCAAAATCATATTCCGCCTCTAGGTGGCGTTCCTGGAGACGGTCTGCACTAGTATAGTCAGGTTATCCCGTAACTGGTGACGTCGTTAGGGCACACATGACGACATCTTCACAACATCACGCCACCCTTCTTTGTCAGCGGCCGCTGCCTGTACCTCATTTGGTCGGAAATGGGTCCATTCTTTTATGTTGTCATCCCACCTCATTTTGGTCCGGCCTCTTCGTGGTCTGGCTTGCATCTTTCCGCGAAGGATCGTATTTGCAAGACCATTTGATCTCGATATGTGACGGTACCAAGCGAGTCTCCTTCTTTTTACAGCTGACAAGAGGTCTTCAAAAAGCCCTATTGCTGTTGTAATTCTATCTCGTATTTCCTCATTTGCAACTCTGTCTTGGTTTAAAAGTCTTGGGAAACATCTCATCTCCAAGGCCTGTATACTTCGCTGAAGGTCAACTGTAACTGCCCATGTCTCACAAGCATACAAGAATAATGACAAGATCAATGCTCGCATTAATCTGATTTTCGTGCATAATGCTAGCCGTTTATATTGTCAGATTTTGTTTAGCCGTGCAAGCGCCGCTATCGTCTGGCCAACACCTCACTCGAATAGTAGTTTGGCAATAATAATAAGTAACGCATAGGGCATGTCCTACTTTAGATCTACATTTTCATATCATCTACAGTGTGCATAGGGAAGGCACATCCAGTACCCACAATACTAAGCTGAAGCCTGTTGTATTGTGACAGAACGCGTAGATTTCGCGTTTTTTGTGAACTACGTCACAGCGTCACGTATGTTCCAGAACGAATGCTGAGAAACCAGGAAACGAATTACACGTTCTGCCATTACAATTTAGCAGGCTTCAGAAGAAGGAGAAACACGACAATAAGAACATGGATTTAAGAACACGAACGGTTTTACACTTTCAAACAGTTCTGGGTTAAGTAATGGTAAAGTACAATAATGCGTCAATAGAATGCGTCACGGTCTGTTCTTGAACTTGGTGTTGATCTCAATTACTTGTTCCTCAGCGTGCTACGGGCCTCAACTTCGTCTCTAGCGGACCATGTCTTGAGCCACGGAAGTCCAGTGTGTAGCAAGGACTCCACCAGAGGCATACCGGATGTTACTGCTGACATCAAGAGACTGACCAAAGCGTTGGAGGTCTTCCCAGCGCTCTCTTCTTGTCCTGACTGTACCAGATTGCTGTCGCTGTGCTCCATCGACCATCGTAGCAACATGTGACCTGCCCATCAATGTATTGTTATGACTGCATCGATTACTACATCAATCATCAAGAATGATCGTCAAAAGTTAGAATTATGGAGATTTTGCCCACGTTAATTGGAAAAAGTGATTCGGACCAAACAAAGACCTGGGTCACTCTCAATTTGAGCTCTACATTCTACTAATAGCAAATTACGATCGACACTTTAGCCCGAGCGCTCTGGTGGACAAGAATAGCACCACTGCCCCACAGAGAGCATGTCGTAAGAGACGACTAACTGTGTGACATGGCATAACACGGCCATGGTTAGGTGGTTTGTTTAGAGAATCATAGATGGTGCCTAACATGCTGCGGGTCTACTTTGCTCTAGTGTTTGAGTTTATTAAGATGGACTCGCACATAGGTTAACCACCCTTTATAAGCGCTTGTCCCAACGCAGCGGAGTATTAAGCTGCTCAAGCCTAGCCCGCTAAGCAGGAAACCCTTCTCCTTGCTACATCCAGCTCATACCAGGGCTGGAACCTGCAAAGTAAAAGTAACGGTCGACTAAGACTATTGTCCCTTTCTTGACTGTCACACATATATAAAAGTATAATTGGCCCTAACGTTGTATCAGATACTTGTGGAATAGATGGAGTGATGTAAGATAGTAAAATATCATCCACAACTATTCACCAACTCATCTACTGAAGCAATCGGGACATCAACAAATACGGTTCCGTAGATTCACAATCTCAATATCAGTTTCCCAGACGGTTATTGGTAGAAAACAAATAGCGCAGTTACAAAACACACACTTGCATTACCCCAGGCCTAGTTAGCCGCAGGAAGTTAAACATACCTACTAGAGATAGTCTATAGCCTTCGTCTACCTGGCAACAGACATTAAAATGTATGATTGAATAGCGGGATTTCAAGTACTTGTATTACCCCATAAGTTCAAGAAAACTAGAAAAAAAAAACCAGGTTAGAAAAATTGTGCTCAATAAGACGCATCCCTACACAGAGTTCAACAAATAGTATAACACAATAAACAGACAACCCACGATTTCGCTCCAATCAAAAAAGCAGATGATAAATAGTATCTCCATCCCAACTCTGTGCTACCAGTGTTATACATGGGCATTGAATAAGGACCAGGAACTAAATTTAGCCACCTGCGAAATGCGGAGCATACGAAAGGTCACTAACAATACCAGAAGAGACAGAATCACAAATATGAGTACTCGGGAGAAGGTTGGAACAATTCCCTGCCTAGAGTACATCGAGCAACAGAGAATGAATTGGTTTGGCCACTTTGTGAGAATGCAACCAGAACACGATGTTCCTGCATAGATGAGAACTTTATACATGAAAAATTTAGGAAGAAGGGCAAGAGGTCGACTGATGAAACGGTGGATAGATAGCGTAATCGAGACCTGTCGTAAATGGGAAAACATTTTTACTCTGGCCACGAGAGCGGCGAACGATAAATACACACCACGACACTGGGCTAGAACTTGGTAGAAAGTGAGATGACACTGGACTACAACCCGGTAGAAAGTGAGACGACACTGGGCTACAACCTGGTAGAAAGTGAAATGACACTGGGCTACAACCCGGTAGAAAGTGAGACGACAAAAGAAGAAAGAAGAAGTCAACTCTCCAAGCACTCTTCCAACAATGAGCGTTTTCGTTCGCCACTTAGAGAAACCACCATCGTATCTGGTCTGTCTGCTCTCTAATCACTTAGAAGAGAAATCACCATCTTATCTAGTGTGTCTGCTCTCTAGTCCCTTACAGAAACCACTATCTCATCTAGTGTGTCTGCTCTCTAGTCCCTTAGAGAAACCCCCATCTTATACATCTGGTCTCTAGTCACTTAAATAAACCATCATCTTATCTGGTCTGCCTTCTCTCTAGTCACTTAAATAAACCATCATCTTATCTGGTCTGCCTTCTCTCTAGTCACTTAAATAAACCATCATCTTATCTGGTCTGCCTGCTCTCTAGTCACTTAAATAAACAATCATCTTATCTGGTCTGCCTTCTCTCTAGTCACTTAAATAAACCATCATCTTATCTGGTCTGCCTTCTCTCTAGTCACTTAAATAAACCATCATCTTATCTGGTCTGCCTGCTCTCTAGTCACTTAAATAAACCATCATCTTATCTGGTCTGCCTTCTCTCTAGTCACTTAAATAAACCATCATCTTATCTGGTCTGCCTTCTCTCTAGTCACTTAAATAAACCATCATCTTATCTGGTCTGCCTTCTCTCTAGTCACTTAAATAAACCATCATCTTATCTGGTCTGCCTGCTCTCTAGTCACTTAAATAAACCATCATCTTATCTGGTCTGCCTTCTCTCTAGTCACTTAAATAAACCATCATCTTATCTGGTCTGCCTTCTCTCTAGTCACTTAAATAAACCATCATCTTATCTGGTCTGCCTGCTCTCTAGTCACTAAATGAAAACACTATATTATCGTGTCTGTCTGTTCTTTAGTTACTTATAGAATCCACCATCTTATCTGGTCTACGTTTGTTCTATAGTCACGTTAAGAAACCACCCTGTTATTTGGCATGTCTGCTTTCTAATCACTTAGAGAAACCACAATCGTATCTGTCTGTTCTCTAATTACTTAAAGAAACCACCACCTTAGCGAGTCTGTCTGCTCTCTGGTCACTTAGAGAAACCACCAATTTATTTGGTCTGTCCGTTTTTAGTTACTAAGAGAAACCACCATCTTATTTCGCGAGATGTGCTATATTTTCTTTTAGAGAAACCACCATCTTTTCTTCTCTATGTTTGTTTTCTAGTCACTTAGAGAAACCATCATCTTATCTTGTCTACATGTGTTCTGTAGTCACTTAGAGAAACCACCATTGTATCTTGTCTACATTTATTCTCTAGTCACTTATAGAAACCACATCTTATCTGCGGAAGTTTGTTTTCTAGTCACTTAGAGAAACCAACATCGTCTCTAGTTCAATCCTATTCTCTAATCAGGGAAACTATAATATCAAATGGTTCAACTTTGTTCATTAGTCACTTAAACGACAATCTCATCTGGTTCAACTCTGTTCTATAGTCATTTAAACCACCATGTCAGAGAAGCCACCATTTCATGTGTTTCAACTCTATTAGCATTTTCGAGAAACCAACATCTCATCCGGTTCAATACTGTTATCCGTTCAGAGAAACTACCATCTCATCTTGTTCAATTCTATTTTCCAATCAGGAAAACGACTAATTCATATGGTTCAATGGTTCAACTCTGTTCTCTAATCAGAGAAACTACCATCTCATCTAATTCAATTCTGTATTCTAATAAAAGACACCAGCATTTCATATGGTTAAACTCTGTTCTCTAATCAGAGAAACCACAATCTCATCTAATTCAACTCTGTTCTCTAATCAGAGAAACCACCTTCTCATCTAATTCAACTCTTTTCTATAATCGGAGAAACCACCATCTAATCTAATTCAACTTTGTTCTCTAATCAGAGAAACCACCATCTCATCTAATTTAACTCTATTCTCTAATCAGAGAACCAACATCTCATCTAGTTTAACTATTCTTTAATTAGAGAGATCACCATCTCATCTAATTCAACTCTGTTCTCTAATCAGAGAAACCACCATCTTATCTAATTCAACTCTGTTCTCTAATCAGAAAAACCACCATCTCATCTAGTTCAACTGTGTTCTCTAATCAGTCCCAGAAAACAACCTCTTGTGTCAGTCTCCAGTGCTGAATCTTGACAGCGGGTTATACTGGATTATTGCCCTTTAGTGTCGCTAAATTTAATGCCCCTGTGTGTGTGTGTGTGTGCTGTATGTATGTTAGACGTGTGTGGGTGTGTGTGTGTGTGTGGGGGGTTGTGCGATCAGCTGGGTGTTGGGAGAACGGCTTCATAATGAAAATCGCGAATTGTAAGACGTTTATTAAGAAACGGGAAAAGAGAAATCCCTGGGCACGAATTAAGCTTTACTTCGTAGCTAGAATTGTAGAAGCAAAGCGGTTGTGTCGGTGAAATGGAATTCGATCTCAGGCTACACTGCGATTAGTCTATAGAGAGAATAACTGCGACTTGATCAGCCTGCTGACGAATGCGTCCGCAATTTGGCCAGAGCCGTGGTCAGATCTATCAGCCAAATATGTCCACGTGCGCCCCGGGGTAATGAAATCATTTCTGTTGGACTGTCGTCTTATCTGGCAACACATCACACACTCCAAAGAGATGAACAGGGTCTTCCGGTAGTCTCTGCGGTGTCCGCCATTTGCCGGTTCTGCCCCGTGGGGGAAATGAAAGAAAATCAGAATGGCACAGCAAAGGGTGGATAATGCAATCTCTGATATTTGAAGACCCGAAAAGTTGGTCATGTTCAAGAATCGAATTTCTGGCCATGGCAATCATCAGTATTTGAAGACCAGAGGGAAATATGCTGTGAAGATCACGCCATGAAATTAGGGCCACGACTCGTGGACCCTTTCTGCGATTCCAAATCTGAGCTCACTGTGCCTGGCTTTAGCGTCTTGTTGTCGAAAAATGTTTGTCAAATATTATTTTCCTGGGATATTTCTGGAACATAACTAGAGGTGCCATGTTTGTCAAACTCGTTCTTTTTCTAGAGCAGACATTTTATCTGAGAGCAGCCCATGACAGCAGTCAGATTGGATATGTTGTATGTCTGTAAATCTACAACATTGACATCGTGACTCTACAACAACCATTCCATCTTCTTCATCCCGACGGACTCTTCGTCTAGTGTCTTGCATGTGTTTACTACTGCGTTTGCTTACACCACAACTTCTTTCGGTCTATAAAAAAAAATGTGTGTGTGTGTTTTGTATGCGTGTATGTATGCATGTGTGTATGCATGTATGTATGTATGTATATATCGGTGTATGTAGGTGTGTGTGGGTGTATGTTTGTGTGTGTGCGTGCTTGTGTGTGCGTGCGTGTGTGTGTGCGTGCGTGTGTGTGTGTGCGTGTGTGCGTGCGTGCGTATGTGTTGGTGTATGTATATATGTATGGGTGTATGTACGCACATACATGCATACATACGTACATACATACATACATACATACATACACACACATGCACGCACGCACACACGCACACGCACACACACACGCACGTACACACACACGCACGCACACATACAAACACACACATACATACATGCATACATACATACACACATACATACATACACACATATATACATACATATGTGTCTTCGGTATGTGTGTGTGTGAGTTTGTTTGTGTTTCTATGTGTGTAAAACCTCCACATATGCTGAGGCGATCATCTGCCAACCTTAACAGAAAACAATTTACGTAGAACCATTTTAAAAGCTGTGCTTGAACGACAGACAAACATTAATACATTTAGTTCCTATCAGACAGACACACATTAATGCTGAGAGTTAGCCTAACATTGGTTCCCATCAGACACCCTTGAGAAAACCTATTTAAACAGAAAATGAAATGAGCATCTCAGTGTTTTCTTTGTATAGAATTTTCGTCTGTTTTCAATGTGGGCAGTGATAACTAATCCTTTCTTGTCCGCGAGTCACAGACAACCATGTTTTGGGAAAAGGGAAATTATCTTGCGGGCCCCTTCATGCTATTCTGTGCCTCACAGCAAATCGTCTAGAGTACCACAACAAATCGTTTAGTGTACCACAACAAATCGTCCATTGTACCACAACAAATCGTCTACTGTACCACAACAAATCTTCCATTGTACTTCAACAAATCGTCTAGTGTACCACAACAAATCGTCTAGTGTACACCAACAAATCGTCTAGTGTACACCAACAAATCGTCTAGTGTACCACAACAAATCGTCTAGTGTACCACAGCAAATCGTCCATTGTACCACAACAAATCGTCTAGTGTACCACAACAAATCGTCTAGTGTACACCAACAAATCGTCTAGTGTACCACAACAAATCGTCTAGTGTACCATAACAAATCGTCTAGTGTACCATAGCAAATCTTCTAGTGTACCACAGCAAATTGTCTAGTTAATCACAACAAATTGTCTAGTGTACCACAGCAAATCGTCTAGTGTACCATAACAAATCATATAGTGTGCCTTGGGGACGGTATGTTATAGTATTTAAGTGACACGGCTCACAACCAGGCCGTTACCCCGGGGAAGCAAACCGAAGCCAGATCATAGAGCGTTCCTACAGTGTTCAGGGACTTGAATTGCCCTTTCCTTCATCTTCAGAATTGAATTGCCTTTTCCTCTGCCTTCAGACTTGAATTGCCCGTTCCTTCACCTTCAGACTTAAATTTCCCTTTTCTTCACCCTCAGACCTGAATTGTCCTTTCCTTCGCCTTCAGACTTGAATTGCCCTTTCATTCACCTTCAGACTTGATTTGCCCTTTCCTTCGCCTTCAGACTTGAATTTCCCTTTCCTTCGCCTTCAGACTTGAATTACCGTTTCCTCTGCCTTCAGGCTTGAATTGCCCTTTCCTTCGCCTTCAGACTTGAATTGCCCTTTCCTTCGCCTTCAGACTTGATTTGCCTTTTCCTTTGCCTTCAGACTTGAATTGCCCTTTCCTTTGCCTTCAGACTTGAATTGCCCTTTCCTTTGCCTTTAGACTTGAATTGCCTTTTCCTTTGCCTTCAGAGTTGAATTGCCTTTTCCTTTGCCTTCAGACTTATCACGTGTATCTGGAAGGTTGGGACAACTCATCAAATGACCTAGATATTGTACTACACCGCAGTCACATGAATCGCCAAGTTTGAGACTCCATCTCTTTATGTTCTTACGACATTGAGGTACGCCAGTTCGAAGTCTATTTATTGTCTTCCAAAGTGAGAATGGTCAGTGATGTCCAGGGGCAGGCTCGTCTTGAAGCTCGATCCCAGGGCCCTGTATCATTTCATTCCATAATTAAGTGCGACCCACAATTAAGTGCGACAGATTACAGGGCTTGACTGTATGGACTTTGCTGATTTAGGGAAACTATGCCTAGATTTGAGTCTTGTGATCTGCTCCTGGTGTCCAAACGCTGGGTGTCTAGGGGCGTTTTCCTATTTCCCTCGTTCAATTTCAGCAGCTACGCCTCTTCTGACGACAGGTGGGGATATGCCAATTATAAGGTACATTTTAGCAGTGGTGGTAGATTTTAAGCATCCTGACTCTAATGCGTCTGCCTCGCTAATTCCTATATTAACCAAAGTCGACAGATCGAAAAACGTAGACAGAAGATATACACCGGATTCGCAATGAGATATACCAATGTTAAAGCAGTGATACATTAAACACAAATATATTATGGAAGTCCAGAATAAGAATGATAGCGTACTATCAGAATGTATGGAAGTTTGAAAATAAGAAAGTTTTGTCATTGTTGTTGCCTCGAACGCCAACACTGAGTAAGATTACTCTTTTGTGCGCCTTGAAAAAGTTGTTATGTGGTGGGTTGCAGTAGCTTTCCTGACATCCAGAGCGTGCTGATGAAGGTTGATCGGGGTCCTTTAGGCTGTGCTATGCTTGACTTCATCTGCGTGTCGCTCACTACTATGAAGATCACGTCAATTCCTCATCCCATTAGCCAGGCTGCATGAAAACAGCCGGTTTCCAGAGAGGAAGCCGAGGTGAAGGTCTTGGTCAGAATATTTTACCTGACCCTGACTAACTTGTCTGATCAGTATGTTTTGCATGACCCTGACTAACATGTCTGATCAGTATGTTGTGCCTGTCCCTGACTAACATGTCTGATCAGTATGTTGTGCCTGTCCCTGACTAACATGTCTGATCAGTATGTTGTGCCTGTCCCTGACTATCATGTCTGATCAGTATGTTGTGTCTGACCAGACGTTAGTCTTTCTCCCCGAGAAAGTCTTAAGTGGGACTGCATATGGACAAGCATATACAAAATCGATCAAAAGTTTCCAGCAACACAGTTACAGAAAAGAAAATTATGAATGACAGACGACATCGTAAACAAAATGTAAGAAAATCAAAAAGCAACAAACACAGAAAAGAACAACACAAGAATAAATGATACTGAACAATCTGATATGTACTAAATGCAACAGAACAGGGGACATAATCCAAATGTAAGATGATAGAAGATGTGGGAAAGAAGAAATGCACAAGAACTATGCATGCAGAAATAAAGCAATTTTCAAACACGACAAGGCTATCTGAAAGGAAGGATGCATTAAGAACAAAAATAGAGAAATCTTGCTTGATGAGAAAGATATATCAAACAGGTGGCCGGAATAAACGTGAACTCCTCCCGATAACACAAGCAACAAACCAAGATTGAATAATGACGGCCCAAGTTGTCTCACATCGGAAAGAGAGAAAGCAATGAACGATATAAACAAGGGAAAAGCATTAGGAATAGACACAATACATATAGAAAAGAGGATGTAGATGATTTCGGTGTAGATAAAAATCACTGATCTGAGAAACGATTTCTATAATGTAGGATCATTACCAAGTGACATGATGCAATCTGTCTTGATAACACTACCAAAGACAAGACATGCAATCGGATGTTCAGATTTGAGAACAATCATCATGATGAGCCACACCATTAAAATATTTTTCAGAAATACAAAAGAGATTTAGAAGTAGAGTATTCAACAAAGTATCTGGTCATGAATGTGTATTTAGACAGAGCAACGAAACAGGGGAAGCAATGTTCTGAATAATGACAAAAGCAGAAATATGTTTAACAGGTAGTGTTTAACTGGTAGTGTTTAACAAGTAGTGTTTAACATAAGAGATAGTGTTTAACAGGTGTTAAACAGACAGTGTTGAACAGGTAGTGTTTAACAGGTAGTGTTTAACAGGTGTTTAACAGGTAATGTTTGACAGGTGTTGAACAGGTAGTGTTTAATAGGCAGTGTTTAACATGTGTTTTACAGGTAGTGTTTAACTGGTAGTGTTTAACTGGTAGTGTTTAACTGGTAGTTTTTAGCTGGTGTTTAACAGGTAGTGTTTAACAGGAAGTGTTTAACAGGTAGTGTTTAACTGGTCGTGTTTAACATAACAGTGTTTAACATAACATATAGTGTTTAACAGGTGTTTAACAGGTAGTGTTTAACTGGTAGTGTTTAACTGGTAGTGTTTAACTGGTAGTGTTTAACATAACATGTAGTGTTTAACAGGTAGTGTTTAACAGGTAGTGTTTAACAGGTAGTGTTTAACAGGTAGTGTTTAACAGGTAGTGTTTAACAGGTGTTTAACATACTTGTAATGTACTTCATTGACTATTGTTGTTGTTGTTGTTGTTGTTGTTGTTGTTTGCGAATGCCCACAATGAGGAAGTTTACTCTTTTATGTGCCCTGAAAAGGACGTTAAGTGGCAGGTTGCATTAGCTTTCCTCACATCCCGAGCGTGCAATGAATGTGGATCGGGCTCCTCCAGGCGGTTGTGCTATGCTTGGCTTCATCTACGTGTTACTCACTACCACGGGGATCACGTCGATTTCTTATCTCGTTATCCAGGCTGCCATGAAAACAGCCCGTTTCCAGGGAGGGATACTAGGAAGTCGAGGTGAGGGTCTTGACCAGAATGTTTTGTCTGACCCCGACTAACATCTCATCAGTATGTTTTGCCTGCCCAGACGGTAGTCTCCCTCCCATTTATGGACTTTAAAAACGCTTTTGACAGAACCAGACATGAGAAACTAATTACATGTCAGGATAACATGGAAAAGACACAAGCATACTCAGTAACCCATACTTAGCAAACTGCCATTTTAAGATCTAAGAGACTGTATTGGCCTCGTGTAGATTTTAAAATCGGAATGAGACAAGAGTGTGTACTGTCTTTTAAAGATTTATTCCAAACCCATTTTCCCACAAATAGAGGACATTTCAGCACTCATTATTGGTTAACTGTCAATAAATAATCTCAGATATGCGGATGATACAGTTCTGTGTGGCTCAAAGCTAGCTAGGATATTCGGATGATACAGTTCTGTGTGGCTCAAAGCTAGCTAGGATATGCGGATGATACAGTTCTGTGTGGCTCAAAGCTAGCTAGGATATTCGGATGATACATTCCTCCGTGCTCAAAGATAGCGATAATTACAGTAATTGGTGGCTCGAGATAGGAAGAAAAACCAAGTATATTGATAGACTGGACATTACCACATGAGAAATTGAAAACTTATAGTTTAGTAAAGTAGACAAGTATTCTGCTCTACGGATAAAGCTAGAAGATTAGACACTAGAACGAGTCAAATGTGTCTAATATCTTGGAAATGTAAAAACGGGGAATGACAGATGAGGAATAGAGGTATAAGAAAGGAGAATGGAAAATGATAAATGGAGAAATAAGAACGGAGAATGGAATATGAGAAATATAAATTTTGAAGAGAATACGAGTGGTCAAATCTGTTTTCTAACAATGTGAGTCGTACATTGACATCCAATCAAGTAACCCAAATTATATATAGGAAGAATGTGGCTTATCTCATGGAAATAAATATTTTTTTTGTTTGCTTAGATGTTTGCCTCACTAGTTTCTACTGGCGTAGTCCATTGGGCGATATCAGGACGCATAAAGCAGTGCTTGGCTGCATGTGTGTGTCTGTATGTACCTATGCTAGGTTTGTGCGCCATCAGAAGCTAGCCCAACCAAAGTGCAATGGAAGGGCCTCAACCTAAGGGCGCGTATGAAATTTGTGCAAGAGTCTTGACTGCTGGACAGAGTCAAATGAATGAGGTTAGAAGAGGAAGGGCTTATAAATATAAAAATGGAAATAAATATAAGGGAATAATGAGGTCTTGAAAAAATTAAAGGTGCAGAGAGAATTAATGCACGCACTCAGTCAGTTTTATTAATGAACGCAATCAGAGTCAAACTGTTTTATTAATGAACGCAGTGAGAGTCAGTTTTATTAATGAACGCAGTGAGAGTCAGTTTTATTAATGAACGCAGTGAGAGTCAGTTTTATTAATGAACGCAGTGAGAGTCAGTTTTATTAATGAACGCAGTGAGAGTCAGTTTTATTAATGAACGCAATGAGAGTCAGTTTTTTTAATGAACGCAATCAGAGTCAGTTTTATTAATGAACGCAGTGAGAGTCAGTTTTATTAATGAACGCGATCAGAGTCAGTTTTATTAATGAACGCAATCAGACTCAAACAGTTGTATTAATGAACGCAATCAAAGTCAGCTTTATCAATGAACGCAATCAGAGTCAGTATTATTAATGAACGCAATCAGAGTCAGTTGTATTAATGAACGCAATCAGTCAGTATTATTAATTAAGGCGTGGGCTAGTGGTTAAGTGACACGGCTCACAACCAGAAGCTGCTGGGTTCGATCCCCATCACAGCACCGGCCGTTACCCCGGGGAAGCAAACCCTTAGAAAATGCAGAAGGAAGCAGACCCTTACATAAAATGGATGCTCAAGTCGGATGCACTGGACCAAAAGGCGCAAAATAAATATCACAGTGCAACGAACACCGCTTTGGGGGTTAGAAAAATAAGGCGAGCGAAAAAAAAAAAAAAATTAATGAACGCAATCAGAATCAAACAGTTTTGAGGACGTGATGTAAGATTTTGCTGAAAACAAACCAGGATGAAAAGGGGAAGGTCAAACGTGTCGAGTTAAACAAGTTGAAGTGTACCATCGACAAATGAAGATGCCTTGAAAACTGTACCAACAAGACAAGATACGCTAGGGATGCGCTTCAGTCTACCTGTCAATGTGAAGAATGCTCTTGAACTGAACTGATGCGGGAAATGAATAATCCACGCCATATTTGTGACATCACGTGCTTCCATGGTGTGCTTTAACCCCCACCTCATGTTCCTCCTGGCTTTTACTGTAGTTATAGTCGACTTTGCTTCCATTTCCTTATCACTGCTTTCTACATGTTTCTCCATTTTCTGTCATTTGTTTTCTAAATCTACAACTTCTTTCACTTGTCGTTCTTTGCTATCCGTGATTTCTTCTTATTCCGTTGATTCTGGTTTCTCTGTAGCCTTTGGCACATTTCACTTCTGCCTTTATTTCTTCTGCTTTTTAATTCTTTACGATTCCCCCCCCCCCCCCCCCTTTCACCATTTTGGTCATCCTCTACAACTCACCTTCCGCATCTTCTCGCCCACAACCTCTCGCTTTTCTTCTTTGTATTCCAATTACGGCCACTTTTTTCCCTGGCGTTTATTCCTTGACAACAGTTTCTTTCCCATCCCATAATTTCTTAGTTTTTATCATGTTCCCCTCCCATCCCTTTCTCATCCTTTCTGTTTTATTTTCTTTTGTCAGCTCCATTTTCTCGTTTGTGATCTTCTTCTACAAATATATCGTCTCCCACATCTCTTCTCGTTACTGTGAATTTTATTGAGCTCATCTTTGGCATTTATAAAGTCTACATCATCATTTGTCTACTTTCTACTTCCAATTATTATCTTTTTCACTTAATCCTTATCCACAACATTTATCTGACTATTCTTGTACCTGAAAGTGTTCAACTCCCTAATTTGGTTATGATTTCTATTTCATAGTCGTTTTCTTTCCACTTGTGCCGTTACGCGGCGTGGGGAGTTTAATCGTATATCCTGCGCCAAGTGCGCTGCGTCGGTCAATGTGAGCCCTTGTCGCTGCACAACCACTCCAATGTCATTTATCCACCTGTCTCGCGGTCGCCCCCTTGCCCTGTAGCCAGATCTTCCAGCATTGTAAGCCATCAGTGGAAGTTGATGAGGGTGCATTCTCATGAGATGACCAAACCAACTTATTTTCTGCCTGGAAATTTATTCGACACAAGACGTAGTGCCGACCATACTTCGATTGTCGTCGTTCCGCATTCTGTCTCTTCAAGTAACACCGATGACCTTCCTCAAACACTTCATTTCACAAGTCGAATTTCTGCTTTCACACGCCCTGGACAGAGGCTATGTTTGGCACTGGTCAATTTCATATTCTTCTTTATTCCTCTTACCATGTCTATCTACAAGATTTATGTTATTTAAAGGGTTTTCTTTATCGCCACAGCATGTTCATCTTTAAATGCATGTACCAGTCTTCCATATTTATCACGCTCGTTTCTTATTTAACCTTCTTATTCCCATGTCATCTTCTTCCGCATTATATTTTTACCCTTCATCTTCTTCTCCTCTAAAAAAACATCACCTTATTATTATTATTTCTTTAATAAAACATCTGTTTCTTCCTCATCTTTTACACTTCAATATCCTCTTCTTCATCTTTCTCTCCCGTTACTCCGGGCTATTTCTCGCACCACCTACAATCTTTCTCCATTTTCTCAAATCCTTGCATTCATAATCGTTTCTCCCTAATTTTCTCTCTCGAAATTTCATGGTCCGGTCTTAACGTGGACTGTCCATCTCTTTCACGTTGCTCTCCTAGACCGGCAATCTCCATTTATTCGACATTTATTGGGTTATCGTCCCTGGCCCCAAACTGATTTTCTATAAACCTCCCTCATGCCATCCCCTCCCGCCCATCGTTCCAACCCCCACTACGCCCTTTCCTGTTATCCAGAAAAGTTGTTAATTTAGATTTCCCTCCTAAAAAACTTGTCAAAAGGAGGTACAGTCTGCCCCATCCTCTTTCAAATCCGCAATCCCCATCAGCTGCTTCTGGAACATTTGCATTTGCCCGCTAAATCTGGAGAAATGTTTACTAATGCTTTCGTCAACCACCAAGATGTGATGTCGCCCTAGAGGACACAAGATGTCGTGTTCTTGTAGAGGAAGGCTTCCATTCCACATCGATATCGATTATCTTTTATCACATTTAATGCTGCTTGGAAGAGGACGAATGTTGTCTTTGATCTCTGTTCCTTCGTTATTCAATATTTCTGAAAACATTTTCTCCAGTTGGCTTTTTTATTCTTCCGTCTCTCTATTCTTGATGCAGTTCTTGGTTGTTTTATTCATCAACTAACAGTCCTTCTTTTATTGTCTTTCATCTTGTTTTTCATCCTTTTCATGTCCTTCTCATACATTTCAGAAAAATGTCTTTTTATAATTTTGTACAATTTATTTCTCACACATTTATTATAGCCAGCTTGCCTTATTTCCCTATCTTTGACTTTCTCTCTATCTCTCTCTCTCTCTCTCTCTCTCTCTCGTTCTCTGCTTGTCTGTTTCTGATTCTTTCGCGCTCTCTGATTCCCCCTCTCTCCCAGTCACCCTCACCCACTTGCTTTGTCTCTCTTTAAATTCCTTCTCAACATTTAAGACAATCTGTTCTGTTACATCCCCCTCCTATAAACCCCCTCCACATACGGGCCTCATATTTACCTTTAGTCTTGCTCAAAATCCCTTTCTCTCTCTTTCTCTCTCTCTCTCTCTCTCTCCCTCTCTCTCTCTCTGTCTGTCTTTCTATGACTCTGTGTCATTAGCTCATTTCCCACTGATAAATTTGAGTCTCCGTTATTCTGTTCAGTATCTCCGATTCTCTACACTCGTTCTGCCATACAATCCCTCTCTAATTAAACTTTCTCTCCCCCCCCCTCCTCTAACCACCACTTCATCAATGTAAAACATATTAGACACACGCTGTTCCACTATCATCACAGTCTTGTATTACTACTGCAGCCTCTTCTACACGGCTGATAACGAAACAACCATTTTTGTTGTAAAGAAAACACGCACAAATAATGCAAACCATTAAATCAGTTCTAAACCGGGATTAAATTTCCAATTACCTTGAACTTTGACATGGTATGTAAAAAGCCATGAATCGACAGTTATTTATAGATTGTGAGGCACGGGACTTCATTTCCAGCTGCTGGATCGAGTGGGAATAAAAATCGTCTCTAATGGCATTTCCGGTAAGCCATTGCCAGCATCGAAAGTGATCTCCCTTCAACGTTTTTTTTAATCCTTCGGCACTGCAGAAGGCAATAAGTAGGGTTATTATCGTTTGTCATGTGGCCCTCAGAAAGAGGCCCGGAACTATGAGTTGACCGTGGTATCAGATGTTCACATGTGGGCGAAGTGGCGAAGTCGTGAGTGACACAGCTTGCAACCTAAACTTTCCGGGTTCGGATTCTTCAAACATCATAGTTTCCTTATGGAAATGTGTGCTAAAGTTGAACTAACTGGGTAATGAAGCACAAAACACGACGCACATTGTCCTTGGAATAGATGTAAACGTAAAAATAGATGTTCAGCTGTAATAATAAATACGAGTCTGTACTCGTGCCAAAGCGGATAACAACTATCAATATCGGAAGAGATGACAGACGTAAAGTTGACATGAAGGATACGCCCTTAGAAAGACATCAAACACTATATCCAAATATAAGGCAGACTTGAACACACAAATTCTGCAAGGAAGCTGTAAAAGTAACCCATAGCATAACCGCCGTAGGGGTGTGAGGTGTTAGCGATCTCACATTTCAAAGGCTCGGCTATATGAGGGCGGTAGTCATCTCCTCTCCCTCGCCGCTTTTACTTCCTGGACTGAACCGGTACCCATTCAAGGCTGGGTCGACCCGGGAGCCATTGCGGTCTGAAAAAACATTACCGCCTCAACTGGGGAATGAACCCAGGACCACTCAGATGCGAAGCCAGTGCGCTAACCACTGTGCTACGCGGCTCCCACAAGGAAGCTGAACAGTGCCTAAATTAGCTCAACGAAGCAAGTGTGGTAGCTGGCTTAACAATAAATAGACCAAAGAAAAAAACAGCTCATGGTAAACACGTTATCAGCACAACGGGAACTCCGGGTAGCTAATAATCACGTCGAAAACTGGAATTCGTACCATACCTGGGCCAAGGAGTTATGTCAGAATGTGGAATCTTGTATACATCTTGGTTGCAACATACACATATTCGGAGGCACACACAATGATATTAAGTTAAGAATACAGACGGCGAGAGAAATTTTCATTGCATTGGCGACCTTATGAAAATTAAAAGACATTAAAACTACCGCTAAAACAACAATCTTCAACTCCATCGTAATGTCCGTTATATAGCTTTGAAGGTACTCCTTTATCGCCTATCGCAGATGCCACAACATCAGACGGTTTTGCCTTAACGATGCGATGTGCGCTGTATTTAGATTATAGTGTGGAAGAAAATGCGCTGGTCATCAATCTCACTCTCTTGTCCCGTGTTATCTTAGATCAGTGGCAAGACTATTTGTTCAGGACGACTGGAGGTAACTTGTTTTACCTCCCGTGAGACTATAGGAGGCTTGAAGCTTGGGGGATTCGATCATTCCCCGTTACCGTTCATCACTGTGAGAAACGAGAAACAAAGGGAACTTACGATAAAAGTAGAGACTTTGGTGAATGGTTGCATGTGCAGATTATAAGTGTGGAAATGGTAGGATATGATCCCAATATGGAAGTGCTGGGGAAAAAAGGGACATTTAGCAGTGAAACATGACATACGGACGAGACTACTCATTACGCATACTGGTTGATAACATAACAAGGCAGTTTCTGTTCTGGAATCCACAAGGTAAGAGGATTATCGGACGACCGAGACGCTAATGGAAGAGGGAACCAGATTCCAATATCAGGTGTTTGACGCGTTTTCTGTTTGGTGGTTCCTGTTCGGGTATGTCACAACTTCGCAAGGTGGTATCAGGGACTTTGTGGGATTGATGTGCTTTCCATCGGTTATCCTGTCTGTTATGCTGCATTTCACTGCATTTCATGCCTGGCTTGAACCGGGGGAGGCCATTGAACCGGGGGAGGCCATTGGACCGGGGGAGGCCATTGAACCGGGGGAGGCCATTGAACCGGGGGAGGCCATTGAACCGGTGGAGGTCATTTCATGGTGGAGTTCGGCGTTCCGCTTGGCTGCACATCAGAGTTCGGTCCAGGCTATCACTAGTCAAAGACCATCTTGCTGGACCGTCCTCCCTGCCCGCCCCTCCGTCTATAGGAAGTTACAAGACACTTTTCCCAACCTCCTATTCTCAGCACAGCAAGGGTCACGCTGACCGAAAGGTGGACACAGTTTATAGGACTCGGGGGTGGGACACGGACAAAAAGCAGGGAGTTTGATACAGACAGACACGGAAAGCCTGACCCAAACATTGGTTTAATACACTCATGGGCGGTTGGACATGATAGTGGTTGATCGACGCAACGGGCCTTTGACACCTACGCGAACATTATTATTATTATTATTATCATTATTATTATTATGCAGGACCTGGACACAACTGGCTTGGTTGGCCCATGACAGGACGACTTGGTGTGTTGTTGTTGAACGCCTGTGGCCCACAATTGGTGGACAGTTTTTTATTGATCGATTGATTGAAGACCTCACGGAACACATACATAATAAATCGCGAGATTTCACGAAGGATAGCATCGAGATGGTTCCACTTCAATCAGATAAAGCCAATACTTCAGCAGATGAGAACAACCAAGTATGATCTCACACCTTTAATTGCACGGTCATCCCAGACTAGATATAAGGCAACGATATATGAAATCAACGATGGAAAGAGACAAATATGTGCCGAGCTATTGAAAGGGCAATGGAGCGGAGAATGTTGACAATCTCACTGCATCACCACATCCACAGACCCGCAATCCGGCGCCAAACCTTATCAGCGATGTCGTACACGCTGGGGTGACGAGACAGTACAGTGGGCCCGAGACGGGGGGCCTATGCCTGGCAACAGATGGGCACAGAAAGTGACGCCGTGGTGTTTATACAAAAACAATCGTTCACCCGCACATGAAATGTAGAGATGGCCCGTGAGAAGACATTGACTTGGCATTGTATTCCAGAGCGAAGAACATACTTGAGTTTCGACAACATTTGCCTGCCTGGCATGACACCTATTCTATGCTGTATTGAATGTCAGGATTATCGATTACAGACACATACAAGCTGTTGGTTAGGAGGACAGCTCGTACAATTAAATAAAAAGTACATCAAGGCACTAGTTGAGATAGAGCATATTGCATGAAGAACAGATTCTTAGATACGGCAATGGAGAACTGAACATATTGGATCTCCGACCAGGAGAGATCGCGGGGAGAGTTCTAGACAGAAGAAAAAAGCTGAAGGCAACAGTTAAATGATGACTAGGGAAGTCACAAGGGAAAAGGCACATACTCTACAATTTGAAGTGACAATGAAAAAGGCACATTCTCTACAATTTAGAGTGACAAGGAAAAAGACACATTCTCTACAATTTGATCGAGAGACTAGCGTAGTTGAAGAACATTCGTTTTTCACGGTAAAGGTGCAGGGCACGAATACCGCAATAAGTACGTTCCAGTCGATCTGGCTGTAATGTGTACCTGGCATACTACTATGGAATTAAACAGTAGCTGTGGCTTAGTACACCAAAGCCTCTAACAACGTAATTACCCGACAGAAGTGAGAATACTATTGGACAAACCTCTAACAACGTAATTACCCGACAGAAGTGAGACTACTATTGGACAAACCTCTAACAACGTAATTACCCGACAGAAGTGAGACTACTATTGGACAAACCTCTAACAACGTAATTACCCGACATAAGTGAGACTACTATTGGACAAACCTCTAACAACGTAATTACCCGACATAAGTGAGACTACTATTGGACAAACCTCTAACAACGTAATTACCCGACAGAAGTGAGACTACTATTGGACAAACCTCTAACAACGTAATTACCCGACAGAAGTGAGACTACTATTGGACAAACCTCTAACAACGTAATTACCCGACATAAGTGAGACTACTATTGGACAAACCTCTAACAACGTAATTACCCGACAGAAGTGAGACTACTATTGGACAAATCTCTAACAACGTTATTACCCGACAGAAGTGAGACTACTATTGGACAAACCTTAACTTTACTATACAATTCATCCCGTCACAGTCTGTAATGGGTTCAAAATGGACACGTCCAATCTGCAGAACCGTCAGCCTATTAAAACAATAACATAATGTCGGCGTTTTTTAAATTCTGAATTCCACAAAGAGGATTTATGGGGCATAAAGTCCCCTTTCTTTTGCCGATGACATATTCTGTGGAGCACAAGATTGTATTCTACTTACCACAAAACAATCACATGAGTTATCAAGGTTCGTCACGCAAGTGCAAGTTGTCAGCAGACACTACATCCAAAACGCCTCTTTGAGTCGCGTCAAGTCAAATAAACGACATTGCCAAAAAAAGCAAACCCAAAATTAATTATTCAAATGTGATGTAGAGATGACACATTTGGGAATAAGACACGCTTTTTTTTAATCAACAATGCAGAATAGCTTATGTGGCCGCTTCGGATTTACTAATAACCAAAATACATTACAAATAACATTAAATAATTAATATGTCCATATATATATATATTTATTAACATATCTCGGGCACGCATTTAAGAAATGGCAAATGAAGGGAAATTATTATTAATGGGGAATCTCAACTTTCCAGAAATAAAATGGGATATGGTAGAATCACTTGCAGAGTCAGAACCTTTTTTTGTCTGCATCACTGACAATTTTTTTATTCGATATGTAAAAGCAGCCACCAGAGGCAATAACTCGACTTAGTTTTTACTAAAGAGGAAAATATGATAGAAAATGTTACCGTCGGAGAACTGTTTGGTTCAATTGACCACCGGTTGGGACCTTATAGCAGGAGAAGAAATAAACATAAACACGCGAACATACGACTACTCTAAGGCAGATGTTAAGAAGATGAAAGCGGCAGCGAGCCATATAATCTGGAAAGATATTGTCGGAGGAACAGATGTTGAACAAGAGTGAGAGAGTTTTAAAACAGTTCTCGAAACGCTAAAAGAGGAATGTCTTCCATATAGGGAGGTAAGCCCCAAGCGTAAACAGTGGATAACTAAAATTGTAGTTAAATGTAGAAGAGCTAAAAATGAAGCATGGAAAAAATATATAGAGGCAGGTAAATCAAAAGAAACATATTTAAAATATTTGGACAAGCAGAGCATAGCTCAGAAAGTGAATAAAACAGCAAAAATAGACTTCGAAAAAAACTTGCTCAGAGGATCAAGACTGATAGTAATAACTTCTTTTCTTATGTTAAAAAAACAAGGAACGAAAGACAAAGTAGGCCCTCTCATAGACAGTACAGGGAAAATAATAAGTGAGAATAGGGAGGCATCTAATTTACTCAATCAGTACGTTGGCACAGTCTACACAAAAGAGGACTGCTCCAAGATCCCAGAGCCTATAGATATTTTTCAAAGAAATATGGATACATCAGGATTAGGATCAATCGGTATTACAGAGGAAATGGGTCTTTTTTTTTTAATTGGAGGGGTTGAAAGTGGATAAATGTCCAGGTCAAGAAGGTATTCAATCAAAATTGCTGTTTGAAATTAGAGACCAACTAGCAAAACCATTGGCTATATTATGTTCTCAATCACTTGCACAAGGGATTGTTCCACGGGATTGGAAAGATGCAGGAGTGATCCCCTTATACAAAAAGGGCATAAAAATCAGATCCTGCAAAATTATAGACTTTTTAGTTTAACGAGCATAGTCTGTAAATTGTTAGAATCAATAATCAAAGAAACATTGCAATGCATTTAGACAAGTTTAATCTAATCAGAAATAGTCAGATTGGGCTTACTATAGGGATATCGTGCTTAACAAATCTAATAGAATTCACAGAGGAGGTTACCCAACTGGAAGCCAGTGGATGTTATTTATCTAAATTTTCCAAAGGCCTTTGATAGAGTACCTCATCAAAGATCATTTCGAAAGTTAAAATCACATGGAATAGGGGGAGAATTGCCAAATGGATTGAAAATTGGTTAACAGAATGAAGGCAGAGGAGTTTTCTGAGTGGTGTGAAGTAATAAGTGGAGTGCCACAGGGCTCGGTTGTGGGACCACTTTTGTTCTTGATATATATAAATGATTTGGACGTTGTTATAGATTTTATGATAGCAAAATTTGCAGATGACACAAAACTTTGCAGTAGTGTCTCATCTAAAGCGGAAGTGGATATATTGAGGTCGGATTTAGATAAAATTCGAGAATGGTCTGTAAGCTGGCAAATGGAGTTTAATGTAGATAAATGTACAGTCATCCACATGGGATCTTCTAAAATGGAACATAATTACAGAATGGGCGAGAACAATATTAGAAAAAAAGAAAAGGAAAGAGACCTAGACGTTATAATAGATCATACAGGTAAGGTGAGTGAGCAAGTTAAGGTAGCAATGAAAAAGGTAAATGCAATGTTAAGTATGATAAAAAGAAACATAGTCAAACTGTATAAACCATTAGTTAGACCTAGATTGGAGTACTGTGTACAGGTGTAGTGTCCTTATCATAGAGGAGATATAACATGCTGGAAAGGATACACAAAAGAGCGACAAAGCTGATAGTGGGATTACAGAATTGCAGTTATGAGGAAAGACTCAGAAAATCCGGCCTACAGTGTCTAGAAAAAAAGATAGTTCGAGGTGACAATGCAGGTACATAAGATGATCAGAGGAATGGATAAATTAGACTATAACAAGTTCTTGAAAATACAACCACCAATAAGAACAAGAGGGCATAGCTACAAATTAACTAAATAAAGGTCCAGATTAGATATTAAGAACTATTTTTTTTAGTCAGAGATTGGTTGAAATGCATTGCTACAGGAAGTAGTAGAGGCAGAGACAATCAATGTATTTAAGAATAGATTGAAAGCTCATAGCTTTGAGAGCAAGGTACTGTTAATGAAACTGGTTGTATACAGACTCCGCAGAGTCTTCTAGACTAGTATAGCTTGTAAAGAAGTTAAGTTATGAATTAAAATTATCAATTTAATCAATTTTACCATTAGTTATTTTTGTCCGCAGAAAATGAAAACCTCTTCCACTTATGGTGGTTGTATATGTCGTGTTATTTTAGTTCCTGTATGAGTGATTAAGATCTAGTTGTGATATTGTACATTTTAATAATTTTAGTTTGAGGGTGTTTAACTTTACTTTAGTATGAAAGCGGTAAGGCAATTACCAGGGAATTAGTATAAACTGTAATTTTCTCTAAATAGAAGGTGATACGATTCTCCCATAATATAGTCTTCACCATCCTGATGCCCTGCTTGTAAAACTCCTCCGTCTGGGCATAGACCCACGTCTCCCGCTCAGTAATCCGGTCTTGGACGTCAGAAAAACGTGTTGGTATAAAATCATGCCCCATTCACCATATTCGTCAGACTTGACATCTAGTGACTGCTTCATGTTCCCAAACATCAAGTACTGGTATAAAATCATGCCCCATTCACCATATTCGTCAGACTTGACATCTAGTGACTGCTTCATGTTCCCAAACATCAAGAATGTGCTTCGTGGTCGTCGTCTTTTTTTACGTCTAAAACTCGACTGCTGGAGACCTGGATCTGGTCCCAGATGGAAGAGTTCTACAATTAGGACATCAGGAAGGTGAAGGATAGATGGGTGAATACTTAGTGAATAACTGAAGTTCTTACTAATTTCCAGGCACATACCTTGACGCCTTACTGAAGTTAAAAGACTTTTCGACCATCCCTCATATATGTCTTTCTTAATTTGTATTGTCAGGACGAAATGGCAGATCCACACTATCCACTAATACGTAGCGAAGCTGTCGAGTTTGTTACTATGTTAACATGCATATTAATATGTACTTACTTTTTATCTGAAGATGTGCAGTTGACATGTCAGTGTCCAGCCCCACGCTTGCTATACACGAGTACGCCCCTGTATCGCTGGTCCTAGCATTCCGGATGATTAGAGCGAACTTTGACCCATCCTCCTTGTGAAGTACTCGACCCGAGTCCTCAGGGCTAAGGAACTGGCCATCAAACTTCCAGGTGACCACCAAACGCTCTTCGTCGAGTGGATGTACATCAACCTTGCACACAAACTTGGCTCGCTCGCCCTCTTCTACAACCACATTCCGAAGTTGCTCAGAGATCCTCACATACCCTGTGGACATATCAGAGTCAATAACTGTCAGAATCACAGAGCAGAACATTTTACAGAGTATCTCACTTCCTTTTCCATTTTACATATTTACACAACATACACGTAAACAGCAAACGTAGACAGGTCCAGGTGTTCACATTTATTTGAATGAATTTTACGGAGGATGGGAGGGTTTTAATGCTGGCATACCCACTGAAGGTGGCGGTGGGAGACGCTTCGATGTACGACTTCGCAAAATAACAGTTTAACAGCTACAGCATTGCCAAAAACAAAGCGTAGGCATTGCACTTCAGGGTAGGGTAAATGTTAAGAGAGAGTAGCGTGGAGACTGGAGACCCCAGAGCCACAACATTCCCTGAACCTAGTATGCCACCAATTTCCCTTACCCAGTTAGCCACACATTCCCCGTATCTAGTCAGCCACACATTCCCCGAACCTAGTAAGCCACACATTCCCCGAACCTTGTAAGCCCCACATTCCCCGTACCCAGTACACCACGCATTCCCCGAACCTAGTAAACCACATTAAGGAAACCGGAGAGACACTTTCTACCAATAGCCAAATGAATTTCAGAAAGAAAAACCAATGGCAAACCAATGGCAAACCAAACAAGAAACATCCCAAGAAATACAAACCAAGAAAGACAAACCAAGAAATGCATTATTTATTCACCTTCTACAGGAGTCTTAATCCCCGAAACGCCGTCTAGTGATGTGCCAACCTTCATCAATTCATTAAACTTCCAAGCAACGTCTAGATCACAAGAAGACAAATAATAAACACTACATTTATGCGAATTCTTTGTTTTTATTTTGTCAAAATTAGTCCATATCCAAAGCACATCATAGAACAGTTACAGTTGTCAAAATAAAAATCTGAAAAAAGATGTATTAATGTTCCAAAGAAGTTCCTTTTTTATGTTTTAATATCTTTGTATTACGAGGCGTGTTCAAATTAAACCGGACATAACTTTACCAATTTAACGTACGTACGATGCGCATGATGACGTCAATACTGGTGTAAACTGCACATACCAACCGTCAAGTTTGCATAATTGTATTATCCTCCGACTCATAGTTTCCTCATCAGACCGTTGAAAAGATGGCGGGTATGATACGGAATCCGTCCAGAGTTGATAAACTAGCGGTGATTCAGTTTCTAACAGCTGAATGATATCGACAAGTTGACATTGATCCCAGAATGTAGGCAATGTTTGGTGACCCGAATTGCTGCATAAATTTTGGCGATGGCATCTTCTGACGCAACAATATGCGCCTGACCTGGTCTCAGAAGATCTTTCTTTAACTCACGTCCTTCTTCAAACATCGTTGCCCAGTTCTTCACTGTTGTCTTCGACACACTTTTGTCTCCATACACTGCCTGCATTCTGCGATGAATGTCAACTGGTCGACATGCTTCAGCTGTTAGAAACCGAATCACCGTTTTCAACGGTCAGCCGAGGAAACTATGACTTGGAGGACAATGACATTTTGAAAAAGTTGACGGTTCGTATGTGCTGTTTACACCCGAATTGAGGCCATCATGCGCATCGTACGTACGCTCACTTGGTGCGGTTAGGTCCGGTTTCATTTGAACACGTCTAGCGTCCCTGACCTGACCTTATAGTGACACTGTCTAACACTAGAGATTACCTCTAGCTTCACTGACATGACCTCACAGGGACACTGTCTAACACTAGGGCCTACCTCTATCTTCCCTGACATGACCTCACAGTGACACTTTCTAAGGCTAGGGCCTATTTCTATCTTCCCTGACCTGACCTCACAGTGACACTGTCTAACACTAAAGAATACCTCTAGCTTCCTGACATATAGGGACACTGTCTAACACTAGGGCCTACCTCTATCTTCCCTGACCTGACCTCACAGTGAAACTTTCTAAGGCTAGGGCCTATTTCTATCTTCCCTGACCTGACCTCACAGTGACACTGTCTAACACTAAAGACTACCTCTAGCTTCCTTGACCTATAGGGACACTGTCTAACACTAAAGACTACCTCTAGCTTCCTTGACCTATAGGGACACTGTCTAACACAAGGAACTACCTTAACTTTCATCATAAACACCACACTTATGTTTCGAATTGTTCCTCTGTTTCACTGTTTGTTCCTGTAACTTAAGTTTGTTCGTTGCAGAAATGATTGAGAAAACAACACACCAGTGTCAGCAGGCTGTATTCCTTAAAGATATCAGTTCAACAAGCCTTTAGGAATGATAATTTGACAGAACTTAAACAGGACAGGCGAACTAAAGCCAAGAGAAGGGTAGTGCTACAGTTTATACCATCACACTATGGCTTTAAAGGAAATGAGACAGCAGAAGGTTGACAAAGGATGGAGCAGCACAAGAACACAACGAACAAACAATCACACTTCTTGAATTGAAGACCATTATATAATCTACATGTCGACCAAACGAGTGACAACTATCAGTGCCTTCATCGAGCGAAGCAGGCGATCCTGTCCCGCATTAGAAAGGACCATTACAGATTGAATGCCCACTTGCACAGGCTAAATTTGGCTCCATCTCCCATGTGCAGGTACAGCACATATAGTCGAACACATCTTGGAAGACTGTTACATGCTCAGCCGATGTCGCAATGAGCATTGGTCCACTGACATGAACCTCCACACAAAGATGTTTGGAAGCCTTGAAGAAACCTCTTCTATATCAACATATATCCAAATAACTGGATCTCCCAAGTAGATGGAACAAAATAATGCGACGAAGGAGAAGAAGAAGAAGAAAAAGAAGAAAAAGAAGAAAAATATGAAGAAGAAGAGGACTCTTGCATTTCTTGTATCTTCAATTTCTATGTAATCCGATTTAAAAAAAGACAAAACAAATGTAGACATCCCACCCCCCCCCCCCCACCCCACCCCACCTCCTCCTCCCAGATTCAGAAGAAAGAATGAACGTTGGAGGGCGTCTCCAGCAGTCTGGTACCCTCTAGGTGGAAATAGTCCACGAGGTTAGGCCTCCAACACATTGACCAGACCCTATTGAACTCCACTGCAGCACTCAGAATACGCCAGAAGGAAAGCGTATTGCATGACAAACTACACAGCACAGATGGAAATAGTTGTATTGTAGACGAAACAGAAACTGCATCACTTCAACAGCCGCTGAAGCACGGAGCATCAATTAATCAAGTAATGTAGTAATCCGATTCACACACGTGCAAATACTAGGTCTAGATGACACTGTGTTGAAGGGCAAGAGCTTAAACCCTTCTAGATCTGTATAAACAGTAAGATCTGTAATCCTATCTCGGATGAGATTTTCAGAACAATTATATGGATTCCTGAACAGATTAATCTTTTAATGAAACATTTCAAACTGATGTAACACAAGCAATCCAGACAAGAGTTTCAAATTTTTATTGGGTCGACATTTTGTGTATTTCAAAACGGTATGGTTAGAGCATGTCTCAAAGTGGGTTGAATTAGCTGAAAATGGTAAAAAAGTGCCATGAAAGTGACCACAGAGAGAGTTGAGGATGGTGCTAGCAAACTCATGATGCAAAACAAAATGGTACATAAATCACCACTGCAATATCACATAATGTGCTGGGGAGCAGAGTTCATAAAAATGTCAGCTGTAGTGCTGCTCCTATGATCCATATGGAGTAAAAATGGACAAGAAGAAGAGAATAAGTAAGTGGTTAGTGTTTGTTTGTTTTTTTGTTTTGTTTTTTTGTGTTTTTTTTTGCGTACGCCTTATTTCTCTATTCCCCAAGGTGGTTTGCGTTACACTGTGGTTTTTATTTTGCGCCTGTCGGCCCAGTGCATCCGACTACAGCATGCATTTTATGGAAGGGTCTGCTTCCTCCTGCATTTTCTAAGGGTTTGCTTGCCCTGGTTAACGGCCGGTGCTGTGATGGGGATCGAACCCGGCACCTTCTGGTTGTGAGCCGTGTCACTTAACCACTAGCCCACGCCGTCCCCGGTCAGTGTTTGAATAAGGTATGAGTTAACTAAACGTTGTTAGTGGTTCGACATAAAGATGTTGTGGTTGTCAGTGTTTCAATGAGTTATGAGTTAACTAAAGGTTGTTAGTGGTTCGACATAAAGATGTTGTGGTTGTCAGTGTTTCAATAAGGTATGAATTAGTTAAACGTTGTTAGTGGCTAGACATAAAGGTGAAGTGATTGTATGTATCATGTTTCTCTAACATAGTCATCACTATTATCTTCTTCTTCCTCTTTTGCCTTACGGCTCTTGCCTTGCGGCGTGGCAGAGAAGAGGTATGCGTAGACTTATGGTGTGTGCTAGGTGGGGGTCATGTGCTGTCGACATGTTGAAGTTTTTCATTGGACTCTTCTATCAATCATTGACGTGGTTGACATCCTGCTCATGGCCCTGAAACCTCCTCCATTTCGCTGCAGGTTGATCTAACTGCATCTGCGTCAGATGACCAAACGGCTGAGCAGCGGATGAGCTGCAGTGGTCAGCCACCCATAGCTGTGCTAGCGTCAGGGCCAGCGAACCAAAGCTGCCAAGACCCTTCTACACCTCCACGCGGTGATCCTGGATAACAGCCTGCAGCAGGGCAGACTGGCTAAGGAGAAGGGATCAAAGAGGGAATGCTAACTCATAACTCAAAAAATGCTTGCTGAAGTCGGATGTGTTGGACCGAACGTTGCAAATATTGCAGTCAAGCTGTAAACTACGACACAACGCATTCCGTTCTCTGGACTACATTCTGCTACTTAAGCCTTTTCAGGGCTTGGTAGCGGGAGATTGAGAACGAACGCAGAACGAGAAGAAGATGATGACCAAACCACTTTTCTTTCTTTCTGTGCGTCAATATATTAGTTAACTGATGTAGTTCTCAACCGAGTGATCTACCGGGGTCTTTGTGTGTGACAAGGACAAGAATAGCACCACTGCCCCACAGAGAGCATGTCGTGAGAGGCGACTAACTGCTGTGTGACATGGAATAACACCGGCTATGGTTATGTGGTTTGTTTAGAGCAGAATAGATGGCGCATAACAGCTGCGGGTCTACTTTTCTCTAGTGTTTGAGTCTATAAAGATGGACTCGCATATCGGTTAACCACCCTCCGTAAGCGCTTATCCTAACGAAACGAAGTATTAAGCTGCTCGAGCAGGAAACCCTTCCCCCGGCTACATCCAGCTCATACCAGAGCTGGGACCAGCTCCGGGGGCATCTGCCCCTATAGAAGTACAGGTCGACTAACGCTGTCCCCACTACATTCTTCATCGCGTTGTTGCAAATTTTGTATTGAATTTTCTATCCTGCGCACTACGAACACATCATCTCACATATCTCGAACTAACGTTTGTGGCTATCCAATAGTTTCCTTGTTTGACACTAATAACATAACGTATAGACGATTACCGTGTTTATCAGAGTCTGTTTAGTGTATACGGACACTCAAACGTTTCAGTTACGGAGCTAGCTGTAGTGCACCATGTTTTCCTGTTGAAATCTATTTTATATCTCTCTGTTCAGTCTGCCGTCGTCAGTGAAGACACTTTCTCTCTGTCCAGTCTGCCGTCGTCAGTGAAGACACTTTCTCTCTGTCCAGTCTGCCGTCGTCAGTGAAGACACTTTCTCTCTGTCCAGTCTGCCGTCGTCAGTGAAGACACTTTCTCTCTGTCCAGTCTGCAGTCATCAGTGAAGACACTTTCTCTCTGTCCAGCCTGCCGTCGTCATTGAAGACACTTTCTCTCTGTCCAGTATGCCGTCGCCAATGAAGACACTTTCTCTCTGTCCAGTCTGCCGGCGTCAGTGAAGACACTTTCTCTCTGTCCAGTCTGCCATCGTCAGTGAAGACACTTTCTCTCTGTCCAGCCTGCCGTCGTCAGTGAAGACACTTTCTCTCTGTCCAGTCTGCCGTCGTAAGTGAAGACACTTTGTCTCTGTCCAGCCTGCCGTCGTCAGTGAAGACACTTTCTCTCTGTCCAGTCTGCCGTCGTCAGTGAAGACACTTTCTCTCTGTCCAGTCTGCCGTCGTAAGTGAAGACACTTTGTCTCTGTCCAGTCTGCCGTCGTCAGTGAAGACACTTTCTCTCTGTCCAGTCTGCCGTCGTCAGTGAAGATACTTTCTGTCTGTCCAGTCTGCCGTCGTCAGTGAAGACACTTTCTCTCTGCCCAGTCTGCCGTCGTCAGTGAAGCCACTTTTTCTCTGTCCAGTCTATCGTCTTCAAAATACACGTTCCAGGTACTTCAATGTTCGTACCTCCTTAATCCTCCTTTCTATTTTACTCCAGTGGGAGCATAAGGTTACTACTATAGTTGACTTCCCTGCAGGAAACCAAACCAAAACAAAGGCGTGCTCATATAGTGGATGTTCTGTTAATATTATGTTTTATGTTTGACAGGGTGAGTTTGTCAGTCCCAAGCACAACTCTAATTAGTCACCTCCTCCAATATGTACAGCATAATCCATAAGCCTGTACAGTATGTCTCAAATAAGAAATCTGACTAATAAAAGCTAGTTGTCTACTGCAAGCAATGATGGCGACACCAGCAGGCGGTTGTGTCCTGATGATGTAACTTCCGCTGTATTTGGATTATAGTGAGGAAGAGGATGCGTTGGTCAACAACCTCATTCTCTGGTCCCGAACTATCTTGGTCCAGTGATAAGAAATAAGTCAAGACGACTGGAGGTAATCCATGATGCAAGTACTCTGGTCCCACATACTTTCAGACCAGGGGTTGCTTGAAACCTGCTGGGCTCGAACCCACGCCGTTTCCGTTATTCGATTTGAGAGGCAAGTGCCTTACCTTTCGACCACAACGAAACCACTTCCATACACACACACACACCACTTCGTTTGTTTAGGTGCGTGTGTGGCAGAGAGAGAGGAGTTCGGGAGAAGTCATCTTGTATGAAATGGACAGTCCTTTGCTTATTTGTGTATGTATGTGTATGTGAGAGAGAGAGAGAGAGGAGTTCGGGAGGGGTCATCTTGTATGAAATAGTGTGAGTGTCTGTCTGTCTCTGTGTGTGTGTATATGTATGTATGTATGTATGTATGTATGTATGTATGTATGTATGTATGCATGTATGTATGTATGTACGTGTATTTATATAAATATATATCGAAGGGGAAAGAGAGAGAGAGAGTTAGAGACGGATAAAGAGAATGAGATCTGAGATAAAGTGAGAAATAGATAGAAAGCTATATGCATAATATATATATATATGAGAGAGAGAGAAAGAGTTGGAGAGAAAGGTAGGCAAACAGATAGAGTTACAGACGTGATAGACAAACAGAGAGAACTATAGGGGTATTGATGGGGAGAAACAGTGAGATAATGAGAGAGGTTAGAGAGAGATAGAGTGATAGAGAGAGAGAGAGATAGTGAAGACAAATAGACAAAGATCGCGTAAACAAATCTAGTGGCAGATAAATCTACTAGACCGGATACACACAAGTCCCATATCCGCAGAAACAGGCTTCCTGTTAGCACTTAAGCTATTAAAATATGTAGACGCATTCTTTGAACTTTGAACTATGACGTGTCAAGGTCAATTAACTCTGGCAGTGCCAGGAGAGCTGTTGACAAGATGATAATCACGTGACTGGAACCGGAAGGGAGGGACTATCAGCGTTTCCTGAAATAACAGCCGATCTTCGCTCAGGCCTTGACAACCTGTTGACGGACCTTTGGAATCCTAGGGCTGGTAGGCCTGGAAGATGTAGCCCCTGATGATTCTCGTTGGAGAGTTAAGAATGTGCCTACTGCAGACAAAACTGTTAGGCAAATAGAGGCAGAGAGGAAGGGAACTGGGCACTTGAGTCTTAATTCACCCCAAACATAGTTCCATGTGTTCTCACTGCACGGGACATTTAATTTTGGGCTAAGGGGAGGGCATGTCGATATAATTTTATTTTAAATAAACAAGCAAAAACTTAGTTTAGATAGATATGTTGAAAAGATGGTTATTTTCAGTTATGCGACCAATCTTTTGGAAGAATGTAGGACCAAATGAAAGAGCAGTTTTTATCTCCTTTATTATTTTCCAAGAACGTTTGATACATTGAGTATGTGCACCTGTGGTCAACAAAGTTGACAGAGTCCTTTATAGTTTGAGGATTAAATCTAGGCTTATTGGCAATCCAGTTATAGGCGCGATGTTTGACACCCCCACAGTTAAAAAGTTGACTACTCTGTGACGTCACTACTTTAAAAATCCGATGTTTCTTCTTCTTCTTCTTCTTCTTCTTCTTCTTCTTCTGCGTTGGTTCTCAATCTCCCGCTACCACGCCTGTACAGGTCTTTGCAGGTAGCAGAATGTAATCCGGAGAACGGAATGCACTGTGTCGCTAGTTTACAGCTTGGCTGCTATATTTGCACCTTTCGGTCTGACACATCCGTCTTTTGCGGAAATCCGGTGCTAAAAATATACATCCTGTGCTAAAAATAGAAATGTCTGTAGATTGAGAAGAATTCAGACCGGGAACTGCCCACCCCACCTCACACAATTTATGGCTTAGTACAATGAAGTCTCAACACTTCATCCACGACGGCAGTTTCTGCTATGTAACTATTTTTATAAAGGCAGACTCATAGCAGACAGGGCCGTCGAGGGGTGAAATATTAAGACTTCACTCCACCAGGTGTCAGCATGTCACTGAGACGAGGTGACCGTGTTTGCCTAACGGGGTTGTCTGAAATCGGCCCATTCTTAACTCTCTAGCCAGCATCATCTGAAGCTACTCGTACCAAGTCTACAAACTCTAGGATCTCATAGGTCCATCAACAGGTTGTCCGTCCTTGAGCTAAGATCTGGTGTTATTTGTTAGGTATGATACAAAGAAATATTAAACATAGGAGCAAGGAAGTGATAATCAAACTGTATAAAGCATTAGTTAGACCTATATTGGAGTACTGTGTACAGGTGTGGAGTCCTTATCACAGAGGGGATACAAACATGCTGGAAAAGATACAAAAATTAGCGACAAAGCTGATAGTGCGAATCTAGAATTACAGTTATGAGGAACGACTCAGAAAAACCGGTCTACAGTGTCTAGAAAAAAGGAAGAGTTCGAGGTGACTTAATACAGGTTTATACGATAATCACATAAAAGGTTAAATTAGACTATAACAAGTTCTTAAAAATACAACCATCTACAAGAACAAGAGGGCATAGCTACAAATTAACTAAAGAAAGGTCCAGATTAGATATTAGGAAATATTTTTTTTGTCAGAAAGTGGTGAATGGAATGCATTGCCACAGGAAGTAGTAGAGGCAGGGACAATTAATGCATTTAAGAATATATTGGATGCACATAGCTTTCAGAGAAAGGAAATGTAAAAGAAACTGGTTGTTTACAGACTGCAGAAAACAACGTTATAAACCACTATAAAAACGTTAAGTTAAGTTAAGTTATTTCAGGAAACGCTGGTCGCACCTCTCTTCCTAGTTCAGTCACGCAATTCCCTAACATTAAACCATGTACCCATTATAGTTGCGGGCAACTTGAACGTGTGCATAAAAAAACCAAACTCATTGTATCTGTCAACTGGTCTACCACTTTGCCACCTAGCCGCTAATATTGTTCATAAACACTTATTAAGGACTTAAAAAAGAATGGGTTTTTAATTTTCGGGTCAGTACGAATACATTCCCAATAACTATTCAGCGAGTAACGAATACGAATACGTGCAGTGAGTGAACGTTTTTCATAATATGTTGTATTTAGTATGTCAGCCAACAGTTCTCATAATTATAAATTAACCAACAAAAGCATGTGACTTTCAAAGTGTCTCATCAGAAAGGAGCAAACATATAAAACTATTGCATTTCTTAAACAGACACTCCAAAGCGTAGCAAAACAACAAATAACGATCTAAACTAGTTCGTCACAATGCGAGGGAAACTCTTAAGTTGATATATACCCGTTTTCGTTTAGCCGACTGGCAACTTCTGCGTAGTGAAGCATATGTTACTTGCAACATGATAATTAACTTATCGAAACTTTGATATATATGTTTTGTGTTGAATGATGCTTCTTATTCTTTGCGTTCAGGATCTTTTGGTCAAACTATATCTGCAGGCCAGTCGCCATGATGAAGTCTGTGGTCTTCACCAGATCGGAGCGGTTGCCCCACAGCTTTTGTCTCAGCTCCGCACCCTCTGACCATGTCTGGCATCTCATTTCCCTATAGATTGGGCATTCCTGTAGAATATGTTCAGGGTTCTGGCATCCTGTTCCACATGGGCACTTATCGGTGTGTGAGATCTTCAGTCGGTAAAGATGTTCTAGTAGTCTGCAGTGTCCAGTTCTCAGGCGAAATAAGGTAGTTCGTTGATTTCTTTTGAGATAGTGAATTAGGTCTGGTGTACTGCTTATGTTTCTGTCTTCTCTCCATTGGTGTGAATACTGATTTCTGATGATGTTCTTGATCTCTGTATATGGAATTCGATGACTAAATCGCGCCTTTTTACTGTCATCTTTTGCTGAGCTTCAGCTCTCTCATTAACTGGGATTCCCCAGTGGGAGGGTACCCATTGGAGCACTATTGATGCGAATCTCAGAAGTTGTCCTAGTTCAGCTTTGATTTCTGATAACAGCAGTCAGCTGTATGTATTGCCTCCATTATATATCTGCAGTATGTGGAAACAACTGTTTTTGTTGATGGCTGCTTTCACGTCTCAAGTATTCTTAGTGCTCGCAGGAGGGTAATCCATTCTGGTCTGAGGTTTGTGGACGACTTCCCTGTTCGGAAAATCGACTAAATATGAAGTTCGTAAAATACATTATTGGACACTCATTTGAATACTAATCGAATATTCGGACAAGATGCTGAGCAGCGCATGAGCTGCAGTGGTCAGCGACCCATAGCTGACTGCTAGCGTCAGGGCCAGCGAACCATAGCTGTCAAGACCCTTCTACACCTCCACGTGGTGATCCTGGATAACAGGCTGCAGCAAGGCAGACTGGCTAAGGAAAAGGGATCGAAGAGGGAATGCTAACCCGGTACTCAAAAACTGCTTGCTGAAGTCGGATGTGTTGGACCGAAAGGTGCAAATATCGCAGCCAAGCTGTAAACTACAACACAACGCATTCCGTTTTCTGGACTACATTCTGCTACTTACCCTTTCAGGGTTTGGAAGTGGAAGATTGAAAACGAACGAACGAAGAAGAAGAAGAAGAAGAAGAAGAAGAAGAAGAAGAAGAAGAAGAAGAAGAAGAAGAAGAATATTCGGTCCATCCATAACACTTTTATAGGGCCAGAAAGCACATAACAAAGCAGGTAATGGTATAATAAATTCATCTATTTCCTTAGAAAATGTACATTCTTTTAGTATCATATTTAATATTTGAGAATCAATTACTTTTCTTTCCTATTCTTTCTCTTCCTGTTTCTCCTCCATCTCCTTCTCGTCCTCCTCATATTCTGTGTCATCATCTTCTTCTTCTGTTTCTCATCTTTCTCGTCCTCCTTCTCCTCCTTGCTTTTCTCCTCCTTCTCGTTTTTCTTCTTCTCCTCCTTCTCCTTTTTCTCCTCGTCCTTCTCTTTTTCTTTTCCTCCTCTTTCTGCTCATCTTCCTTCTTCGCCACCTCTTCCTTCTTCTCCTCCTTTCTCCTTCTTCGCCTCCTCCTTCTCTTCCTTTTTCTTCTCCATCTCCTCCTCCTTCTCCTCCCCTTTTTTCTCCTTCTCTTCCTTTTCCACCTCCTTCTCCTCCTCTTTCTCCTTCTTCTCTTCTACTCCTCCTCCTCCTCCACCTTCCTTTTTCTTCTTTTTCTTTTCCTCCATTTACCTCCATCTTCTCTCTCTCTTCTCCTCCCTTTTCTCCTACTTCTGCGCCTTTTTCTTCTTCTCCTTTTTCTTCTCCTCCAATTCTTTCTTACTTCCCCATTATCTCCTATACGCTCGGGATGTGAAGAAAGCTGCAACAACCCGCCATTAAATATCTTTTTCATGGCACACAAAAAGGGTAATCATCATCATTGTGGGCATTCAGTAACAACAACAACAACAACAAAAACAACAACAACAACAACAACAAAACCATTTACTATTCTACTTATGTGTTCCATATCCAAACCCTCTTCACCATATCGCCTCCTCCCCCTCCACACACTCGCATCGCCCACCCTCCTTAAAATTTAAATAAATGCTACCAAAACTATTGCACTTATCCCGTTGTATTATCAGTGCAATGACCTGTCCATTCCGTCCATCAGTGCTAGGCCAGGTCCATCCGGTTCATCAGTGTTAGGCCAGATCCATCCGGTTCATCAGTGCTAGGCCAGGTCCAGCTGGTTCATCAGTGCTAGGCCAGGTCCAGCCGGTTCATCAGTGCTAGGCCAGGTCCAGCCGGTTCATCAGTGCTATGCCAGGTCCAGCCGGTTCATTAGTGCTAGGCCAGGTCCAGCCGGTTCATCCGTGCTAGGCCAGGTCCAGCCTGTTCATCAGTGCTAGGCCAGGTCCAGCCGGTTCATCAGTGCTAGGCCAGGTCCAGCCGGTTCATTAGTTCTAGGCCAGGTCCATCCGGTTCATCGGTGCTAGGCCAGGTCCAGCCGGTTCAGTAGTGCTAGGCCAGGTCCATCCGGTTCATCAGTGTTAGGCCAGATCCATCCGGTTAATCAGTGCTAGGCCAGGTCCAGCCGGTTCATCACTGCTAGGCCAGGTCCATCCGGTTCATCGGTGCTAGGCCAGGTCCAGCCGGTTCATCAGTGCTAGGCCAGGTCCAGCCGGTTCATTAGTGCTAGGCTAGGTCCAGCCGGTTCATCCGTGCTAGGCCAGGTCCATCCGGTTCATCAGTGATAGACCAGATCCAGCCGGTTCAACAGTGATAGGCCAAGTCCAGCCGGTTCATTAGTGCTAGGCCAGGTCCAGCCGGTTCATCAGTGCTAGGCCAGGTCCAGCCGGTTCATCAGTGATAGACCAGATCCATCCGGTTCATCAGTGCTAGGCCAGGTCCAGCCGGTTCATCAGTGATAGGCCAGGTGCATCCGGTTCATCAGTGCTAGGCCAGGTCCATTTAGTTCATCAGTGTTAGGACAGATCCATTCAGATCATTCGTGCTAGGACAGATCCATTCAGTTCATTCGTGCAAGGACAGATCCATTCAGTTCATTCGTGCAAGGACAGATCCATTCAGTTCATTCGTGCAAGGACAGATTCATTCAGTTTATTCGTGCAAAGACAGATCCATTCAGTTCCTCAGTTCTAGGACAGATCCATTCAGTTCATTCGTGCAAGGACATATCCATTCAGTTCATCAGTGCTAGGGCAGATCCATTTAGTTCATCAGTGCTATGAAAGATCCATTCAGTTCATCGGTGCTAGAACAGATCCATTCAGTTAATTCGTGCTAGGACAGATCCATTCAGTTCATCAGTGCTAGGACAGATCCATTTAGTTCATTCGTGCAAGGACAGATCCATTCAGTTAATCAGTGCTAGGACATATCCATTCAGTTCATCAGTGCTAGGACATATCCATTCAGTTCATCAGTGCTAGGACATATCCATTCAGTTCATCAGTGCTAGGGCATATCCATTCAGTTCATCAGTGCTAGGACATATCCATTCAGTTCATCAGTGCTAGGACATATCCATTCGGTTTATTGTGTGTTCGTCTGTCAGTTGTTTGGATGCACACCGTGAGCACATTTTCATGAAATTCAATAGATTATGCATTATGCTGCAGGCTAAACCACACGAAGCCCCTACTACAGCTTCAACACTGTCTATCGTTATCGCCTGTCAGATTGAATGTTGTCCCGTGGGAGGTCTGTCCCGAAGTTCCACATCAGGGGCCTGCTAGTCGTAATGAAGTTGATTCTGTGAATCATGTTTCATTTTATTTGCCAATCCAAAAGGATCTAATGTTAATATCAATTTTTTTTTACGTTCGCCTTATTTCTCTTTTCTCCTAGTCGGTGTGCTTTGCACCATATTTTTAAAATTTCTTCTGCGCCTGTCGACCCAGTCCATCCGACATTGGCATGTATTTTATGTAAGGGTCTGCTTTCCTCCTGCATTTTCTAAGGGTTTGCTTCCCCAGGGTAACAGCTGGTGCTGTGATGGGGAGCGAACCCAACACCTTCGAGTTACGAGCCGCGTCATTTAACGCCGTCACCACAAATGCTAATATGAAAATACAATATACGTAATCCCCGAGAGGAGATAACTTAAAAGGTCCACATAATTACGAGCAACAAACGTTCACAATATCCATGTTGTACTAAGAACATGACATTTTTTTAAAAATAAATTGAAAACAATTAGGGTCCTCTAAAATATATACAGGATTACACTTCTGGTGAAACATCTTTTAGAAATGGAAAGACAATTGCTCTACACTAACGGTAGGAAACAAAATGGGTTGTGTAGCCCTTGGCCTGAAGTATGCTTTCTCTATCGCTGGCCATTTCAGTTCAAAACGATTTGTGTGCCAAAATATTATCTTTGCTATTTATGAAAGACAACCACAAATAAATGTTTGACCCATTTTTTTGCAATTTAAAATAAATTTTGGAGTTTCAAGTATTTTGCTTATCTTTTTTTTCTATACAACTTGTGTTTTTGAAAATCGAAGATGAAATTAGCCTTGTCTTGGGCATAAAGAAAAGGTTTGGCACCGGCCATGCTTTTAACGTCAAGGATCAAGCTCGGAAGAAAACAGAAATGTGAAGAGACACATTGTTGGAGCCTTGTATTCTGATGGATTCGACGACGGGTGTAGCTTAGTGTGTCCAGTCTATTCGTGATTTCCTCTCAAATCTGTTTGCAATTATGATACCAGATCTGCGTACAATTGTACAGTTTGTTTATCTGCAAGTCCAAACCTCAGAAAACGTGGTATTTGACTTGTATTTCAGAATTGTATGGTATACTTTCTTGAAGGTCAAAGTCAAGAGCATTCCATAGCATGCACTGCTGTCGAGGATGAAGTGTTAGTAACATTATTGTACAAGATCTCCACTTTTTCTTCGTAGAGAAGATAATGTTTCTTCGGGTCCAACATACTGATCAGACATGTCAGTCAGGGTCAGGCAAAATATACTGACCAAGACCTTCACCTTGACTTCCCCGTAGGCATTAATGCAAACAGACTGTTCTTCTTGGCAGTATGGCTGACGAGGTGACGGGTCGACGTGGTCACCGTAGTAGTGAGCGACACGTAGATGAAGCCAATGATTTCACAATCGTCTGGATTACCCTATACCACTTTCACCAGCACGCTCGGGATGTGAGGGAAGCTACATCAACCCACGACTAAACGTCCTTTTCAGGGTGCATAGCAAACAATCCCATGGCGGGCTATCACAACAACAACATTAATAACAACAACAACAACATGAACAACAACAATCCCTCTTTGTGCGTCCTGAAAAAGGACGTTACGTTATGTTGTGTTGTAGCTTACAGCGAGGCTGCGATATTTGAGTCTTTCTTCCCGGGATATACTATTAGAGCCAGGTTTACTTCCCTCTTCCCCCCCCCCCCCTTATCTGATCTCTCAGCCAAGCCAAGACATTGTACAGGCTGCTTCCAGGGTCGTCGGTTGATTGATGTTTTGGTACCGCTAGCACCATCCGCTGACCCAGCCAGTTATGAATTGCTGACTGCTGTTATCTCTCTTACTGCTTTATCGGCCTTAATGTTTTTTTGAGCAGAAGCGGCAAGTTATTTTACTCGCTGTATTTCCCTCCTTATTCCAATAATCCTTGTACCTCCAGCTGGGTCGACTAGAGCATGTCGTTAAGGGGAATCAAACCCGACACCCTTGCAAGGAGAAGCTAGTTTCCTACAATTCTACTGTTCATACGATCTGTACTATATATAGTGGGTATTGTTTGCAACGCTTTCTTTGTAAGCCACAATACTACTTCGAACTCGGCCTGCGCCTAGCCTCAGTGAAAAGCATGGTGTGCAATGAATTACATTAGTAAGAGTCTTCTATTCTAGAGGGGTTGTCCAATGTGCACAGAGAAGCAATTCATTGAAACCGAACTGTGGGGAACCAGGGAGATGCCCTGAAGTGCAGAATGACAGGTCAAGTTGAGGCTGTTGTAGCGAAACGGGGAGTCGAAACTGGTGGAGCGGTCTGACCTCGGTGACCTTTAGAACTTTGTGTGATCTCCCTTGACAGTGACACGGGCATTCATCAGGCCTGGTCTAAACTAACGTCCAAATTAGAACGGATAACCTTCAGCAAACAAAACCTGAGCGACAATGAAACAGTTGCTAACTACACGACACAAGTTAGTGGGTGAGTAGTCGCCCCTATCTTGCTGAGCAGGGCAGATAATTACAATGAAAATAGAAACAGAAGATCGCCTCAGAGACGAGAATTGTCGGTACAAGTTTCTGAGCGTTGAGTTTAAAGTTGTTTTAACGTCACTTCCTCTTCTGATGGTACCGACGTGACTTTCATCCAGGACATCATAATACCAGACCTTCTAGATTTAATTTCCTCAAATATGTTCCTGAAGTTTGTGGCTCGTTAACGGTAGGTAATTCAATAATGGAGATCACAGTATGTATCGCACCTGGCTTGAGTCAGACTGGGGGACGGCGTAGGCAAGTGGTTAAGTGACAAGGCTCACAAATGGAAGGGCCTGGGATTTGATCCCCATTACAGCACCAGCCGTTACCCCGAGGATGCAAACCCTTAGAAAATGCAGGAGGAAGCAAACCCTTACATAAAATGCATGATGAAGTCGGATGTACTGGGCCGACAGACGCAAAATAAAAATCACGGTGCAACGCACACCACTTCGAGGAATAGATAAATAAGCCGACCACAAACAAATTATTTTTTTTTAAGAGTCACATTGTCCGCAATAAGTCTGATTGTAAAAGGTGGAGACACACAAGTCCAGTCAATGGGCACAAGGACACGTAAGTGAACAGGTGAAGATCAGCCTTGGATGTTTGTTTGTTTCTTAGATGTTAGCCTCACTAGTTTCTACTGGCGGAGGAGCGTCTATTCCACCCCAGACCGTAGTCAATTGGGCGATATCAAGACACATAGACCAGTGCTTGGATGCATGTGTGTATATTGTGTGTACCTGGACTGTCCAGCCTTGGATGACTTTCATTTTGTTGTATAAAAGATGACTTTCATTTTGCTGCATAAAAGATTGACTTTCATTTTGTTGTATAAATGAAGACTTTCATTTTGCTGTATAAAAGATGAATTGTCTAACGTCCAAGATGCACAATAACAATGTGGGTTTTGTAATTAATGGTTAGTGACGCAGCTCACGACCAAAACTAACTGGGTTCGGATTCATGGAAAAGCGAAGTCTTTTAGCTGAAGAAAGTAAATAGTGTAAAGGTCAGCCACATGGCAAGAATTGCCATCAGGGATGGAGATAATTCTTCTTGTACTACGAGAGATGTGGGGGATTGTGACGCAGTTTTGATTCATGCTGTTTTTGCCTTCCTCAACGCATACGTTGGTTACCCCTTTACAGCTAGGTCGACTGGATTAGATGTCGCCCCAGGCATAAACCACGGCCGAGATTTTGTTTATGTTCGCCCTTGATCTCAAACCCTGGAATGCTGTGATCCGTCTAGCAAGCCATCTAACTTTCGACTAGGCTGCACGCTCAACTAAAGGAAGTAAACCCATTTTTAAAATGAATGTTCAAGTATGATGCACAGTGTCATTCGGCGCAAAACATAATGCAACGCATTTGTAAATTGGCGAAAAAGTATCTTAACATCATTTTAAGAATGCAAGAGAAGAGATACATACTCATTGAATATATAAGTCTCTTCCACTAAATTGCGACTTCGCTTAAAGGCATTGTTGTTTAATGCCCACAATTTAGCAAACTTACTCATTGCCCACTAGGCTGTTGGGGTATACTTGGCTTCATCTGCATCGCGCTCACTACTATGATGATCATGTCGATCTCACCTCCTTAGTCATACTGAACCAGTCTGTTTCCAGTGAGAACTGCATGGAAGTGAGCTGGGGTCTTGATCAATATGTTTTACCTGACCCCGACTAACATTGCCTGATCTGAATATTTTACCTGCCCCTGACCTAACATTGCCTGATCTGAATATTTTACCTGACCCTGACCTAACATTGCCTGATCTGAATATTTTACCTGACCCTGACCTAACATTGCCTGATCTGAATATTTTACCTGACCCTGACCTAACATTGCCTGATCTGAATATTGTACCTGACCCTGACCAAACGTTGCCTGATCTGAATATTTTACCTGACACTGATCTAACATTGCCTGATCTGAATATTTTACCTGACACTGATCTAACATTGCCTGTTCTGAATATTTTACCTGACCCTGACCTAACATTGCCTGATTTGAATATTTTACCTGACACTGATCTAACATTGCCTGATCTGAATATTTTACCTGACCCCGACTAACATTGCCTGATCTGAATATTTTACCTGACCCTGACCTAACATTGCCTGATCTGAATATTTTACCTGACACTGATCTAACATTGCCTGATCTGAATATTTTACCTGACCCCGACTAATATTGCCAGATTTGAATATTTTACCTGACCCTGACCTAACATTGCCTGATCAGTATGATATGCCTGGCCAGACTTTAGTCTTCTGTCCCCTAGCTTGATGGTGAAATCATGGATATTGACGAGAACATATTATTCAGTTGACTATACCTACAGTGAAGTGCGCCATTTTGTGATTATTATTGTGGACCCAAAGCGTACTAGACAGACACCAAAAGCAATCAGTGACGCTCTTTTATCGAATGTTGGCACATCATGCCATCATTTCTATGAATTGTTTGACCTCACGATATCTCTTCAACTTAACTTAACGTCTTTATACTGGATTAGAAGACTTTGCAGATTATGTTGCTGTTGTTGTTGTTTGCGAATTCCCATAATGAGTAGGTTACTCTTTTGTGCGGACTAAAAAAGGCGTTAAGTGGCGGATTGTCGTAGCTTTCCTCACATCCCGAGCGTGATGATGAAGGTGGACTGTTGTCCTCCAGGTGGTTCTGCTATGCTTGGCTTCATCTGCTATCGTTGACTACTACGGTGATGACGATGAACCTAACAAGACTGTTGTCCTCGACAACAGCTTTTTTCCAGAACGACAATCGAAGAGGTCAGGTAAGGGTCATGGCTAGTATATTTCTCCTGACCCTGGCTAACATTTTCCAATCAGTGTGTTTTGCCTGACCAGACGTTAGAGACATCGTCATTGTCGAGTCTGTATACAACCAGTTTCATTGACATTACCTTGCTCGAAAAGCTATGCACATCCAATCTATTATTAAAAGCATTCATTGTCCCTGCCTTCACTACTTCCGGTGGCAATGCATTTCAAGCACTCACCACATTTCTAATATGCACCTTTCTTTAGTTAATTTGTAGCTAACCCTCTTGTTCTTGTAGGTGGTTGTATTTTGAAAAACTTGTAATAGTCTAATTTATTCGTTCCTGTGATTATCTTATAAACCTGTATTAAGTCACCACGAACTTTTCTCATCTCGGCAGGTTCTTCTGAGTCTTTCCTCATAACTGTAATTCGGGAATCCCACTATCAGCTTTGTCACGCTTTTGTATCCTTTCCAGCAAGTTTATATCCCCTCTCTGAAAAGGACTCAAAACCTGAACACAGTACTTCTAAGTAACTAATGCTTTATATAGTTTGACTATCACTTCCTTGCTCCTATCTTTAAAATTCTTTTTATCATACCTAACACCGCCTTTGCCCTTTTCCCTGCTTTCTGGACTTGCTCACTCACTTTACCAGTAAGATCTATTATAACCCCTAGGTCCCTTTCCTTTTCTATCTCTCTAATAATGTTCTCGCCCCTTTCCTCGCTCTTTCTCGCTCTCTCAAACGACATGCATAACTTACGCAAATATGTTTTTCTTGATCAAAATTCATAACTCAATTCCGAAGAGTCAAAACGGCTTATCAAATACATGACCAAACGGGAAACCGAACATTCTGGTTACACCAAAAACGATGCCTATTACCAGTTGAACCGAAGAGAGCAGGTCGTTGTCTTCAGACTTCGCACTGGCCACAACAGACTGAGGTACCACCTATTCAACAAATTGAAGATAGGGTGTACCGACAAATGCCCGTGTGGTACCGGGAAAATGACCGCTGAACATCTGCTGCAGAACTGCCCGACATACGAGGATCAGAGAGAGCAGATGTGGCCATCACCAGTGGAACTGCAAGACAAGCTCTATGGCAGTGGCGACAGCCTCAGGATGACCGCCACTTTTTTCGAAAAAAATAATGGTTACTGTCTAACTGCGTACGAAGAAGAAGAAGAAGAAGAAGATAACTCAATTCAGGGCTTTGTCAATAATCCTTGAAGTGTGAATTGTAATCAATAATAACATTGGCACGTATTTCTGTGTTATTCATTACTTTCTTTAAAATGTCATTACTAACCGAGACACGTGTTAACTCTATTCGTATTGTAATTTAATATAGAATATATCTCTCTTTCTTCGATTAATCATGGTCGAAGTAACAGGATAGTTAGAGCGCTTAGTTATCCGGACAAGGGTACCAAGATCAATCCCCGATCTTGACACGCACCTGTCTAACCAGCAGCAAATTGATACGTGATTTATTATTAGGGAAGGTAAAACAGCGCTAAGAGAAAAGATCACATATTGTACTTTGTGGCTGTCTTCCTGTTTGGCTGTCGTTTTGTGTGGCTGTCGTCCTGTGTGACAGTTTGGCTGTCGTTCTGTGTGGCTGTCGTTCTGTGTGACAGTTTGGCTGTCGGTCTGTGTGGCTGTTTGGCTGTCATTATGTGTGACATACACGTTACTGCTGGTCTGTGTGGCAGTATTTCAGTGTGGCACACGTTGGCTGTTGGTCTGTGTGACAGTTGGTCTGTGTGACAGTTGGTCTGTCGTTCTGTTTGGCGCATACTTGGCTGTTGGTCTGTGTGACAGTGAGTATGTCGTTCTGTTTGGCGCATACTTGGCTGTTGGTCTGTGTGACAGTGAGTCTGTCGTTCTGTTTGGCGCATACTTGGCTGTTGGTTTGTGTGACAGTGGGTCTGTCGTTCTGTTTGGCGCATACTTGGCTGTTCGTCTGTGTGACAGGGGGTCTGTCGTTCTGTTTGGCGCATACTTGGCTGTTGGTCTGTGTGACAGTGAGTCTGTCGTTCTGTTTGGCACATACTTGGCTGTTGGTCTGTGTGGCAGTTTGGCTGATGTTCTGTTTGACACCGTTACTGCTGATCAGTGTAGCAGTGCGGCTGTCGCTCTGTATGGCACACACGTGGCTGTAGGTCTCTGTAACAATGTGGCTGTCCTAGACAGTAAAGATAACTGATGTTGCCTGGTCTTGCTGTTGCTGTCAGATCAAACTGCGATTATTGGAATAATTAACACAAATTGTTGGTGCCATTTTGTGCGCCTGGGAATTGGGGTGATGCAGTGCTGTGTTCGCTAAGTAGGGGAGTGACACAGAGGGAGTGACACAGGGGGAGTGACACAGGGAGAGTGACACAGGGGGAGTGACACAGGGGGAGTGACACAGGGGGAAGGAGGGAGAGTGGCACAGGGGTAGTTAGGGGGAGTGAGGAGGAGTGACACAGGGGGAGGGACACAGGGGGAGTGAGGGTGAGTGACACAGGGGGAGTGACACAGGGGGAGTGAGAGAGAGTGACACATGGGTAGTTAGGGGGAGTGAGGAGGAGTGACACTGGGGAGTGACACAGGGGGAGTGACACAGGGTGAGGGACACAGGGGGAGTGACACAGGGGGAGTGAAGATGGAATGACATAGGGGTAGTTAGGGGGAGTGAAGAGGAGTTGCACAGGGGGAGTGACACAGGGAGATTGACTCAGGGGGAGTGACAGATGGGAAGTGACACAGGGGGAGTGACGCAGTGGAAGTGACACAGGGGGAGTGACACAGGGGGAGTGACACAGGGGAGTGACGCAGGGGGAGTGACACATAGGGATTTAGGGGGAGTGACACAGGGGGAGTGCTAGAGAGTGAGGGGGAGTGACACAGATAGAGAGTGAAGGGAAATGACACAGATAGGGATTAGGAGGTGGTAGACCCAGCGAAAGTGAGGGAGTGACACAGATAGAGAGTGAGGGAGACTGACACAGATAGAGAGTGAGGGGGAGTGAGGGGGAGCGACACAGACTAAGAGTGAGGGAGAGGACACAGATAGAGTGAGAGGGAGTGACACAGACAGAGAGTGAGAGGGAGTGACACAGATAGAGTGACACAAACAGAGAGTGAGGGAGAGTGACACAGATAGAGAGTGAGGGAGAGTGACACAGATAGAGAGTGAGGGGTAGTGACACAGATAGAGAGTGAGGGCGAGTGACACAGATAGAGAGTGAGGGCGAGTGACACAGATAGAGAGTGAGGGAGAGTGACACAGACAGAGAGTGAGGGAGAGTGACACAGATAGAGAGTGAGGGGGAGTGACAGAGATAGATAGTGAGGGGGTGACACAGATAGAGAGTGAGGGAGACTGACACAGATAAAGAATGTCGGGGAGTTACACAGATAGAGGGGGAGGGAGACTGACACAGATAGAGAGTTAGCGACAAAATATTCGGATACAGACATGGCGTCAGAGATACGCCGAGAGAGAGAACACGAAAAAAGAGAATAAGTGGAAAGAGATCCTTATTTAGAGGTAAATAGGGACAAGAGAAAAACAGGTATAAGTCCTAGAGAGAAAGAAAGATACAGAAGATGAGGGGAGCAGAAAGATCGAGTGAGAGAGTGAGACAAAAGAAGGTGGCTGGAGAGACATTAATTGTCCATCAATTCTGTTATTGACCGTATGAAAGCGACGTCACATTGTCAAGTATCTATTTTCTGTATCGTTCTCTCTACCTGCGCATGTTTAAACAAATGGTTTACTGATTTCTTTCAGTAAACATCCCCTTATGATCAGAAAATGATCCAGGTGTTGCTGTTTATTCTACCCCACCGTGTCTGATAATACTCGAAGAACTGCCATTTTTGGCCAGCTCTTCATCGATAGCTTTTACTTAATTACTGACTCAACAACAGCATATGTTTTATACGAGGGTTGTTCAAAATGTTTCGGACTCACATAGAGGTCTGAAACTATAATCCCCTTCAACGTGTTAGCCTTGGGACTGTACATATTTTTTCTAATAGTTCCACTACTCTTGAAGTATTTCAAGAAGCTTGTTTGTTAGTGATTTACACGGTTCTTCGTAATGTCTTCTCTGGGCTTACATGTGGTCCCTTTCAGCGATATCTGCAGCTTGAGGAACAGCCAAAAATCGCAAGGAGTGGTGACGGATTAGCAGGGAGCCTGACAAACCAATGGATGTTGTGTTTGGTTTTCCTGATGATGCGCGATGTTATCTATAGGACTTGCGACCAACTGGAACGTAGCAATTACACCCTGAGGGGACGGCGTGGCCTAGTGGTTAAGTGGCATGGCTCACAACCCGAAGGTGCTGGGTTCGATCCCCATCACAGCACCGGCCGTTACCCAGGGGAAGCAAACCCTTAGAAAATGCAGGAGGAAGCAGACCCTTACATAAAATGCATGCTGAAGTCGGATGCACTGGGCAGACAGGCGCAAAATAAAAACACAGTGCAACGCACACCGCCTTGGGGATTAGAAAAATTAGGCGAACGCAAACAAACAACAATTACATCCTGACAACGCACCCACTCATTCTTCGCATCTGATTCCGACTTCTTTGGTCAAACACAACCTTCCTCTGGTTTGTCAGGCTCCCTACTCTCCTGGCAGGGCCCCTTGCGAAATGTTGCTGTTCTCCAAGCTGAAAACGCCACTGAAAGTGACCCAAATTTAGAAACCAGAAGACATGCGGAACACGACTGCCCAGCTGTATTCCATTCCCAAAAGAATCCTTCATGAAATGCGCCAACGATGCGATTACTCAAGGAGAAGTGTATGAGGTTCCAAGGATAGTTCGTTGAAAGGAATTATGGGTTCAGACCTCTAGGTGAGTAATTGTATTTTTCCCGACGAAAGGTCCGAAACATTTTGAAAAGACCTTGTATGTCCTCCCAGGACTCTCAACAGTCTTCTACGCAACCACATTGTTGAATTCGCTTCCATCTGACAGGATTGGCATGGATAGTATCGAAAAACAATTGTATTTTTTTCTCTGCTGATGAAGACTTGTTGGGTAGAAATACTGATTTTTATTCATTGGAATGCAGTTTTATTCTATTTTTAAGTTTTCACATTGATACATTTTTTGTTTTATTCGACTCATTCTTTTTGTATTATTTGGACCCTTTATAATTGGAGGCTTTTGGAGCAAATATTGCCCAATTATCAGTCATTATATTAGCTTGCCATCCTGCACTTCCATGATTGCCTGTTTGTCTGTATGTCTCTCTGGGTCACTCAGTCATTCAATCACACAATCAATCAATCAGTCAGTCTATTTATTAATATATCCGCTTTATATGTGTGTGTATGTGTGTTTGTGCTTGCGTGCGTGCGTGCGCGCGCCCGTGTGTGTGTGTGCTTGCGTGTGTGTGTGTATGTGTGCTTGCGCGAGTGCATGCATGTGTGTGTGTGTGTGCTTTCGTGGGTGCGTACGTGTGCGTGTGTGTGTGTTTGTGTGTGTGTGTGCGTGTGTGTTTGCATGGATATGTGTATGCGTGTGTGTGTGTGTGTGCTTTCGTGGGTGCGTACGTGTGCGTGTGTGTGTGTTTGCGTGTGTGCGTGCGTGTGTTTGCGTGTGTGTGTGCGTGTGTGTTTGCATGGATATGTGTATGCGTGTGTGTGTGTGTGCTTGCGTGCGTGCGTGCGTGCGTGTGTGCGTGCGTGCGAGCGTACATGTAGGTGTATGTTCTGGAATCCCTAGTGTACGAGAAATAGAAGGAGACCAAAACACACATGGAGCTTAGAACTCGAGACAGACGTTACAAGCAGAAGAAAACATTGACAGGGTTGCAACGGCTAGAACATAACAGGGTGACCGCGTGGAGTGGTTGATCCCCTCTGATCCGTAGTGAGCCCAACTAGTTCGTATCAGTCCTGCTCACTCCCTGCATTTCTGTTTGTCTATTTATTATTTTATTGTTCATCTGTTTTTGTGTTTCATGTTTTATCAACATCCCTTACTGACGAAGACGTATTTCCTGTACCATTTAATTCAGCGGTTAGGACTAGCCATCCGACCTGGAGCTTAGCTCTGATCCAAGCTATACCACTAACAGGCGGTTCGCCACTCTCTCAATCAGTTTCAGCTGAATTCTCTCCTGAATTTGAGCTTAAAGTTCAATGTCCTAGCACCGAATCCTCCATTTACAAGAGGACAGGAGAAACCCATTTGTGTTTGGCGTTTTACCTCTATCGTGTCACTGACAGAAAGCGCGTGCGAGTCGTGCACGTGCTTCACAACCAGTCCTCGCCATAATTGGACATGCTAATACTGAGTGCCCGGATGATAACTGGGTGGTTGGAGTGGCTTCGGGGAGGCCGTTATCGGCGGTATCATCATGGCGAAGACAGAAGGACTAACCTTGCTGATCCAGAAATATAAAAATCGTAAATGAGTGATAACTTCCGATGACACTCGTGGTACCAATATAACGAGCATCTAATTAGAGAAGTTGTAGAGCGCTCACTGTATTGGCCAATTGCACCGGGTTTGAAGACAGTTATGGACACACTCCAGTCGATCCAGCTGTAAATGGGTAGCCGGATTACTATTTGGGCAGGGAAGACAACTAAGACAGGGAGCTCACAATCCCACAACGTTATAAGCTGGTCTAGCACAATGACGTCTGTAACACTCTATCCCTGGCAGCAGTGATTGATTTGTGATTACCTTGACCGCTGTACTAGCTTGAGGTCGGAGTAACATATCGATCCCGAACAAATAACCAATCAGGCCAATCAGATGACGGACGTATTTCTTCCTACTTCCCTTCTTCCCACCCATCCTTTCTCTTGCTCATTTTCTATCTTCTTCTTCTTCTCCTTCATCGTCTTTTTCTTCTTTTTTTCCTTTGCTTTTCTTCTATTTCTTCTTTTTATCGGTAATTTTTTACTTCTTTCTTTTCATTTTGTTCTTTTCTTTTTCTTCTTTCTTTTCTTTTCTTTTTCCTTATCTTCTTTGTATCCTTATTTTCTACTTCATTTCCTTTTTCTACTTATCTTTCTTGTTTTTATCATTTCCTCCTTTTTTTTATACTTCTTGTTTATTTTCTTCTTCTTCTTTTTCTTCTTCTTCTTTTTCTTTTTCTTCTTTTTTCTTTTTTTACTTCTTTTTCTGTTTATTTTTCTTTTTGTCTCGTATTTTCCCTATTCTCATTCTTTTTCTCCTTCTTTTTCTCCTCTTCTTTCTTTTCTTTTCATTTCCATTTTCTTCTTCTTTCGTTTGTTCTTTCTTTCCTAACGTTTCCCCTTTTCTTCTTCTTTTCCTTCTTCTTCGTCTTGTTCTTGTACTTTTTCCAGTTTGAATTGGTATGATCCAAAAGATTGACCAATGTGTACCGTAAAGTTTCCAACAGTAACACCTCACAAACCAGTGTTGGAATGGGTCCTAAATTCACCTTCAAAGCTATTCTTGTTTCGTAAGGAATCTGGCATTCATCACTCACAAACATACACATACAAAGGCCGTCCTTCAGCAGACTTAACCGCTTGTCAAGAATGACGTATTAGAGACTTCAGCAGAATACTACGTCTCAGCGTGTGAGGTGGGATAGCCAGCTCCCTTGCTCGTTGCCTTTTCCTTTCCTTACCGTAAGTCAGGTACCATTTTTCAGCAGTGTTGACTAAGTTGCCGATAGTTAGAGTTGAACCCCGTACCTTTGTCATGTAAAGCGAGGGCTCTATCATTGCGCTAATCACTCGGTCAACTTACACAAACGAGACCGAAAACTAACATCAGAGTCAGGTGAAATATACTGATTCATCTATATCGTGCACCTGGAAGTAAACTGTGTCGCTGTAGCAGTGTAGCCACGGAGGTGGGGATCGATGATATTATCCATGTAGTGGTAAATGTAGTGATGAGCCTATTATTGCACTACAGCCAGGAGAACCAAAAACAACGTCTCAATTACATATAAAAATGTAACAAGACCCACTTTACCGCGCCACGAAAGAAACGTTTTAAGAGTTTATTCAGGACAATTGCCTTCCAATAACAACTAATACATACACGCACATACGCACACTTACACACACACACACACACACACACACGATCACAGCGGCGCTGCTCATAGGCATACGCACACAAACACAAACGCAAACACACGCACACAGGACATCAATATTTAATGAAACTCTACGGCTCTGGGGCATTCACATGAACATAACTGAGAGCTACACTAAACTTAATATGCTGTTTTTCTGCCTTATTCACAAAATCTATTTCTAACCACGTTTGAGAATATCGGAGAGAGCACGAGATTGTAATCGTTACTGTAGTTCTGAATATTGAGGTATAGATATCAAATGCAGGCTTCGCGTTCAGGTAACACCGCAAGTTTTTATTTAAAAAAACGTATACTAAGCAAATGTGTGGTAGATATAAATATAATTTATAAAGGGCGTGACGATGATTTATTGGCTCATAATGATTCGTGTTCTAACGTCAGTCATTACCAAGGACAGTACTTTTGCTATCAGCATAGGCATGTCGATATATATCTACAATTCGCGCTAAATATGTGCCAAGTACAAATCTGAAACGTCGATACTTTGCACACTTTAGAGCGTCTGGGTCTTTTGGTGGATTCGATCCCAAATGCTAGATCTTTTCACAAATACATACATCAACTGATTATTGGTTCCCTTTAGAGAGGAGTACAGGTGTGCCTCGGCCTTGAACTTTAACCTCGTTTTATCATTTTAATTAAGCTTGTCAGAACTCATTTAATAACAAACAGAATGACGTTAGGTACGGCTGCTGGTGATTTCTGCAGTGTAAGTTAATTTGGGAGGGGGGTACAGGGTTTTAGCGATATTAATATATACATGGTATGTAAAAACCATTGTCATGCGGGTTCTAACACCATTAGTGACCGGAGTAGAGTCATGATTGTGTGTGACGGGAATAGGGTCATGATTGTGTATGAAAAGAATATGGTCATGATTGTGTGTGACCGGAATGGCGTCATGATTGTGTGTGATGGGAATATGGTCATGATTGTGTGTGACGGAAATTGCGTCATGATTGTGTGTGATGGGAATATGGTCATGATTGTGTGTGACGGGAATAGCGTCATGATTGTGTGTGATGGGAATATGGTCATGATTGTGTGTGACGGAAATTGCGTCATGATTGTGTGTGATGGGAATATGGTCATGATTGTGTGTGACGGGAATAGCGTCATGGTTGTGTGTGACGAAATAGGGTCATGATTGTGTGACGGAAATGGCGTGATGATTGTGTATTACGAGAATAACGTAACCTAACTCAACTTAAGAAAACGGGTGTACACTAGTTTAAAATTCTCTACAGAGGCTGTATACAACAAGTTTCTTTTACATTTACTTGATTTGTAAATACGTATGAGCATCCAATCTATTCTTGAATGCATTAATCGACTATGCCTACACTTTCTAAGCATTCACCACTATAAATAAGATAATTTAGAATTCTGCCCAGACGTTACCAGCCGTTAGGACTACTCTTTTCGATTTCCAACTGCCGATTGATTTTTAACATGCGCGACACTGCACACGGACCTCCGTTCTCTATTACCCAAAGATCCGGGAAAATGCCAAAAAGTCCACGTGAAACAATCCCAGTTTCCGCGATTTGAACCCGCGTTCTCCAGCACCCGAGGTGACTTTTAGCTCGAGACCACTCAATCCCCAGTAGTGATTCAGAGGATGCCATAACATTGTAATGGCAATAAGGATGTCGACAGTCTAACCAAAAAAGGATCGAAACTGATACAGGAATAATGTCTGGTCAACTATATAGAACCACAGGACATAATAAAAGAGACACACACGTTTAAGTGGACGGAAGAACATCACACACGCCACGAAGATGGCGGTTACTACCAACTGTCCGGAGAAGACCATATTATCACGTGTCGTATCCGAGATGAACAGTGAGGATTTTGTATGAATGGGGAGAGGGCCAGATATGAATCGAATCTGGGGGGTGGGAGTCGATAGAAGAAGGGCAGGGGAGGAACACTGAATGTCGGTCCTATATCCACCAGTAAAAACTTGCCCTGCACATTGTGTGGTGACTATAGTGGCAAACGCATTATCTTCCTCCGCCCTATCAATTCTTTCTGTTGACCTCAGCGATGGGAACAAACACAGATGTGGTAGTTTTTTAGTGGGGGACATTAGACGTTGATAAAGAGGACACTATTTACCAGTAGGGGACATTGTATATGAATAGATGGACATTGTATATGAATAGATGGCCATTGTATATGAATAGATGGCCATTGTATACACATGGGGGGCATTTGATATAAATAGGAGGACGTTAGCTATAGATAGGGGACATTACCTATGTATAAGAGGACATTAGCTATAAATGGGAGGACATTAGCTACATATTTGGGACATTACCTATATATAAGGGCTTTAGCTTTAGATAGGAGGAATTTAGTTCTAGATGGGAGGACATTAGCTACAGCTAGAAGAACATTTGCTATAAATAGGACTTTAGTTATAGATAGAAGGACTTTAGTTATAGATGGAAGGACTTTAGTTATAGATAGCAGGACATTAGTTATAGATAGAAGGACTGCAGTTATAGATGGGAGGACTTTAGTTATAGATAGCAGGACATTAGTTATAGATAGGAAGACTTTAGTTATAGATAGGAGGACTTTAGTTAAAGATAGGAGGACTTTAGTTATAGATAGGACATTATATACATATGAGGATATTAGCTGTAGATATGACGTTAACTATAAATATGAGGGCATTAGATATGCATACAGATAACGTTAGATTTGGATATGGATTGCATTAGTTATGGATAAAAATATTAAATGTGGATAACGATGTCATTTGGTATGGATAAGAATGGAATTACTTATAAATGAAACGCGTCACATTAGATGTGGGTTGGGTGGAAATCACATACTGTTAGGAAAAATAAGATATGCATAGAGGGGGACTAGAAACGGACACAGGGAACACGTCTATGGATAGACGTACATTATGTATGGATTGAGAGGGATATACTATAGGCGATAGACAACTTTTGAATGTTTACAATTTGTTTATGAATTGGTGGTTCAATGATTTGCGTAGTGACATTCACCTTCGTCACGCAAATGGCGGACAGCGGAGGAGTGTGTACATCCAGCGAACTACACGAGCCATCAGTATCTATACACTTTTGAGAGTTATCTAAGAAAGCAACAGAGCAACAATTAGTTTGATCGTAGTTCAGTAATGTTGTTGTTGTTGTTCCGAATGCTCATAATGAGTAGGTTACTCTTTTGTGCGCCCTGAAAAGGACGTTAAGTGGCGGGATGCAGTAGCTTTCCTAACATCCCGAGCGTGCTAATGAAGGTGGACCAAGGTCTTCCAGGGGCGTGTGCTATGCTTGGCCTGATCTGCGTGTCACTCACTACGACAGAGATAACGTGGATACCTCACTTCGTTATCTAGGCTGCCAAGAAGAACAGTCTATTTCCATGAATGGCTGGGAGGAAGGCGAGGTGAGGGTCTTGCCCAGTATGTTGTGCCTGATTTGACTGACATGACTGATCAGTATGTTGTGCCTGACCTTGACTAACATGACTGATCAGTATGTTGTGCCTGACCTTGACTAACATGACTGATCAGCATGTTGTGCGTGACCCCGACTAACATGTCTGATCAGTATATTGTGCCTGACCCTGGCCCAATGTCTGATCAGTATGTTGTGCCTGACCCTATGTCTTACCAGTACGTTGTACCTGGCCCTGACTAACATGTCTGATCAGTATGTTGTGCCTGACCCTGACTAACATGTCTGATCAGTATGTTGTGCCTGACCATGACTAACATGTCTGACCAGTACGGTGTGCCTCACTCTGACTAACATGTCTGATCAGTATGTTGTGCCTGACCCTGACTAACATATCTGACCAGTATGTTGAGCCTGACCCTGACTAACATGTCTGACCAGTATGTTGTGTTTGACCCTGACTAACATGTCTGACCAGTATGTTGTGCCTGACCCTGACTAACATGTCTGACCCTTATGTTGTGCCTGACTGAGTAACATGTCTGCCCAGTACGTTGTGCCTGACCCTGACTAACATGTCTGATCAGTACGTTGAGCCTGACCCTGACTTACATGTCTGACCAGTATGTTGTGCCTGACCTGACGCTAGTCTTCCTTAACAGTTCCATAGTATCAGTTCTGGGTAACGTGTCACGAGAACTCCATTTTCGTGGCAACTTTTCGTGCAGACAAGGACTGCACTAGTTTTGTTAATTAGCTTTATAAAAGTAAATTTACCAGCATAGACAAGGACTGAACTAGTTTTGTTAATTAGCTTTATAAAAGTAAATTTACCAGCATAGACAAGGACTATACTAGTTTTGTTAATTAGCTTTATATAAGTAAACTGACCAGCCTAGACATGGGACATTGCTTGTTTTGTTGTTCTGCTTGTTTTGTTGTTCTGCTTGTTTTGTTATATCTGTTTTAACGACCATTGATAACGATCAATATCTCGTCCGCGCGCTGGCAGGTGTAAACAGGATAAATTACCGGATTGCCTGGCCGGATCGGTGTGTGGCGAGGGGCATCCCATGGGACAGCCGCCATCGCTATTACAGCATTACCTACGGTGAGTGATGCGAAAATAATTAACGGGCGAGTTTATTTTAGGGTGCTAGTGCAGGTTACGATTTAAAAGTCTTCGTCAAGAACTTGAAGCAGGAGATAACTCTAGTGACTGATTCGTCTTTCATCTGCAGGTGGAGCATATGGTACCACACACGCTGGTCTCTTTATATCAAACATATATCCGAGATTTTCCGGTTTCATTGCAATTATATTTTATGACCATATTTGGTCTCCTTTTAGGAAATGCTTTGAACGTTTCAGATCACATCATCACAAAACCGATGAGGACACTGAGGGTACCAATGAAGAGAACCCCACAAAACCACGCCACTTTCTCTGTCAGCGATACTGCCTGTGCCGCCTCTGGTCGGAAATTGGTCCATTATTGTATGTTTCTATTGCCACTTCTTTTAAGGACGACTTCTTCGTCAGCCGCCATGTACCTTTCCGTGCAGGATCGTATTTGCAAGACCAATTGATCTCAATATGTTTCTGTGCCAATTGAGTTTCCTTCTTTTGATAGTTGCCAAGATGTCTTCAAAAGGCCCTTTTGCTGTTGCAATTATTTGTCGTATTTCCTAATTTGTAACTCGGTCTTTGTATATGACGTTGATGAGTCTTCGGAACATCTCATCTCAAAAACTGTATCCTCCGCTGCAGGCCCGCTGTAACTGTCCACGTCTCACAAGCATAGATGAACATTGACACGACCAATGTACACATTAATTTGATCTACGTGTAAATAATTAACCGTTTATCATCCCATATTGTATTCAGCCGTACAAGAGTTACCGTGGAATTAATGGCATATAGATAGATAAAGTGACGTGTGGCAGCAGTCCCCTTCCTTTCCCAAGGAACTGTATGCTGATATCAGGAACTTCGGATTGTTGCTTTTATTCTATTCAGAAATGACGCGTTTGAAGAAGAATGAAGAAGAAGGAGAAGAACAACAACAAAATCCAACAACAACATCAGCAAATAGTGTACTAATCGACTGGTACAGATGGCAGTGGTTAGATAATATTATAGTTAAGAAGAGATCAAGGTTAAGTTATAAAACGTTAAGTTAATGACGGATAAATAGTTTTGTAGGGACAGATCTGTAGATGACACAGTTGTTCTCTCAAAGAGCGCTGCGGGACTGAAACGGATGATCCTGATGGAGCAGCGAAGACCAACATCTACACCTGAATATAAGTCAAACCAAAGTAATGAGAACAGACAAGACAAAGACCAAACCTAAAGTTATTTTAGATCAACGGGAGATTGAGAAAGTCACAAGTTTTGAGTACCTCGGCTTAATTATAAGCAACAATGGAGATTGCCTGAAGGAAGTCAGGCGAAGAACGGCTTTGACAATGCACAGGTTGAATAAAATGAGAAACTTATGGCAGAATTATAAAATGACGAATATAAAAATCCGGCGAACTTTCATCTTCCTCGTGGCAACGTGCGGATGTGAAACGTGGCCGACCACACAAACTTAATGAAAGGATTGAATCTTGTAAACTAAAATGCTACAGAAGGGTGCTGACAATACCATGGATAGCGATAAGGACAAATACAAATATCCTACAAGAACTGAATATCGAGGAAAATTAGTTAGTAAACAATATCTTGTCCAGAAAGTTAAAATATTTTGGCCATATCACACGCCATAGTGGCACGGATAGAACGGCACTGAAGGGTATGGTGCCTGGAAGCGGGGCAGAGGTAGACCGAGGAGAAGATGGACACAAGATGTCACGGATGTCCTTACATGGAACTGCTCTTCTTTGCTGCATGTCAATAGTGAGGCAGACATCTTTTAACTGCAATTATGACGTCATGGTGATCGTCTAGACAGTGATGGCACGTGCAGGACACTCTTGACACCATTAGCAACCATATTAACGAGTTGCAATAAAGGTATGTTTTTTAAAATAATTTGTAGTTCACTTTTAAGGTTTTCATTTTCCGTAAAAAATATGATACATTTTTACTTCAACCTTCTTGTGTATCAATCAACATAATATAATGATACACGTTGTTTGTTACCACACAATATTTAAATTTTCTGAAGCTGATCTGCACTCATATTCTTAAATGGGTTGAATCTATAACCACTCGGGACAAGACAAAACAGCAATAGAAACACACACACATCATACTTGAACATTTACACTCTGCGAAAGGATGAAACAGCACACACACAAACACACACACACTCACACGCACGCACTCACACGCACACACCAGCATCATCTTGAATGCTTTCTAATACACGATTCATTTCCGTGGTAAACGTTTCACATGAATAAGCAGTTTAACCCAGTCAAGCGAGAAAAACGATTCGCTCAGCTGTGACATGGAACATTCTATCTATTCTAAGGCGTGCCTATATACTCAAGAAAAGTGCTTAGCACCAGCAACTACTGAAGAGCAATAATTATTACTGTAATATTGAAACGGCAAAATATTGTCTCAAAACAGACGCTGCTGTTGGGATGACGTGTTTAAGACGTTACTGTACGAGACGTCAGCTTGTTGGGATGACGTGTTTGAGACGTTACTGTACGAGACGTCAGCTTGTTGGGATGACGTGTTTGAGACGTTACTGTACGAGACGTCAGCTTGTTGGGATGACGTGTTTGAGACGTTACTGTACTAGACGTCAGCTTGTTGGGATGACGTGTTTGAGACGTTACTGTACGAGACGTCAGCTTGTTGGGATGCAGAACCAGTTCATATTTTCGCTGTTTTTACTTTGTTTACCACCTACCAAGACCACAATCTATCTTTCATGTAACGTTTCCTGGAAACAGGATGTTTTCAAGGCAGCCTGACTGACGAAACGTGGATCATCAAGGAACATAAAAAACAACACATCGTATTAAAATAAAGAAAGGAACATAAACAAACTTAACACATCGGCTTAATTAAAAGTAAGGAGCATCAAAATCGCAACACACCATCTTTATTTTAAAAGAACATATAAAACTCGATACATCTTAATTAACAGAAAAAGAACATCAAAATCTCAACACACCATCTTAATAAGAAAAACCATTAAAAACTGAATCCATCTTGATTAAAAGAAAAAAGCCACCAAAATCTCAACACACCATCTTAATAAGAAAAACCATTAAAAACTCAATTCATCTTGATTAAAAGAAAAAAGCCACCAAAATTTCAATGCACCATCTTAATAAAATAAAACACCTCAAAAACTCAATACATCTTAATTTAAAGGAAAAAAACATTAAAATGTCAACACACCATCTTAATCAAAAAAACATCAAAAACTGAATACAACATCTTAATTAAATGAAAGGAACATCAAAATCTCAACACACCATCTTAATAAAAACAACACATCATAAACTCAATACAACATCTGAACAGGCGACTAGTAACAACTCAATACAATTTAGCTAGAAGACGGTCCATATGCTTTTTTCCCGTGCGGGGCATATCCAGACGAGCGACAACAAGCAGTAAGTTATATCTTAAGCTCTGCTAGTAGCACCTACCCTCGTCTGACCCCACGTCACTCTCCCATCACATAGATAGCCCTGGTCATTTCTAGACCTGGAGCCTGAGTGACAGCCAAGACATGATGGACTGACCAGGGGGCACTACCCCGACGCGTGTTTGAATTCCACTTGGCTGTGTTTTGATTGGATGCTGGTCAGTTTTGATGATCATGTGATTAAGTCATGTGACCCGTGAAACGAAATTACTCTCGGAGGCGACACTCGGGAAATATTTGATTTTCTAGTCCTCCATTACCCTCTTCTCACTTTTTTTTTCTTTCTCTCCGTCTCAATCATTCTCTCACTCCCTCTCTCTCTCACTCACTCACTCTCTCTCCCTCACTCTCTCTCTTTCGCTCTGTCTCTATTTCTTGTTTATTGTCCGCGTACATTTAGTTCATTTCACAATGGTTCCTGTCAATTGCCGTCTAATATCTAAATAACTCTTGAACCCATAAAGTTAAGTTTTTTACATGTGGTCTTATATTTCCAATGTCACAACGACTTTATATGTTACATTTCGTCAGGTGGTGCCATTTTCTTAAAGCGGCTAGTTCCTTTGATCTTTGTTAGCAAACTATCTATTTTGTCCCTGCAAAAAATAATTTACCGTAAATTTCAAAATTGTCTGTCTTTACACATCGGCATCTCTCCAATTCGAATGGGATTTTCTACATTAGGTAACGCACAATGTCCTTTTAAATATATTTCATGTGTTTAAGGAACTGAAAGAAGTAACTGCGCATTTCGTAGAAAAAATGTGTGAATATGTAATAGCACACGATATATAGAACATAGAAAGTACACACTTCAGATGGATTGGTCCAATTTTGTAAATAGATGATGGAGCAAACAATAATTGGTTATTATTCAGTTCTTAGATCCATCATCTAACTGATAGGGGTGGCCCTGAAAAGGACGTTTTGACAAAGTGATGGAAACTTCTATTTCTCGGAAAACAAACATGTAAATTAGTTTTTTAGTTAATCAGAGTCGGACGATTCCAACAAATTGATGACTGCTCGATCGAACGAACGACAGTCCATCTTTTTGTTCCAAAAGCCCGTTCCCTCTTTCAAGACATGGTCCTCACATTTAGCCCAATAATCTTTGTCTATATTTGAAAGGGAGGCATATGTTAGTTCCTTCATATCACATAGTTTCAGAGGGAGGAATATGTTAGTTCCTTCATATCGCATAGTTTCAGAGGGAGACATATGTTAGTTCCTTCATATTGCATAATGTTAGAGCAAGGCATATGTTAGTTCCTTCATATCGCATAGTTTCAGAGGGAGGCAAATGTTAGTTCTTCATATCGCATAGTTTCAGAGAGAAGCATATGTTAGTTCTTCATATCGCATAGTTTGAAAGTTTTATTATCAGCTGCTTCTTGTCCTTTAACTTTTGCCCAAAAGAATTCAAATGCGTTTAATTGGGAATTGTGTAAGGTGGCGGTCTCAAACATATATGACCATGCTATTGTATCAACTTGTCCATTTGAAATATCGTTTCCGATCACGTTTTCTTGACAATGAATAAACTATTTCATGTTTTAGATACGTTTGGTTAAATGGTATGTGTTCTTTTGTGAGCCACATCTTTCTTGTATTTTTTGTATTGCATGGTGTTGACATTTTGTCTTCTTGAGTTACTGCGTTGTGGTTTTATGCATTATCCGTCATCAGACAGCAGGGTCTATCCGAAGACGGAAGAACAGTTTCTTTTTAATCCAATCTCAAAATATGTTACCATTCATCTCGGTATGGTAGGAACAATTGTCCGTATAATTTGAAGGAAACACAAGTTCTGCATTTTTCACCAGTCCATTATGTCTGCTACCTGCGTGTGCTATTAGCAAGCGCTGCACTTTGCCACTTGATACTAATCTTTTAATTGTTCCATTCGCTGACTGCCATTCCTTTTCATGTGTGTGGTGAGCAGTTATCCAAGTTTCAACCACATACACAATATCATAACATTGTTTACACGTTTCGTGTACTTTACGTAAATACTTGCTTCTCATGGAAACTAGATGCGGCGTCTCACAGATGATGTTTCTCCCGCTAGCATACTTTATAATGGTAAAGTCTATGCCCCTTAGTGTTCTCCGTTATGTTGATTTCGATATATCATTGTCATTGTTTGTTGTCAGACAAGACTTCTGTTTCCTTAGTGTCTCTGTTTCTTTGAAATCAAACATTCTACAAATCTCTCTTCTAATCACATCCCTGTCAAAGCTATCTACTCATTCCTTTTTCCTTGCGTATGTGTTTTGATGGAACACGAACTTCTATAGTCTTGAAGCGATCAATCAGATGACTGTTTGCATAAACCAAAAGCGCGAATAGTTTTCTTTTCATGGTTTGAGATAATCTGATATCGTTTGCAACGTTAAGCTTCTCTAAATAAATATTGATACATCTAAAATTCAATTGTATGGAGTGTAAAAAACTTGACTTTCAGACTCATTGTAGTCGCGAACATTTAACAATTAGTTATACTACGCCTTTCACACAAATTGTATCGTCACATTTTGTACACACCGGATGGTTCATTAGAACTGTTAAAAATCAGTCATCTATGGCCCACTACAGTTGGCTGTGAGTGCGCTTTGGGTTAAAGTTTAAAAAATGTGTGAAACACTTGGAAAATTATATTTCCAAAAATACTTACTGCAATGAAGGGGTAACCATTTTAAAACACTAATTTCATTAGGACGGCTACTTTTTTTTAATACCATAAAGAAACACAATTTAACACCATATGCTTGTGTGCAAGAATAAATAATCACCCTTTGGCATATTGTGATCTGCAGAATTTATTCAAAATTTGAATAATTTTGTTTAAAGGGAAGCTCAGATATTCAATTTTATTCCTCTGTAAACATGAGACGCGCTATAGAACCTTAATCCTCAAACTCGCCTGTTCTTTCTTCGCTCCAGTAGGGGAAGGAGGCCACAAATACACCTGGCTGCTATGCAATAGTCTGCGCCAAAGCACATGTGTACGGTCACTGGCAATTTTTATATTACAGTTCTTCTACATTATCAGGTTATCAACGCCAGGCAGAACCCTCATTAGCTACTTCTTTGAATAGTGTAGGTAAAAGTGAAGACATATGAAAGACTGCCATCGAGATGAAGTGTTAGAAACTTTGAAGTTAATTGGTGTCATTTACAATTATGGAAGTGTAAACAGAGAAAAACGGAACATGTTACTTCACCTACAACATACTGATGAGACCTAACGCATGAAGTAGGAGAATAAATCAGTAACAAGGTCACAAATTCATGTCGAATAGATAGAAAATGAAGTTTGTAGTTTCTAAGTACAAATTAAGGGGCATAAACACCAAGCTCTGCGATTACTGTAGGTAACAGACGCTTGGTGTCGCATGCACGTACGCAATTTAAATTCAAAATAGCGTGTGTGTTCACAGCGTGTGCAATTAAGGAACAGCGTGCTGTTTTGTTTTTCTTTTGGGCAACTTGGAAGTTTGAAGGAGGAAATGAGAATTAATGACCGAAATCAGGGTTAGACAGTAAAGTTTGGTAATTAAACAAGATATTGCTCCTTATAGAAGACCATACCGGAGGGTAGGGTGGAACGCAGTCGTTCAAGAGGCAGACAACGTTTTAAGTGGGAAGGGGGGGGGGACACCAGGAGATGGACTGAAAAAATCCTCACATATTGCATCTTTACACCAAGAGATAGAGTACACTAAAGGACCACTGCAGCCGACTTTCGATGGGGAGATAACAGTTGAACTGAACAGAACTGAACGTTAGACAGAGCAGCAAACTGCAAATAGGGTGTTCGCATGTTTTAGCCTACAGCATAATGTACCGGTGACTGTATTTTCGGGAAATGTTGTCACCGCGGGTCCCAGACAACTAACTGACGCACACCAAATTAACCAAATGGTATCAGACCAGCGTACCATTGTTATCAGACCAGCGTACCATTGTTATCAGACCAGCGTACCATTGTTATCAGACCAGCGTACCATTGTTATCAGACCAGCGTACCATTGTTATCATTGATAGATTCAGAAAAGGAACGTCATAGATGGCACAGGTAGAGTAAACGATTGGTCAGGTAACGACAGGAGACACACTAAGCAAATTCGTCTTTTTAGTCGTTCTCAAACTCTTGCTACTAAGCCCTGGAAAGAGCTGTGTAAGTAGAAGGATGGTCTCCAGAAAACGGATTGTGTTATGTCGTAGCTTACAGCTTGACTGCGATATCTGCACCTTTCAGTCCAGCACAACCGACTCCAACGGGGATTTTTGAGTACCGGGTTAGCCTTTCCTCTTCGAGTCTTTCTCCTTAGCCTGTCTGCTCTGTTGCAGCCCGTTATCTAAGATCACGGCGTGAAGGTGTAGAAGGGTCTCGGCAACTATTTCGCTGGCCCTGACGCTAGCAGTCAGCTGTTGGTTGCTGGCCCTGACGACAGCAGTCAGCTGTTGGTTCCTGGCCCTGACGCTAGCAGTCAGCTGTTGGTCGCTGACCCCAACGCTGGTAGTCAGCTATTGGTCCCTGGCCCTGACGCTAGCAGTCAGCTATTGGTCCCTGGCCCTGACGCTAGCAGTCAGCTATTGGTCGCTTACCGATGCAGCTCATTCGCTGCTAAAGATTTTTCTCCCTAAGGCAATGAGAAGAATTGATTCACACTAGAAATAACAAAGCAGACTACCAAAGACTGGACCAATTGATTCACACCAGACATAACAAAGCAGACTACCAAAGACTGGACCAATTGATTCACACTAGACATAACAAAGCAGACTACCAAAGACTGGACCAATTGATTCACACTAGACATAACAAAGCAGACTACCAAAAACTGGACCAATTGATTTACACTAGACATAACAAAGCAGACTACCAAAGACTGGGCCAATTGATTCACACTAGATATAACAAAGCAGACTACCAAAGACTGGACCAATTGATTCACACTAGATATAACAAAGCAGACTACCAAAGACTGGACCAATTGATTCACACTAGACATAACAAAGCAGACTACCAAAGACTGGACCAATTGATTCACACTAGATATAACAAAGCAGACTACCAAAGACTAGACCAATTGATTCACACTAGACATAACAAAGCAGACTACCAAAGACTGGACCAATTGATTCACACTAGACATAACAAAGCAGACTACCAAAGACTGGACCAATTGATTCACACTAGACATAACAAAGCAGACTACCAAAGACTGGACCAATTGATTCACACTAGACATAACAAAGCAGACTACCAAAGACTGGACCAATTGATTCACACTAGACATAACAAAGCAGACTACCAAAGACTGGGCCAATTGATTCACACTAGATATAACAAAGCAGACTACCAAAGACTGGACCAATTGATTTACACTAGATATAACAAAGCAGACTACCAAAGACTGGACCAATTGATTCACACTAGATATAACAAAGCAGACTACCAAAGACTGGACCAATTGATTCACACTAGATATAACAAAGCAGACTACCAAAGACTGGACCAATTGATTCACACTAGATATAACAAAGCAGACTACCAAAGACTGGACCAATTAATTCACACTAGATATAACAAAGCAGACTACCAAAGACTGGACCAATTCTTCTTCTTCTTCGTACGCAGTCAGACAGTAACGATTATTTTTTCGAAAAAAGCGGCGGTCATCCTGAGGCTGTCGACACTGCCACAGAGCTTGTCTTGCAGTTCCATTGGTGATGGCCACATCTGCACTCTCTGACCCTCGTATGTCGGGCATTGCTGCTGCAGATGTTTAGCGGTCATTTTACCGGTACAGCACGGGCATTCGTCGGTACCACCTATCTTCAATTTGTTGAATAGATGGTACCTCAGTCTATTGTGGCCAGTGCGAAGTCTGAAGACAACGACCTGCTCTCTTCTCTTCAACTGGTAATAGGCATCGTTTTTGGTGTAGCCAGTATGTTCGGTTTCCCATTTGGTCATGTATCTTGCTTTGATAAGCCGTTTTGACTCTTCGTACGTCATACTAGTATCTGTTTGTGGTAGTCTTGCACCTTCTTTTGCCAGTCTGTCTGCCTCCTCGTTGCCTTGGATGTTGCAGTGTCATGGGACCCACTGTACAACTACCATTTTTGGTGCGGACTGCTGGCACAGTTTGCAGAGTGCTGCTCTTAAGTCATTAAGCTCAGTGTTTTTAATGCTTTTTAGCGCTGTGACTACGGCGAGAGCATCTGTAAGCAGAACTATATGGCTTTCATTTTCTTTATGTGTCACCATTTCTTCCACTGCCGCCCTCAGTGCCTCTGCCTCCGCTCTGAAATTGCTTGTGTACTTACCAGTAGCGAATGACAGTGTTATTTTTCTGCCTTTTGGTAGGTTCAGGAATGCTCCTGCCCCTCCGTTCTGTTCAGTGTTTGTTACAGAACCGTCGGTGTATGCATGGGTCCAGTCCATGCTTGGGTAGTTTTTCGATATAAAGCTTTGGGTAGTATCTCTCCTTTCTTTTTCAGTCTGGCAGTTTTTGTTTGCAATACCTAGTATATTTTCTACCACCTCTGGAAATATATGCTGCCTCCAGGTAGGTTTTCGTACAGTAGTGATGGGTTTTGGTGTTGTTAGTGCGTTTATGGGATCTTTGTGCATCTTTGCTTTGGCTATTTCTGCAAAGTTTCTCCGCTTTAGTTTCCCATTTCCCAAATTGTTTAGTCTCTGGTGCATTGGATGGTCAGTCAGTCTTCGGAGTTTCTCCGACTGCAGCTGGGCTCTGCAGTCTCTTCTATCGGTCATGGATTGCAGTTTTGTAATCTTTTCAAGTTCTACAATTGGCGTTGACTTCATGCCTCCTGTTATAACTCTCATGGCTTGGTTTTGAAGTTTGCTAACTTTATCGAAGTTCGCCTTTGCTGCTGTTGTCCATGCCGCAATGCCATACTCGAGAACTAGTCTCACTCTTCCAGTGTACAGTTTCTTTAGTATGCTTTCGTCTGCTCCCCAGCTTGTGCCAGCAAGTTTCCTCATGATTGCCATTCTTTCTCTGGCTCTCATTCGGTTTCTCTCGATCTGACTTTTCCATGTCCTGCGCCGATCAAATGTGACTCCCAGATAGTTTTGGGTTGTCGCTTCGCTGCAGGAATTTGCCATTTAAACTTAATTTGGTATTTTGGGGTTTGATTGAAAGCGAGAATATTGTGCATGTGGTTTTCTCCTCGTTTATTTTGACCAGCCATGAGTTCGCCCACTCTTCCAGCGATGTTAGAGCCTGCTGAATCCGATTTCTTGCTATGGTGAGATTCTTTTCAGAGGTCCACATAGCCAGATCGTCTGCAAACATTGAGCTATGGACTCTTCTTGGTATATTCTCTGTAATGTCGTTTATATACACCAGGAAGAGTGTGGATGACAGTACTCCCCCTAGGGGTACTCCCTGCTCGAGTGTCACCTTTTTGCTCATCTGCCCTTGTACTTGGACTCTGGCCGTTCTTTTTTGGAGGTAGTGGTTGATGCACTTGTACATTCTCCCACAAACTTCACTTCTCCTTAGCTTGACTCTAAGTCCATCTTTCCAGACTTTGTCAAATGCCTTTTCCAGGTCCACCCAAACCGCTACTGTGTGTTTCTGTGCCTGGTAGGCATCTTCTATTTCCTGGGCTATGAGGATGACCTGGTCCTCAGTGGATCTGTGCTGTCTAAAGCCTGCTTGCTGTGGAATTAGTATTCGTTTTTCTTCCAGATGCCACATCAGTCTGGTGTTTATCATCCGTTCCATCAGCTTGCCGACACAGCTCAGTAGGCTGATAGGCCTTTATCCATTTTGATCTGTTTTGTCCTTTCCTTTCTTTGGTACTGGTACCAGTACTGCGTCTTTCCATGCCTGGGGTACAATACCCCTTTTCCAGCTTTTGTTCAGGACTGATAGCAGTTTCCTCTTCGCTGTTTGGCCCAGCCCCATCAGCATTTCGTTTGTTATCCCGTCTTTTCCGGGAGATTTCCTTTTCTTTAATGTTCTCATAGCCTCTTCCATTTCACTCATTGTTAATTTGGCCATCATATGCTCTTCTGGTGCCATATTGATGTTGTCGTGCCCCTTTTGCTCTTCACTATTGTCGGTATGCCTATCTGCAGGGACCTCGATGTGGTTTTTTCTGGCATAGTGTTCTACAAAAGCGTTTGCGGCTTTTTTTCCAGTGAGCAAGTTTTCGCCCTGCTTGATGGTAATTTGTTTGTTTGAAGGGGTTTCGTCATTCATGGCTCTGACTAGCTTACATAGCTTGTTTCCTTCTTTGTCTAGGTTGAGGCTTTCGGTTTTGTTTTTCCAGCTCTCTCTTGCTGTTTGGAGTGCATTTGTATTTCGCCGTGGCGGCTTTGAGGGCGATGTTTGCCTCCATAGATTGTTCTCGCTCTGCCATGTTCCTAGCATTTGTTACTGCATCTTCCGCTTTCTGCAACTCATCATTCCAGTAGGGCTTATAGTTTTTCCTAGCTCCTCTTGGGATGGTTTCAGTGGCGGTTTGCATTATTGCCTTGCTTAGGCTTTCCACCATGGGCTTCATTTTGTTGTTTCGTGTGTTGATGGTTTCACGCAGCCCATCTGTCAGGATTGCAAATCTGTCCCAGTCGGCTCGTTTGTAATTCCAACATGGGAGCGGTTTTTGTTTCCTGTGGACCTACTTCCATATCAATGTCTAGCCTGATCAGCCTGTGGTCGCTACCTGCCAGTTGGTTTAGCACCTCACGGTCTATTTTATGGTGTATGTCCTGTGTGGAGAAGGCCAAATCTGGAGTCGAGGTGGTATGCCATGTTCTAGAATAGAAACTAGGGCTATCCTCCGGCCTATTGATTAGGGAGAGATTTGTATCTATCTCCCAATCCTCCACTTCGTCACCTCTGATGTCTGTTTCCGAGTATCCCCATCTCTCCGAGTGGCTATTGAAGTCTCCAACTACTATGCAGTTAGAGTCTTTATTTGGTGGTCCGTACAGATTGAAAATGCGGAGCTTCGTCTCTTGAGCCATTATGTCAACTCCTACAATTTCTGCTTGTCCGGTGTGATTGACAGGTACCGCGCTTCTCGGTATGCAGTTTCGGGTCAGTATCAGGACCCCTCCTTTGTGACCTTCTCTATCGAGAAGGAAGGTCTGGTATCCTCTGATTGAGAATTTATGATTATTGTTGAGGTGCGTTTCCTGGATACATGCCACGTCAATCTTACCTTCATGCAGGTGATGTGTTAGGGAAAGCTTTTTGTTAATGACTCCCTCCGCATTCCACTATAGTATTTTGAGAGTCTTGAGTTTTTGGTCAATAGAAATTGCCCCATAGCCATGTGCCTTGACTCCACAACACATGGGTGGGTGACCACCAGTAGGCAAGGGTGGGCCCCTTCAAGGCGTGAGGCCCGGCACTCTCGCTGCCTGGCGGGACTCCGCTGGATGAGCGCCATACGTTTTTCTGATCGGTTGTACTGTCATCATACTGCGATTTACGTTGCACTGTTTCGTTAGGCTTGTGGCCCCGTGCATCCGATTTCAACAGGCGTTTCTGTAGGGATGCCCTCCTTAGCCTTTGGCTGTTCCCAGCCTATCTGCAGACTACCAAAGACTGGACCAATTGATTCACACTAGATATAACAAAGGTCATTAACAAAAAACTTTCCCTAACACACCACCTGCATGAAGGTAAGATTGACGTGGCATGTATCAAGGAAACGCACCTCAACAATAACCATAAATTCTCAATCAGAGGATACCAGACCTTCCGTCTAGATAGAGAAGGCCACAAAGGAGGGGTCCTGATACTGACCAGAAACAGCATACCGAGTAGCGCGGTACCTGTCAATCACACCGGACAAGCAGAAATTGTAGGAGTTGACATAATGGCTCAAGAGACGAAGCTCCGCATTTTCAATCTGTACGGACCACCAAACAGAGACCTATCGCTCTCGAGTATGGAGGTCAGAGACTCCAACTGCATAGTAGTTGGAGATTTCAACAGCCACTCGGAGAGATGGGGATACTCTGACACAGACAGCAGAGGTGACGAAGTGGAAGATTGGGAGATAGATGCAAATCTCTCCCTAATCAATAGGCCTGAGGATAGCCCTAGCTTCTATTCAAGAACATGGCATACCACCTCGACTCCAGATTTGGCCTTCTCCACACAGGACATACACTATAAAATAGACCGCCAGGTGCTAAACCAACTGGCAGGTAGCGACCACAGGCCGATCAGGCTAACCATTGACATGGAAGTAGGCCCACAGGAAACAAAACCGCTCCCACGTTGGAATTACAAACGAGCCGACTGGGACAGATTTGCAATCCTGACAGATGGGCTGTGTGAAACCATCAACACACGAAACACCAAAATGAAGCCCATGGTAGAGAGCCTAAGCAAGGCAATAATGCAAGCCGCCACTGAAACCATCCCAAGAGGAGCTAGGAAAAACTATAAGCCCTACTGGAATGATGAGTTACAGAAAGTGGAAGATGCAGTAACAAATGCTAGGAACATGGCAGAACGAGAAAAATCCATGGAGGCAAACATCGCCCTCAAAGCCGCCGCGGCGAAGTACAAACACACTCTCAAGCAAACAGCAAGAGAAAGTTGGAAAAATAAAACGGAAAGTTTAAACCTGGACAAAGAAGGGAACAAGCTATGGAAGCTAGTCAGAGCCATGAACGACGAAACCCCGTCAAATAAACAAATTACTATCAAGCAGGGCGAGAACTTGATCACAGGTAAGAAAGCCGCAAACGCCTTTGTCGATCACTATGCCAGAGCAAACCACATCGAGGTCCCTGCAGATAAGCATACAGACATTAGCGAAGAGCTACAGGGACACGAAAACATAAATACGGCTCCTGAAGAGCACATGATGGCCAAACTAACAATGCGCGAAATGGAAGAGGCTATGAGAACACTAAAGAAAAGGAAATCTCCCGGAAAAGACGGGATAACAAACGAAATGCTGATGGGGCTGGGCCAAACAGCGAAGAAGAAACTACTATCAGTCCTGAACCAAAGCTGGAAAAGGGGTATTGTACCCCAGGCATGGAAAGATGCAATACTGGTACCAGTACCAAAAACAGGGAAGGACAAAACAGATCCAAATGGATACAGGCCCATTAGCCTACTGAGCTGTGTCGGCAAGCTGATGGAACGGATGATAAACACCAGACTGATGTGGCATCTGGAAGAAAAACGAATACTAATTCCACAGCAAGCCGGCTTTAGACAGCACAGATCCACTGAGGACTAGGTCATCCTCATAGCCCAGGAGATAGAAGATGCCTACCAGGCACAGAAACACACAGTAGCTTTTTGGGTGGATCTGGAAAAGGCATTTGACAAAGTCTGGAAGGATGGACTTAGAGTCAAGCTAAGAAGAAGTGATGTCTGTGGGAAGATGTACAAGTGGATCAACCACTACCTCAAACAAAGAACGGCCAGAGTCCAAGTACAAGGGCAGATGAGCAAAAAGGTGACACTCGAGCAGGGAGTACCCCAAGGGGGAGTATTGTCACCCACACTCTTCCTGGTATATATAAACGATATTACAGAGAATATACCAAGAAGAGTCCATAGCTCAATGTTTGCAGACGATCTGGCTATGTGGACCTCTGAAAAGAATCTCACAATAGCAAGAAATCGGATGCAGACGGCCCTAACATCGCTGGAAGAGTGGGCGAACTCATGGCTGGTCAAAATAAACGAGGAGAAAACCACGTGCACAATATTCTCGCTCTCATTAAAACCCCAAAGTACCAAATTAAGCCTGAATGGCAAAATCCTGCAGCCAAACGACAACCCAACCTATCTGGGAGTCACATTTGATCGGCGCATGACATGGAAAAGTCAGATTGAGAGAAACCGAATGAAAGCCAGAGAAAGAATGGCGATCATGAGGAAACTTGCTGGCACAAGCTGGGGAGCAGACGAAGGCATACTAAAGAAACTGTACACTGGAAGAGTGAGACCAGTTCTCGAGTATGGCATTGCGGCATGGACAACCGCAGCGAAGGCGAACTTCGATAAAGTTAACAAACTTCAAAACCAAGCCATGAGAATTATAACAGGTGGCATGAAGTCAACGCCAATTGTAGAACTTGAAAAGATTACAAAACTGCAATCCATGACCGATAGAAGAGACTGCAGAGCCCAGCTGCAGTCAGAGAAACTCAGAAGACTGACGGACCATCCAATGTACCAGAGACTAAACAATTTGGGAAATGGGAAACTAAAGCGGAGAAACTTTGCAGAAATAGCCAAAGCAAAGATGCACGAAGATCCCATAAACGCACTAACAACACCAAAACCCATCACTACTGTACGAAAACCTACTTGGAGGCAGGATATATTTCCAGAGGTGGTAGAAAATATACCAGGTATTGCAAACAAAAACTGCCAGAGTGAAAAAGAAAGGAGAGACACTACCCTAAGCTTCATAACGAAAAGCTACCCAAGCATGGACTGGACCCATGCATACACCGACGGTTCTGTAACAAACACTACACAGAACGGAGGGGCAGGAGCATTCCTGAACCTATCAAATGGCAGAAAAATAACACTGTCATTCGCTACTGGTAAGTACACAAGCAATTTCAGAGCAGAGGCAGAGGCACTGAGGGCGGCAGTGGAAGAAATGGTAACACACAGTGAAAATGAGAGCCATATAGTCCTGCTGACAGATGCTCTCGAAGTAGTCACAGCGCTAAAAAGCCAGAAAAACACTGAGCTTAATGACTTAAGAGCAGCACTCTGCAAACTGTGCCAGCAGTCCGCACCAAAAAGGGTAGTGGTACAGTGGGTTCCGTCACACTGCAACATCCAAGGCAACGAGGAGGCAGACAGACTGGCAAAAGAAGGTGCAAGGCTACCACAAACAGATACCAGTATGACGTACGAAGAGTCAAAACGGCTTATCAAAGCCAGATACATGACCAAATGGGAAACCGAACATACTGGTTACACCAAAAACGATGCCCATTACCAGTTGAACCGAAGAGAGCAGGTCGTTGTCTTCAGACTTCGCACTGGCCACAACAGACTGAGGTACCACCTATTCAACAAATTGAAGATAGGGTGTACCGACGAATGCCCGTGCGGTACTGGTAAAATGACCACTGAACATCTGCTGCAGAACTGCCCGACATACGAGGATCAGAGAGAGCAGATGTGGCCATTGCCAGTGGAACTGCAAGACAAGCTCTATGGTAGTGGCGAGAGTCTCAGGATGACCGCCGCTTTTTTCGAGAAAATAATGGTTACTGTCTGACTGTGTACGCAGAAGAAGAAGAAGATATAACAAAGCAGACTACATAAGACTGGATCAATTGATTCACACTAGATATAACAGAGCAGACTACAAAAGACTAGACCAAAGAGTGTATGACAAGGACAAGAATAGCACCACTGCCTCACAGAGAGCATGTCGTAAGAGGCGACTAACTGTGTGACATGGTATACCACTGGCCATGGTTAAGTGGTTTGTTAAGAGCAGCTAAGATGGCACCTAACAGGCTGCGGGTTTACTTTGTTCTAGTGTTTGATTTTATTAAGATGGACTCGCACATCGGTTAACCACCCTTCACACACGTTTCCCATACGCAGTGGAGTAAAACGCTGTTCAAGCCTAGCCTGATAAGCAGGAAATCCTCTAACCTGTTACATATAGCTAATGTCATAGCTGGGAAATTCACTTGTGTAGAATTACAGTTTAACTAAGACCACCGGGTCATTATCCTCTGTGGAGAAAATGCAGAGAATAGTGCATTGGGAAAGCAAACCGCGAGGTTGAATAACTAATAAGGGAAAATAACGAGGATTCTGATGTTGTCATTTCTAGCGATGTATTTGGGCCACAAGGTAAGAAAGTCAGTTGTAGCTTCACAGCTAGAGTTAGAACTAAGATTGTTGCTGGTATGTGCTGTGCGCACTTGTCGTGGAGAGACCAGCACAACGATTACAAACCAGAAAATGACTGATTATACAAATTTTGCAGAGATCGGCAGACAAAGATCTTCAGTCTCAGAACTGGACAGTCCAGGCACAAGGCCCACCTCCCCAGAATGGGTCTCAGAGACACCGCCACGTGCGATATGGAGCACCCAAGCAAACATAAGAACATATTCTGAGGGACTGCCTTACATTATACAGACCAAAGAGAGGCAGTCTGGTCCGGGGAAGCGACCATGCTCGGAAGACCGTGGGGATCAGCGAAGACCTTAAACGCAGTCTCATTTCGCGAACTTACCGTACTAGAAGCGTAGCAGTTGATTGAAGAAGAAGAAGAAGAAGAAGAAGACGAAGAAGAAGAAGAAAAAGACGAAGAAGAAGACGAAGAAGAAGAAGAAGACGAAGAAGAAGAAGATGAAGAAGAAGAAGTAGAAGAAGAAGAAGTAGAAGAAGAAGAAGAAGAAGAAGAAGAAGAAGAAGACGAAGAAGAAGAAGAAGAAGAAGAAGAAGAAGAAGAAGACGAAAAAGAAGATGAAGAAAAAATAGTAGAAGAAAAAAAAGAAGAAGACGAAGAAGAAGAAGAAGACGAAGAAGAAGAAGAAGACGAAGAAGAAGAAGAAGACGAGGAAGAAGAAGAAGACGAAGAAGAAGAAGACGAAGAAGAAGGAGGAGGAGGAGAATAATAACAATAATAATAATCCATCTTTAGAAACATTACCTCAAATGTAACGCACAAACACAACTGGGAATAAAGTGTTTTTTTTTTGTATATGCACAAGAAGAGGAAGACCAAGAGGCAACAGAATATATGCAGCACTAGAAACCTGAAGTTGTGCAGAAACATCATTGTCTCCGCCAGTCACCGAAGAAGGTTCTAAATGCTTTGTATTGTAACAGCCCATGGTGTATCTGGTTCTATTGCTATGGCAACCAATATCTTCTGCATTTTACGTCTACTCCGTCCTTCCCTGAAAGCTGTTCCTCAAATTGTCCATTTGGTGATGATGGCCCCCTTAAAGTCCAACATCAATGCGAGATGCCAAAAAATGGAGCAGTCCTTCCGACCTGTCAGTCTTTCTCTCACAGTTTTAGATAAATAAACACTTGCTTTGAAATCGATATTCTGTTCCCGGACATGCAGGATTCCTAGTATCGATACGTAGACAGGTTCTGGAAAATGTGGATGAAATAGAATACGATCTCTGGCTTCCGGTGACATGATGCTGTGGTGGGGGATGGTTGGGCGGTGACAACTGGGCCCTTGAGGATGGAGTGTTGGCAGAAGAATCAGGAAGGAAGAAGAAGTTAATCCATGGCTAGCTGCTAGCCTGCTGTGATGAAATTCTGATTATATATACGTCCATACGATCCTAATTGACGACTTAAATTATTTTATAGGGGACATAAATGAGCACAAGAAACGACAGGGGAAGCTATAACTCTGTGTTGAGAAAGTTATTTCCCCTTTTTTAACTGCCATTAAACTCCCATTGGTAAAGGTTTACAGGTGCAGCCGGGTAATTGGGACACGATCTCCCATCTCAACGGGTGTCAGCGTCCACCACAAAACATGGCCACCGTGAATTCTCTAGAGAGACATTTACTTTCGATGAAGCGAATCCAGTCAACCCGAGCGGGCTAATGTGAGTAGAAACAATTGCAGTGCTAGCATTATATTGCTAGAAATTGCTGATGTTTTGAGTTTGCTGTGCAATTCAATATCCACCATACTGTGTTGCAAAGATGTCATATTTATCAAACTCACGGCCTTTTAATATATCAATTTTGGTGGCCTCTTTTCTACACCACGAAGTATTGCTAACATGAGAGACGAATGTATACATTCATACATACGCACACACGCGCGCACGCACACACACACACACACACACACACACACACACACACTTACTTACTTACTTACTTACATATATGCATACATTCATACATACATATATATATATATAAGGCACAGGCCGCCGTCCATCGCAGATAATGAAGGCATAATTTAATCGCCAGCGCTGTTTTTAGTAAGGATCAACTGCACTAGTTTTTATCCTCGCTCTCTCGTCTCGAGCCGCCTGACTCCGGTGGCAAGTCCAGGGCAAGACGACTAGGGGGCGGCTACGAGATGCAGTGGACTCCGCATCAAGCACCCATGAAAAAGACGGCGGAGTCTGGAGTTGAACCCACACCACCTGATCACGTGGCTGATGCCTTAACCACCTCGCCATTATGAGGCGTGTTCAAATGAAACCAGACCAAACTGCAACAAACGAACATGCGAACGATGACGTCACTTCTGGTGTAAACATCACATACCAACCGTCAAATTTACCAAATTTAATTATCCTCCGACTCAGAAGACCGTTGAAAACATGGCGGGTTTGATTCGGAATCCGTCCAGATTTGATCAGCGGGCGGTGACTGGGTTTCTAATAGCTGAAGGATGTCTACCAGTTGACATTCATAGCAGAATGTAGGCAGTGTATGGTGACAAAAGTGTATCGAAGACAACAGTGAAGAACTGGAGAACGATGTTTAAAGAAGAACGTGAGTTAACATAACAATATGCGCCCTGCCTGGTCTCAGAAGGTCTTTCGTTAACTCATCTACTATTGGTCCAAATTTCGCGTCCGGCGAACAACATCCTGGGCTATGGAGGTCTGGTGGTTAGAGTGAGGGAGATGAAGCAAATATATGGTTATGTTGATGGCAGAGATGTGGCGGTGAAGGCAAATACTTATGTGACGACGGTAGTATGTAGGAGGTGGGGGCAAATAATTATGTGACGAGGGTAGTATGTAGAAGGTGGGGGCAAATACTTATGTGACGAGGGTAGTATGTGAGAGGTGGGGGGCAAATACGTATGTGACGAGGGTAGTATGTAGGAGGTGGAGGCAAATACTTATGTGACGAGAGTAGTATGTAGGAGGTGGGGGCAAATACTTATGTGACGAGGGCAGTATGTAGGAGCAAATACTTATGTGACGAGGGTAGTATGTAGGAGGTGGGGCAAATACTTATGTGACGAGGGTAGTATATAGGAGGTGGGGGCAAATACTTATGTGACGAGGGTAGAGCAGGGGGAAACAACTTGTGTGTGACGATTGGAGAGAGAGATAGGCATATGTGAGGAGAGAAGAGGGGGGGGGGGGTGTGAGAAAGTTATATGTATGTGAGTTGAGGCGAATTTTGGAGACAAATTTGTGAATTTAGCAAGAGCAGTGTTTCGGACGGCGAGCATAGTTTCAGGTCGAGAAGAATTTTGACTGTCATGGCCACCATGTTGCTACAACACGGCCACGGGCACACAGTCACGTGATATAACACGGTCGAATGGTTGCAGTGTTGGCTTTTGTAGCTCTTCACGTTCTGAAGTTGCCAGATGTATCCACTTCTCCTAAATATCATTTTACGACATACAAAGTAAAGTTCAATATGGGTCGATATGCGGAGTAGCGCATGAGCTGCAGCTTTCAGCGACACATAGCTGACTGTTAGCGTCAGAGTCAGCGACCCATAGCTGACTGTTAGCGTCAGGATCAGTGACCCATAGCTGACTGTTAGCGTCAGGGTCAGTGACCCATAGCTGACTGTTAGCGTCAGGGCCAGTGACCCATAGCTGACTGCTAGAGTCACAGTCAGCGAAGCAAAGTTCCAAGACCCTTCTACACCTCCACATAATGGTCCTGGATAGCATGCTGCAACAAAGAAGACTGGCTAAGGAGAAGGGAGGACCGACTGGCTAAGGAGAAGGGAGGACCGACTGGCTAAGGAGAAGGGAGGACCGACTGGCTAAGGAGAAGGGATCGAAGAGGGAAGACTAACCCGGTACTCAAAAATACATGCTGAAGTCGGATGTGTCGGAATTGTAATGTGCAAATATCGCAGTCGAGCTGTAAACTACGACACAACGCACTCTCTGGACAATCCTGCTACTTGCAAAGCCATTTTCAGGGCTTGGTTGCGGGAGATTTAGAACGAACGAAGAAGAAGGAAGAAGGATAGTTCAAAAGACGTACGGTTTCCTATCGAGCAAGGGCGACACTCATATAACTGCTAATTCAATTTCCCATAACGTGTAAATCTTACCTAGTATGTCCCACATACAGCCTTCCAATCCCTTTCTACCCCCCCCCCCCTCCCTAATCCCTCCTACCCCCCGTTGTCAAACATTCTTTGGGTACGACACACCTTGCCCCAGCAGAAAGCAATCACAGATACGAAAAAGAAATTACCCCCCACCCCTCCCCGTTATCCAAAGTCCAGGCTGTGACATTCAGCATGGGAGAGTTACCAACAGAGCTTGTCACTAAAATATGTCGATCTTACATTCAATGATAATCTGATCGATGCGTCTGTGTCACTGGCACTCACCGAAATTCTCCTGCGCGCGACCAGCCCAACCAATGAACGCTAACGAAAGTAGGAGATCAATTCTGGCCGAGTTCACGCGTGTGATCAAGCATGCAGAATGTAATATCTGGAATCATTGACCGAGTCCGCTCAAACATTTCACCCTACTCTTAATATGTCTGTGTCATCTTCCACTTCCTTCTATCATCAAATTCTTTTGCTCTTTTTTACATGCCTTGTACACCTACATTCTTCTATCATTTAGTTAATTGTACACCTTATTCTGTCCCTCCTTTATTTCTGTGTACGTCTAACCACTTTTGTCTATCCTATATTTCAATGTACATGTAACTTCTTCTGTCAATCCATTATTTCATGTACGCTCACACCTTTTTCTGTCTGTCCTATATTTTATGTACGCTCACACCTTCTTCTGTCTGTACTATATTTCCATGCACATAATGTATTCTCTCTCTATCCCTCTCTCTCTCTCTCTCTCTATCTCTATATATATATATTTATGTCAGCATAAATTTACAGTGGGCGGTGAGGAAATAGAGCAGGTTACACATTTTGAATATCTGGGCTCCAGAATTGACAAAAATGGGGACTGCTCGAAAGAAATCAGAAGAAGACTAGCTATGGCAATGCAGAGACTGAACAGCCTGGAGAAATTATGGCAGGGCACCAACAAAACGATAAAAGTAAAAGTCTTGAGAGCCTGTGTTTTTCCTGTGGCAGCTTATGGCTGTGAAGCATGGACAATTACCAAAACTTCTAGACAAAGAATCGAATCCTTCGAGTCAAAATGTTACAGAAAGATCCTCAGACTACCCTGGACAGAGAAAAGAACAAATGTAGACATTCGGCAAGAGCTGAGCATAGAAGAGAACTGGTTTATCAATTCCATTTTGGCTAGAAAATGCAAATACTTTGATCACATCAAGAGACACAACGGTCTTGAGAGAACGGTGATGGAAGGTATGGTGCCAGGCAAAAGAGGAAGAGGTAGACCAAGAAGACGATGGCACCAAGATATCCAGGTATGCCTGAGTATGACAGTGGCGGAAGCTGGTGTTTTGGAAAGGGAACGAGTTTCTTTCAGACAGACTGTGATGGGAGCGACGTTCTACAAAGGACATGCTACATGATGATGATGATGATATATATATATATATATATAATATGTATTATTTCTTTCTACATCTAACCTATTCTGTCTGTTCTTTATTTCCATGTAAACATACCTTCTTCTGTCCATTCTTGGCAACAGCATGTTAAAATCCTTTAATGTACCCGGTTTTATTGTTTGCCAATTATACTCGATCCTTGATACAATCTACTTCCTGTTACAGCTATAAGCAAGAATATACACTGAACCCTCATGTAATTGTTTCTTTATTTTTTAAATCTTCTTAGAAACTGGTATTGGCTGGTTTAGTTTGCAGAATGCCGTAAATCGCATCTTTCTAATAGGGGGAAACTATAGGCCTATATTTTGGATGTGAATTTCCTAGACCTGACCTATTTTCTGTTGTCTAATGTGTGCTCTTGTGTGTGAAACATCTGTTTTTATGATGTCTTTATTTGTTATAGCGTATTTTCTCATTGTTTCGATCCCTGCATCATTAGCCTGGCTGTTGTTATGAATCGTTGTTTTCTGTATTTATTTGTCTGAATTATACCAACAGTTGAGTTGCTGTGAAAAAACGATGTAAAAGAGTTATACAGAACCGATTCAGGAATACGTGGACATGAATAGACGGCATACTGACTGAGACAACTTCAGCTTTTGAGAAGATAGAACTGATTTGACTAGAGAGACTTTTTACAACAGCATTTATAGACTCGCAACGAGTTACAAAACACCCATCGGCAATAAGAAATAAGAAAACTTTAACACACACATATGCATATCGTTTCTGAGGTGTTGGAAAAATATACGAGAAAAACAGAGTATACATCGAATTGTTGAACCTGACACAGATTCCAAAGAGGTTTTGGCAGTACTGATCCCTTATTCATTTCAAGACAATCTCGTGAATGAATAATAGAAGGAAACACATCTTCCTATTGATGAGTGGAAACGTTTTTTTTAATAGAGTTAGTAATTACAAACTGTGGACGATATTAACGGATTATAAAGTTCTTCTTCTTCTTCTTCTGCGTACACAGTCAGACAGTAACCATTATTTTTTCGAAAAAAGCGGCGGTCATCCTGAGACTCTCGCCACTACCATAGAGCTTGTCTTGCAGTTCCACTGGCAATGGCCACATCTGCTCTCTCTGATCCTCGTATGTCGGGCAGTTCTGCAGCAGATGTTCAGTGGTCATTTTACCAGTACCGCACGGGCATTCGTCGGTACACCCTATCTTCAATTTGTTGAATAGGTGGTACCTCAGTCTGTTGTGGCCAGTGCGGAGTCTGAAGACAACGACCTGCTCTCTTCGGTTCAACTGGTAATAGGCATCGTTTTTGGTGTAACCAGTATGTTCGGTTTCCCATTTGGTCATGTATCTGGCTTTGATAAGCCGTTTTGACTCTTCGTACGTCATACTGGTATCCGTTTGTGGTAGCCTTGCACCTTCTTTTGCCAGTCTGTCTGCCTCCTCGTTGCCTTGGATGTTGCAGTATGACGGAACCCACTGTACCACCACCCTTTTTGGTGCGGACTGCTGGCAAAGTTTGCAGAGTGCTGCTCTTAAGTCATTAAGCTCAGTGTTTTTCTGGCTTTTTAGCGCTGTGACTACGGCGAGAGCATCTGTCAGCAGGACTATATGGCTCTCATTCTCACTGTGTGTTACCATTTCTTCCACTGCCGCCCTCAGTGCCTCTGCCTCCGCTCTGAAATTGCTTGTGTACTTACCAGTAGCGAATGACAGTGTTATTTTTCTGCCATTTGGTAGGTTCAGGAATGCTCCTGCCCCTCCGTTCTGTGTAGTGTTTGTTACAGAACCGTCGGTGTATGCATGGGTCCAGTCCATGCTTGGGTAGCTTTTCGTTATGAAGCTTAGGGTAGTGTCTCTCCTTTCTTTTTCAGTCTGGCAGTTTTTGTTTCCAATACCTGGTATATTTTCTACCACCTCTGGAAATATATCCTGCCTCCAATTAGGTTTTCGTACAGTAGTGATGATTTTTTGGTGTTGTTAGTGCGTTTATGGGATCTTCGTGCATCTTTGCTTTGGCTATTTCTGCAAAGTTTCTCCGCTTTAGTTTCCCATTTCCCAAATTGTTTAGTCTCTGGTACATTGGATGGTCCGTCAGTCTTCGGAGTTTCCCTGACTGCAGCTGGGCTCTGCAGTCTCTTCTATCGGTCATGGATTGCAGTTTGTAATCTTTTCAAGTTCTACAATTGGCGTTGACTTCATGCCACCTGTTATAATTCTCATGGCTTGGTTTTGAAGTTTGTTAACTTTCTCGAAGTTCGCCTTCGCTGCTGTTGTCCATGCCGCAATGCCATACTCGAGAACTGGTCTCAAACTTCCAGTGTACAGTTTCTTTAGTATGCCTTCGTCTGCTCCCCAGCTTGTGCCAGCAAGTTTCCTCATGATCGCCATTCTTTCTCTGGCTTTCATTCGGTTTCTCTCAATCTGACTTTTCCATGTCATGCGCCGATCAAATGTGACTCCCAGATAGGTTGGGTTGTCGTTTGGCTGCAGGATTTTGCCATTTAGACTTAATTTGGTACTTTGGGGTTTTAATGAGAGCGAGAATATTGTGCACGTGGTTTTCTCCTCGTTTATTTTGACCAGCCATGAGTTCGCCCACTCTTCCAGCGATGTTAGGGCCGTCTGCATCCGATTTCTTGCTATGGTGAGATTCTTTTCAGAGGTCCACATAGCCAGATCGTCTGCAAACATTGAGCTATGGACTCTTCTTGGTATATTCTCTGTAATATCGTTTATATATACCAGGAAGAGTGTGGGTGACAATACTCCCCCTTGGGGTACTCCCTGCTCGAGTGTCACCTATTTGCTCATCTGTCCTTGTACTTGGACTCTGGCCGTTCTTTGTTTGAGGTAGTGGTTGGTCCACTTGTACATCTTCCCACAGACATCACTTCTTCTTAGCTTGACTCTAAGTCCATCCTTCCAGACTTTGTCAAATGCCTTTTCCAGATCCACCCAAACAGCTACTGTGTGTTTCTGTGCCTGGTAGGCATCTTCTATCTCCTGGGCTATGAGGATGACCTGGTCCTCAGTGGATCTGTCTAAAGCCGGCTTGCTGTGGAATTAGTATTCGTTTTTCTTACAGATGCCACATCAGTCTGGTGTTTATCATCCGTTCCATCAGCTTGACGACACAGCTCAGTAGGCTTATGGGCCTGTATCCATTTGGATCTGTTTTGTCCTTCCCTGTTTTTGGTACTGGTACCAGTATTGCATCTTTCCATGGCTGGGGTACAATACCCCTTTTCCAGCTTTGGTTCAGGACTCATAGTAGTTTCTTCTTCGCTGTTTGGCCCAGCCCCATCAGCATTTCGTTTGTTATCCCGTCTTTTCCGGGAGATTTCCTTTTCTTTAGTGTTCTCATAGCCTCTTCCATTTCGCGCATTGTTAGTTTGGCCATCATGTGCTCTTCAGGAGCCGTATTTATGTTTTCGTGTCCCTTTAGCTCTTCGCTAATGTCTGTATGCTTATCTGAAGGGACCTCGATGTGGTTTGCTCTGGCATAGTGATCGACAAAGGCGTTTGCGGCTTTCTTACCTGTGATCAAGTTCTCGCCCTGCTTGATAGTAATTTGTTTATTTGATGGGGTTTCGTCATTCATGGCTCTGACTAGCTTCCATAGCTTGTTCCCTTCTTTGTCCAGGTTTAGACTTTCCGTTTTACTTTTCCAGCTTTCTCGTGCTGTTTGCTTGAGAGTGTGTTTGTATTTCGCCGCGGCGGCTTTGAGGGCGATGTTTGCCTCCATGGATTTTTCTCGTTCTGCCATGTTTCTAGCATTTGTTACTGCATCTTCCACTTTCTGTAACTCATCATTCCAGTAGGGCTTATAGTTTTTCCTAGCTCCTCTTGGGATGGTTTCAGTGGCGGCTTGCATTATTGCCTTGCTTAGGCTCTCTACCATGGGCTTCATTTTGGTGTTTCGTGTGTTGATGGTTTCACACAGCCCATCTGTCAGGATTGCAAATCTGTCCCAGTCGGCTCGTTTGTAATTCCAACGTGGGAGCGGTTTTTTTTCCTGTGGGCCTACTTCCATGTCAATGGTTAGCCTGATCGGCCTGTGGTCGCTTCCTGCCAGTTGGTTTAGCACCTGGCGGTCTATTTTATAGTGTATGTCCTGTGTGGAGAAGGCCAAATCTGGAGTCGAGGTGGTATGCCATGTTCTTGAATAGAAGCTAGGGCTATCCTCCGGCCTATTGATTAGGGAGAGATTTGCATCTATCTCCCAATCTTCCACTTCGTCACCTCTGCTGTCTGTGTCAGAGTATCCCCATCTCTCCGAGTGGCTGTTGAAATCTCCAACTACTATGCAGTTGGAGTCTCTGACCTCCATACTCGAGAGCGATAGGTCTCTGTTTGGTGGTCCGTACAGATTGAAAATGCGGAGCTTCGTCTCTTGAGCCATGATTATAAAGTTCAATGTCTGCTATTAGATAATATAAGAGAGCTGCATATGATGAATACATTTCTCACAGAAACAATTGATAGCGTCACATATGCTTTGAAGGTAAACACATGTGTGTATGTGTGTGTGTGTTCAAGGACAGAGTGCTTTCCCCTTTTCTGTACAATATTTACCTGGACAAAATCACAAGACGGGCCAACTATATACCGACAGCTGAAATAAAACCTCATACAATACACAAAACACTCTTTTCAGATAACAAGAGCCTACTGTACAATGACCAAACCATACAGGACATCAGCTTGGCGCAGCGTGGGGGAAATATAAACGCGAACTATAAAGGAAAGTGACCTCGCGGACTGGCATAACACCTGGTCCACTCTCCATAAATGTAAACAATATCGCTCGTAAGCAAACCCATGCATTAAAGAACCAAAGCATATTGTTTAAGTTTGATAGGGTAATCGAAACTAGATGACATACATCATTTATTGCTATGACTTAACTTCAGTATTCAAGCATCAGCTTAGTGCCAACCTGGCAATTGATAACAGTGTATGTAAACCGATTTTGTGTAAACAGTGTTACACTTGATCTTTCTCCAAGTGGTATGAATGTATCATTTTAACAAGTGAAATACATTGTTTAACTGATCCCCTTCGCAGAGCCGATATGTCGGCTTGCATATCGTACCACAATGCCCCAGAACCGATATATCGGCGCATATTTCCTTACAAATCCACAAAGCCGCTATATTGGCTTGCATATTTCCTTACAATGCCCCAGAGCCGATACATTGGTTTGCGGATATTCTTACAATGCTGCAGAGACGATGTAGTGCTTTCAAATATTCTTAGAATGCTAAAGAGCCGATATAATGACTTGTAAACTTTCTTAAGATTCTATAAATCTAATGTTTTTATTTCAACTATTTACACACCGAATTTTATTGCTCTCAACAACATCTTTTCTTGAATTTATAAATGTACATATACTTGCTATCTGGAGTTTCACATTAAAAAAATATATGTGCTTAGATGATCAAAATATTCCGAAATCGGGACATTCGAAATATTGTCGGAACTAAAGTATGTGTATGTCCATTTCTAACATTTGGTTCAGTTATCTCATTAAATTGTAGTCAATGACTCCTGCTGGTATTCAACGAACTAATACCTGGCTAAGGGGCACCAGGGAGGTAACGCTGGAAACAGACTGACGACTTAATGGCGATCATGCAAAAACACCGACTGACGACATCCGGTGCAATCCACTTCACACGGGACAGACAACAATCACTCCACGGCACTCAGCGACATGTCTGGATCAAAGAATGATTTACTAAATGTTTTAACTACTATTGTAGCAATGTTAGTCTAAGACATGTTAACGTGCACCTCGTCGGAAAAAGCGGAAATGCGAATATCAGGAATAAGGAAGAGGCGAATAAGTAAAATAAGACAGGAAATAATATGTGTGTGTTTCTGGCCTTGTATGTTTCTGTGTTTGTGCGTGCATGTGTGTGTGTATGTTTGTATATATGTATATGTGTATGTGTATGTGTGTATGTGTTTAGGTATGTGTGTATGTGTATGTATGTATGTATATATCTATGTGTGTATGTATGTATGTGTGTGTGTGTATGTATGTATGTATGTGTGTATGTATGTGTGTGTATGTATGTATGTATGTATGTATGTATGTATGTATGTATGTATGTATGTATGTATGTATGTGTGTGTATGTATGTATGTATGTATGTTCCACTAGAATTGCTCTGGTCTTTAATCAGCTCACCAACATGTGGAAATCAACCCCACTGAACAAACAAGCGAAGATCTATTCAACTGAATCGTAATATCAGTCCTGACATATGGATTTGAAACCTGAAAGATAGCAAAAGCGCTAGAAAAAAAACTAAATATCTTCCAAAATAAATGTTTAAGAAAATTATTGAACATACGCTGGGCCCAGTTCAGAACTAATGACTCGATAAGAACAAAGACAAACCAACTATACGTGTCGACCATTCTCCGGAACAATACGATGGACATACATCGGACAACAACCGTCTTCCATTGTAAGCACTCGAATGGACACCAAGAAGCGCTCGGAAATGAGAGAGACCCACGGAACACTCAGAAGAACAATCATCCGAGAAGAGGGCTCAACTATGGGTCTCAGCACCATCCAAGTTCTAAAAACAGTGGCGTCACACCGTTCCAACTGAAGATCGTTTGATTCTGCCTTATGCACCGTATTTGGCGCGCAAATTAACATATATATATGTATATACACACTCCTTGAGGTTGCATGTTCAGATCTCATACTAGGATATTAGAAAATTGATTCAGTTTGCAAGGTTTGCTTGTAGCTGGGTTATGATTGAGTTTCGCAACATCACCCATGTCTGAGGGAAAACATGCTTCTGCTTTATGGGCTGTCAGGTCATACATAACACAATGACACACATAGACGGGGCTTCTTATCATGTTAGAGATGTGAGGCCCTTGGAATGCATCGCATTTTCAGGAGAACCTATGCATGCAATATGATCAGTTGTCCCGATTTGTCCAAGTGGATCAGAATGGCTGCATCTGTTATGCACGACCTCCAATATGTATGGAGAAATGACAAGATCTCGCTCAAAAATAAACATCCACATCTATCAGTCATGGGTGGTTACAGTTCGAGTGCTGGACATTATTCAAACATGACATATCAAGATTAAAGGCTTTCCGATAACCAGCAGCGTATCCTGGGCGTTCGATGGTATGACTACATCCGTAACATGAAGGTTTCTGTTAAAACAGGCCTCCATCAAATCTCGGATACATTGGACCATCGCCGAGTCTGCTTGCTCGATCATGTCGTACGGCTGGACCAGGAAACACTGGACCATCGCCGAGTCTGCTTGCTCGGTCCTGTCATACGGCTGGACCAGGAAACACTGGACCGCCGCCGATTCTCCTTGCTCGGTCATGTCATACGGCTGGACCAGGAAACACTGGACCATCGCCGAGTCTGCTTGCTCGGTCATGTCGTACGGCGACCAGGAAATATTGGACCATCGCCGAGTCTGCTTGCTCGGTCCTGTCATACGGCTGGACCAGGAAACACTGGACCGCCGCCGATTCTCCTTGCTCGGTCATGTCATACGGCTGGACCAGGAAACACTGGACCACAAGATACTTCACAAATCGTTCCTCAGCGCCAAAGGACTTCCCCCGACTAGCTGGAGACACAGAAAAGGCCGCCCCCGTACACTATGCCTTCAGCAGATACAAACATCGTCCTCTGCAGTAGTGGGAATGGATGCGACCGATTGACCCAGTGGGCCTCAGATGTCAAAGCGTACTTATTGTTTTATTTTTATTATTATTATTATTATCATTATTGGATTACGAACAGCGCACGCCTCAATTGAACGCCATCTTGTGGGACTGACATCCAGACAACAGTACCAGAGGGGAACTCACAGCAGCGACATCCGAAGAATATCACAATAAGACATTCAGCAGCGTATAAATCATTCAAAACACTGATGGTTTGGCCATAAAGCCAGAGGGAAAGAGACGAGCGCTGGAGTTCCAGAACTGTTCTATGGTAACCTCAGGAAGAGAAGAGAGTAACCACTAGATGGTAAAACTCGATAGTGAGGAACAACAACATTCCCGACCCGATATCGAATAAAGTGCTCATCCCCTGGTCAAACTCGTGTTCACGACCGCAACGAGTGGACCCGCACATAGCCAACTACCTTGTTGAGGATCGGTCGATAAAGATTAAGATAACGATTATTATTATTATTATTATTATTATTGGTGTCCTGTTCGCAGTCTGAATATTGTTACTTGATCACTTCTTGACAAGCTGTAGTTTGCTTCTGCTATATCAGATCATGTGTGTTAATTTGTTTTTGAAGTTGATTAAAACTTGTATCATTGTCTGTATTTCTGCATAGGTAGCTGTGTCTTCAGTTTCGGTTTTGTCTGCTCTCTCTCCCTCTTAAGCTAGTGTGTCTGTCTCCTTACTTCCATGAATCTTACAGTGCGCGCGGATTTTCCTGGAATTCAAACTTATCGACCGATCAAGACGCCGAGCAGCGCATAATCTGCAGTGGTCAGCGACCCATAGCTGACTGCTAGCATCAGGGCCAACGAACCAGAGCTGCCAAGACCCTTCTACACCTCCACGCGGTGATCCTGGATAACAGGCTGCAGCATGGCAGACTGGCTAAAGAAAAGGGATCGAAGAGGGAATGCTAACCCGGTACTCAAAAAATGCTTGCTGAAGTTGGATGTATTAGACCGAAAGGTGCAAATTTCGCAATCAAGCTGTAAACTATGACATAACGCATTCCGTTCTGAACTACAGTCTGCTACTTAAGCCCTTTCAGGGTTTGGTAGTGGGAGATTGAGAACGAACGAAGAAGAAGAAGAAGAAGAAGAAGAAGAAGAAGAAGAAGAAGAAGAAGAAACTAGTCGACGACTTACACTTCTGTTCACAGAAACGTATTGTTGTTTTCCACTTGAACTGGTTAATTCGTTATTTGTGTGTGTGTGTTTTCTTCCGTCTATTATCATGGAACGAATACCGACTACATGAATAGCACTACTCTCAAACATGTGTCGTATTTCACGGTCTAGTTCACACGGCTGAACTTCACGATATTAGCGCCTTTCGTCCTGGCTGCAAACAGTGTCGGTTTTCGTGTGTGAAATGTAGACACGACTGTAATTGACTTGAACCCATCCCTGGAGAGATGCACAACTCACTCACATGCCGAGTGATGTTCCTACGGCTTATTGCGGTAACGGAAAAGGCACGACACACAACGACATATGTCATTCTCTCCTCCTTCCCTCTCCACCCACCGCATCAACCCCAACCCCACCTTACACACACTTCCGCTGTCTTGCGATATACCTGTTTACGAGAAAGGCTTCGGGAGTGAACCCTGAGGAAACATCTGCATCCTGTAATATTTCCAGCAGCCTCGATAAAATTTTGCCACTCGCCAAGGATAGCTTCGGACCAGAGAGTGGGGTAACGAAAGACGCAGCTACTGCCTGACCTTAATCCAAATCACTGCGCGTCACCTTTACAGCGGACACAGCAACAGAAAACCTGTCCACACGGCTGAACAAAGAGAGTGGTCTTCATCACATATGATGGACGAACATCATCACAGTGTGCGAGGTATCATCTTTAATGTTGAAATTGTGGCTTCTATTTATGAGAATCTCATACAGACTGTCCAATTCTTTGTTTTTGTGGTTTCTGGTAGCCATTATGACTGACACTGAATCTGTAATGAGAACTATCTTGTCTCTGAAATAGTTCTTGTTTTGCACGATGACTAATGCAGCAGTTCTTAGTTGCCTCAGCCTCAACTGAAAATATGTTTTAGAAGTTCCTAGTGGCCACGAATTTCCTGTCCATTATTTAATGTTGCGCAAACGCCTTATTCTCCTTCAATTTTTATAGATCTCATTGCTGATCCATCTGCGCATATGCTGGTCTATTTGTGTTTGGGGATGTTTCATGAATATATTCTAATGCTGCATATTTTCTCTATTGTTCTGTTTGGCTGCCTTTTTTCATCACTTCTGGTATGCTGTCTCTTATCTCTGGGAATCGTGTTTTCCTCCATGGTGGATGAGGGTTAGGACATAAAGTCTACATGTTATGCAAATACAAAAATCAGGACATTTATTTTATTTATTGTCCAAATACGAAAATCAGGACATTTAGTTTACTCATTGTCCAAATTCGAAAATCAGGACATTTATTTTATTCATTGTCCAAATACGAAAATCGGGACATTTATTTTATTCATTGTCCAAATACAAAAATCAGGACATTTATTTTATTCATTGTCAAAATACAAAAATCAGGACATTTATTTTATTCATTGTCCAAATACAAAAATCAGGACATTTAGTTTATTCATTTTTCTCGTGTGAGATACAGGATATTAAGTCTACCCATTGTCGAAATATGAGAATCACAACTTTTAGTCAACTCATTTTCCAAATATGAGTTTAGCTTAACTGTTATTTGAATATATATTTGTGACCATGTTACATTGCGGTGACTCATTAACTCTCTATGTCAGTGATTATATTACAATAAAGAGCCAAGTACGCTCTCTATATCAGTGATTATATAACAATAAAGAGCCAAGTACGCTCTCTATATCAGTGATTATATTACAATAAAGAGCCAAGTACGCTCTCTGTATCAGTGATTATATTACAATAAAGAGCCATGTTCGCTCTATATATCAATGATTATATTACAATAAAGAGCAAAGTACGCTTTCTATATCAATGATTATATTACAATAAAGAGTCAAGTACGCTCTCTATATCAATGATTATTTTACAATAAAGAGCCAGGTACGCTATCTATATCAGTAATTATAATACGATAAAGAGCCATGTAAGCTCTTTATATTAGTGATGATATTAAACAGCCATGTCGGTGATTATATTACACTATAGAGCCAAATAAGGTTTCTATAATAGTGATTATATTAAAGAGCCATGTAAGTTCTCTACATCAGTAATTATATTACACTAAAGAATCACGTAAGCTGTATATATGTCAGTGATTTTATTACAATAAAAAGCAATGTAAGCTCTCTATATTAGGGATTTTATTAAAGAGCCATCTCAGTGATTATTTGACACAATAGCGCCATGTAAGTTCTCTATGCCAATGATCATATTACAGTATGGTGACATGTAAGCCCTGTGTATTAGTAGCTATCTTACACATTGGTGACGTGTAAGGTCTTAATCTTATAGACGTGTTATACCGTATGCACATGATTATAATACATTAAAGTGACATGTAATGTATTTGTATTTATTATTATTCAGTATTGGCTAAGCAATACTGTACAAAATCAACGTGTCCAGGCAGTCGCCAGCTTCACCAACATGGGCCGTGCCATCACTAAGGAAACGAATACTGACAATAAAGTCAATAACAGGATTGCTAAAGCGAGTTAAGCGCTTGGGAGGCTACAGGCAAATGTCTGGAGCCAACAAGGCATCAGTGTCGCACCAAAGATAAAGATGTATCGTGCTGTGGTATTATCCACTTTGCTGCATAACTGTGAGACATGGACAGTGCATAACAGTTATGTCAGACAGCTCACTTGATCCGGCTGTGTAGACTACGCAGGATCAGGTGGTAGGACAAAGTGACTAGCTCTAGAATTCCCTAGAATGCTAAATTATTGAGTATCTATATACTCCTACAAATAGCTCAGATAATACGAACTGGACATTTTGTTTGCATATCAGATGAGGACAGGGATCAAGACGCTGAGCAGCGCATGAGCTGCAGCGGTCAGCGACCCATAGCTGACTGCTAGCGTCAGGGCCTGCGAACCAGAGCTGCCAAGACCCTTCTACACCTCCACGCGGTGATCCTGGATAACAGGCTGCAACAGGGCAGACTGGCTAAGCAGAAGGGATCGAAGAGGTAATGCTAACCCAGTACTCAAAAAATGCTTGCTGAAGTCGGATGTGTTGGACATAAAAGTGCAAATATCGCAATCAAGCTGTAAACTATGACACAACGCATTCCGTTCTCTGGACTACATTCTGCTACTTAAGCCCTTTCAGGTTTTGGTAGCGGGACATTGGGAACGAATGCAGAAGAAGAAGAAGAAGATGAGGACATCCCCAAGCAGCTGTTCTGCGGTGAGCTCAAAACAGGCAGACGCTCAGCAGGAAGTCAGAAGAAACGCCACAGACTCTTTGAAAGTGTCTCTGAAATGCTTCAATATTGATGTTACCTCCTAGGAGATGCTTGTAAAAGACCGAATTACCTGGCGAGTTAGTATCATCGTAGGTGCTCAGATCGCAGAGCGTACAGCCGTGACTGAGACTCAGCGAAAGCGTGCCTCCCGAAATAAACAACAATTTCCACAACGACCCCACAGTCGGCTGTTCACATGTGTGCCCTGAATGTGACAGGGTATGCCGTTCCAGGATTTGTCCTTACAACCATCACATTTCACAGCAATAGTCAGATGCAAGGAGGCGGCGTGGCCTATGGGTAAAACTCGCTCGGTTTTAACAATCCCAGCGTTCCGGGTTCGATTCCCACTTGTGTCCAGTTTGGCAGACACTGGTTTTTTTTCTCGGGCTAATGCTCTTTTAGGTACGGAAAGTAATGGCAACCTACCCTACTGCATACTTGCCATGAAACTTATAACAGCCAAATATGTGGCGGTTGTAAGAAGCTACGTTCTGTAACAGGACATGCGACTTACTTAGTCTGATGCTGTCGCCATCTTTACTTGCCATGGGTGACTATTATTACTGTTTATGATTATATTATACAATAGTGACATGTAAGCTGTCTATGCTACGGATATATTACAATATGGTGAGATATAAAATTGTTTTTCTCGAGACCAGATTACACTGTACTTACATGTAAACTCGCTACATTTGTAATGATGTTACTCTTGCGAGATGTGTAATCGCTTCTACACCCTAGATTAGAATGCGTAAGCTAAATGTCAGATTAAAAACTCGACGAGAGAAGCAAGAAATCCCCGAAAGTAAGAAATGAAGGCTAATGTGGAAGAGTAACGTCTGCCACAGACACGAGACGTCACAAGAAGTGGTAATGCAATAAAGACAGAAAGATGGCATTACGGACCAGACCACTTTCGTGTCTCTTTCCTATAATTCATTTTGTCCTATGCAGTAAAAGCGGAAATAACCAGGGAAGGAAAGAAGAATGGGGCACGCATAAATAAAAGACCTTTTGAAAAAATAAGTGGATGAACAAACCAATCTCTCACATTTTTATATCTCTCATGTCTTTCATCATATTAATGCTCTCGCGAGTTCCGTAACCAGGCAATATTGCTTTTGTCAGAAATATTGCCACCTCGACAGACGGTTGGTTTCACGCGCGGCCACGAGAACTGCTTGATAACGTGATGATAGCACGGTTCTCCTGGAGAATCAAGAACTTGTAAGCCGTTTTGTACAGGAGTTTATAAAAACGCATTTTGTTCCTTCTAGCATGTCTTTGTCGCCAATAAATGCTTTAGGAGAGTAATAAAATAAGGCGAGATTTACTGTGGTAATGGCATAAGAAAGAATAGAGGCAGTCACGTGTTGTTTTCAATCTGGGCACGAAAGATGGATATTAGTCCTAGCGAGAGATTCTATTGGTGTAGGATTATTGCTAACTCCCTTTTTTAATATGGGTAAACAGAAGCATGATAGCATCTAGTATTTGAAGATGAAATACCGAAGATCAAATGTAGTTCAAAATGAAATGTAGTTGTGGAGGATAAAGTGTTAGAGATTTGACTAGGTTAGAAGATTTGACAATGCAGGAGACGACTATGCTAGAAAGCTTGACTGTCATAGAAGATTGCCAGATTTTGTTGTTGCTGATGTATTGTTAAAGACTTGACTATGCTGAGAGACTTGTCTATATTGGTAGACTTGACTATGCTGAGAGACCTGACTCTGGTGGGGGACTTGGTTATGTTTTGTGTTACTGAAGGTTTCTAAGTGTTAGATACTTGAATATGATATGAAACGTGACTGTACTAAGAGACTTGACTATGGTGGGGGACTTGACGATGCTGGGAGCTTGACTGTGCCGATAGACTTGACTATGCTGTGGGACGACTGCTGGGCAACTTGACTGTGCTGATAGACTTGACCATGCTGTGGGACGAATTCTGGGCAACTTGACTATGTTGGAGGACTAGATAATGCTCGGGAACTGGCCTATGTTAGGAGAGTTGGCATGCTGAGGGATTTGACTATGCTGAGGGACTTTACTATTCTGAGGGACTTGACTATGCTGAGGGACTTGACTATTCTGAAGGACTTGACTATGCTGAGCGACTTACCTATGAAAAAAGAGACTAGATTATGGTTGGAGACTTGACAATGATAAGTATTATTGTTGTGGAGGAAATGTAGAGACCCATGCTATATGTTGCTGTAGGGAAGAAAGTGTTGCTTCTCTCAGTCGTGTTCTCTTTACTCAGAAGAGTTAGGTGTTTATTTATAAACTTACGAAAAAGAAAAAGGGCTGTAGCGAAGTTCCAAACCAGGAATCTGTGCTCGATGGGGTGCTTGACTCTTAATTCACCACAAATAGAGTTCTATGAGTTCCCATCGTACGTAAAGGGACATTCCATTTTGGGTTAAGAGAGAACAGATCAATATCATTATATTTTAAATAAATAAATAAAGACTTACATAAGCTTGAAGCGTAGAAAAGATGGTTATATTGAGTTTTACGGTTAGGGTTTGAGTTAGAGCGAGGTTATGTTTTTGGTTAGGTTTAGGGTTAGGGTAAGCTTTATGGTTAAGGTTAGGGTTAGGGTCATGGTTAGAGCTAGAGTTAGGGTTGGTGGTTATGGTTTGGGTAAGGGCTAGGGTCATGGTTAGAGTTAGGGTAAAGTTTAGTGACAGGTTAAGGTTTGTGGTTATGGTCATAGTTAGAGTTAGGGTTAAGGTTAGGGATGAGTTAGGGTTAGGGATGGGTTAAGGTTAGGGATGGGTTAAGGTTAGGGATGGGTTAAGATTAGGGATGTGTTAAGGTTTGTGGTTAGGGTTACGTACAATAGTTGTAGTAACATCTTCTAGCAGATTGGATAATGTCATACTGCTGTAGAAACTGGATACTACTATCCTGTTCATGGGCTAACGTTCACAGATCCAAGAAATTCAAGGCCAAGGTGGCAGGAATAACCGGACGCATAAATTCTCGCATATTCTTGCAAATTTCAGCATATGCTCGCAGAGTATTTGACACTTTCAAAAATGTAAAATGAACTATTCTGTGATGTCACTACCTCAATTCGGTGCTAAAAATATACATTTCTTTTGTTTGGGGTGGCTTAAGACACAAGTACCCTAGATAAACTCACTGTTCTCGTTACGCACCTGTCATTCAATCGTAAACTGGTAATAGACTTACAGTAAGGAAAACAAAGCAGGGAGGGATGAATCAGGTCACCCTGTCTCAGAACCCCCCCCCCCCCCCTTTACCTTATCCCCTCCTCCCCGCGGCAGCGTGTGACACATGATCACATTACATTTTGTTGCTACACAGAAGAAGAGGAAGTATATTTGTAGACAACCCGTCCTACTGACAACATGGCCTCGCCTCTATAAAAGCCCCTATGTAGCTAGGAAACCTTCTAATTGATAACCCTAGAAATGCATCTCTAGATAATAGATGCTCCGAACGTCGACTAATGATCTTGCCCAATCTAATTATGTTTCACGGGACAGACAAATGTGAATATAGGGCGTTCAATTATTGTCATGTAGGTTATTTTTCATCGAGTGGTATCCCAGATGAATATAATGTGAACACTGTTATTTCCAAGCACGTCGATAAAGGCGACTAAAGAGAGTTGTGCTTGGGGCTGGCAATCTCGTCGTGTAAACACTGCCATTATATTCATGGAAAAAGAGAAATGAAAAAAAAATGTTAAATTTGATTAAAGTTAAGTTTAATAACAATTTTAAATGAGTATGATCAGATACCGCACCGAGACGAGAACACAAACAAAACCTACGTTACGACCAATAGGATTTCATCAGGCGCAACAAATAACAACAATGCAGAACTAGCAGTTTAACATATAATGGAAAAATTGTCTACTTATCTAATATAGTGTTTTTCTTCGTGACTGGGTGGGTCAGAATCTCGACTGAAAATGAAGTAAAAGTAAAGCATTACTGCCGTAGGGGTGTGAGGTGTTAGCGATCTCACATTTCAAGGGCTCAGCTATATGAGAGCGGTAGCCATCTCCTCTCCCTCGCCGTTTTTACTTCCCGGACTGAACCGGTACACAACTCAACTGGGGAATGAACCCAGGACCACTCAGATGCAAAGCCAGCGCGCTAACCACTGCGCTACGCGGCTCCACTAAGAAAAATGAAGGGTAGCGGTCAAATAAGGTGGCCAGGAGAGCGTAAGAAGTGAGGGGGAATGGGCCGGAGAAGCCAGTGGTGGCCAAATATGGAAAAGACTAAATAGTGATCCAAGGGGGTCATATTTCCCAATATATTCAGCATTATATTCAGCATTATATTCAGCATTATATTCAGCAACTGTTAAAGCTCGGATTCCCGCTCTCTATGGGGGAGAGGGGGGGGGGGGGGGAGCTGAAATTATAACATTTGATTGGTACTTGCGTCTTAATTCACCTCAAACAAATTAAAGAGATATATTTAGCACCGAATGTGATGTAGTGACGTAAGAGAATAGTCCATTATGTAATTGTTGGGGGTGTCAAACATGCAGCAAGAAAAGACGAGAATTTCTGCTTCTACTGCCACTTCTTGCTGCCGTCTTATCAATGAATTTCTTGAATCTGTCAGCGTTGGCCCATGATAAGGGGAGTAGCATCCAGTTTCTACAGTAGCTGATGTAGTAGAACCATGTTATCTAACCATAAAGTAAACCCATTTCCCATCGAAGGCAATGGTGGCCACACCATCAGACGGTTTTGTCTTAATAATGTGATGTGCACTGTATTTATATTATAGAGAAAACAGAATGCGCTGGTCATCAATCTCACTCTTGTCCTGAGCTACCTTGGATCAGTAGCAAGACTATTGATCGAGACGCTGGAGGTAACTCGGGATGCATGTACTTGGTCTTACCTTACATAACCATAATCGAATACTAACCTAATCATAATCTAACCCTAAACCTAACCATAACTTAACTCTAACCGTAACCTTAACACTTCAAAAATTGAACATAGTAATATTTTCTACACGTCTATCTTTATCTCTAAGTCTTTACTTAATTATTGAAAATAATATGAATCGATCACTCCTCCCCTTAACCTGAAAGGGAATGTTCCATGATGTACTCTTACTCTGTTTGGGGTGAATTAAGACGCAATTTGCTTTACATTGAAGGAAAAGGTAATTGATTGGAAACAGGTTTCTTTTAAAAGGTGTAAATAAACACTGCCATTATTTTCAGCTACTGTTAATCCTCAAATACAGGCTTCCTGTAGGGGACCAGCTGATGTTAAAACATTTACTTTTCATTGGACGGAAGGTGAATGTGTGAAACTGAGTGGAAACATGAGGCTTCTAGAAGGGATGAACTGCTGTTGGTCTGTGTTTTCTTTCATTTGGAGCAAAAAATGCGAAAGAATTCGATGATTTCCCTTGGTGCTCGGAATCTAAATAATAGCTTTTATAATTCTTGGAATCGTCTTTGCAGAGTAACCACATAACATTCGAAATACGAAAGTAAGTCATTAAATAGGTCCCAAATGGTTATTTTTTTTTTTATTATTGAAAAAGAAAGGAAGTTCAAAACCATTTTCTATTGCACTCACTTTGTCTCATATTTTTAAACACAATTTTCATCAACACTGGTACACTTATGGCATCGCTTTATCATCGTACCTTCTTCTTCTTCTTCTTCTTCTTCATCATCGTTCTCAGTCTCCCGATGCCAAGCCCTGACAAGGGTTTTGCAAGTAGTAGGTTGTAGTCCGGAGAACTGAATGCGTTGTGTCGTAGTTTACAGCTTTACTACGATATTTGCACCTTTCGGTCCGCACATCCTATTACAGAAGGCACTTTCCTCTTTGATCCCTTCTCCTTGAAACATCTACAACAATATGAAACAGTAAAGTCTCTAACACTTGAACTATCTACAAATAAACCCAACATAGTCATGTCTCTTGCACTTGAAACTTCTACAACAACAACAACCATTTTGTAATTTCCCAGCATGGTCAGAGCCCCTAGACTAGTCAACTTTCCTAGCATGATCAAGACTTCTAACATAGTCAAGTCTCTAACACTTCCTCCAAAACAACACATACCGTAGTCAAGTTCTCCAGCGAATTCGAGTCTCCTTGTATAGGTGAAGCCTCCTAGTAGTCATATCTCCTAGCAGTCAAGTCTCTCAGGAAACAAGTCTCCTACCACAGTCAAGTCTTCTAGTGTGGTCAAGTCTCCTAAATAATCGTCTCTTAGCATAGTCAATTCTTCTATCAGTCAAGTCTCATTTAAATGACATTTTATAAGCGACAATATCAAATAAATCTGAATGTTCAAGATTTAAAGATTCATCGTATAAATTTTGAAAGGTATCTATTGTTGTAGGTAAAACATGTCGGCCATCACGCTTTAGTACAGACGTAATCCGGTTTTTTAATGAACTTTCAAGAACCGAGACCCAGAAGAGGAAACGTCTAAACCAGTTCTTGGTGTTCTTTGAGGGCCAGCTTGTGGTTCAGAAACGGGCCGCGGATCACCATTTTGGAGTATCCTTACATAAAGTAAACAGCGCAGCGGTATGGTAATAAACAGTAGAAGCTTTGTTACCTCTCAGAAGAAAACCCACAAATGATGATTATACGGATAATAATTGTGTTGGTGATTAGGAAAATAATAAATCTTGATCATTATGATGAAACAACATGTGTTGATGATGATGGTAATCATGCAGATAAGAAATGGGTTGATGGTGATGAAGTTAAGAAATGTGTGGATGGTGATGAAGTTAAGAAATGTGTGGATGGTGATGAAGTTAAGAAATGTGTGGATGGTGATGAAGTTAAGAAATGTGTGGATGGTGATGAAGTTAAGAAATGTGTTGATGGTGATGAAGTTAAGAAATGTGTGGATGGTGATGAAGTTAAGAAATGGGTTGATGGTGATGAAGTTAAGAAATGTGTTGATGGTGATGAAGTTAAGAAATGTGTGGATGGTGATGAAGTTAAGAAATGGGTTGATGGTGATGAAGTTAAGAAATGTGTTGATGGTGATGAAGTTAAGAAATGTGTGGATGGTGATGAAGTTAAGAAATGTGTGGATGGGGATGAAGTTAAGAAATGTGTGGATGGGGATGAAGTTAAGAAATGTGTTGATGGTGATGAAGTTAAGAAATGTGTGGATGGGGATGAAGTTAAGAAATGTGTTGATGGTGATGAAGTTAAGAATTGTGTGGATGGGGATGAAGTTAAGAAATGTGTTGATGGTGATGAAGTTAAGAATTGTGTGGATGGGGATGAAGATAAGAAATGTGTGGATGGTAACTACTTCGATAATAACATTGATGATTGTGATAAGTCCAACCCGGCAAGGTTTCTGCCCAAGTTCTCATAAATCAACGGCAAGGAGCAGTAACACGCATGTCTACCAGCTCTAGGTGGAAGCTGTTGTAGAGGCAGTGATGCACTAATGTGAGCTGAGAACTGCCGACTGCTTCAGGGCTCACAAACATGGCCTCTCCAACAAAGGAGAAATGCCAATACTGCACTGACTTGCACGCCAGGCATTCACAACTACCGATATAGTGCCTTGTTGGTCTCACGCGCTGAAACTCACAAATATCAGCCAGGCAGTCAGACACAGTAACATCTAAAAGAGAAACGAGTCTAAGAAACACATATTTTTCTCTTTCCTTTGTGCGTGTCCTCCCTCATTTTACAGCCTCGGGAATATAGACATTGAATTTTCGCCCTGACAGCAAATTTGTATGATTTCCTTAAAAGAAAACACAAATGAAATTCGATGATAGACGCACTCAATGTAGTTAGCCGAAGTGGTGTCTTGAATGGGTACAGAGAGGAAGAGTGTGAGATTGAAAGAGGAAGAGAGGGAGGGGTTTGATAGAGGAAGGAAGACTGAAATTCGAGAGGGAAGACAGAAGGAAATGGGATGGAGGATGGGCGGGGGTGGGGTCGAGAGAGAGAGAAAGAAGAATGGGTATACCGGGGAGGGGGGGAGTTATAATTTGTAACAAGAAATGTTATGTTTTGTTAGGTTATGTTATGTAAGGATATGATATGTTATGTAAGGATATGTTATGAATGTTATGTTATACATGTTATGATATGAAAGTTAGGTTAGGGGTCGAGAGAAAGAAAGAGGAATGGATATACCGGGAAGGAGTTATAATTGTTAACAAGAACTGTTATGTTAGGTTAGGTTATGTAAGGATAAGTTTTGATATGAAAGGTATGTTATGAATGTTATGTTATGAATATAATGTAATGAAAGTTATGGTATGAAAGTTATGTTATGTAAGGTTATGTTATGTAAGATCATGTCGTGTAATAATATGTTATGTAAGGATATGTTATGTATTGATATGTAATGTAAGGATATGTTATGTAAGGATATGTTATGTTTGGATATGTTATGTTTGGATAGGTTATGTTTGGATAGGCTGTGTTATGAATGTCATGGTATGTGAGGACATGTTATGTTTTGATGTGTTATGCTATATAAGGTTATGTTTTGTGAGGTCATGTTATGTAAAGTTATGTTGTGTTAGGTGTTGTTGTGTAAGGTTATGTTATTAATGTATCGTATACATGTTATGTTATATAAGATCATGTTAAGCAAGGTTATGTTCTATTAGGTCATGTTATGTAAGAATATGGTATGGTATGAGTGTTATGTTATGCGCGGTTTGGATATGTAATGATTTCTTATGTTAGGTAAGGTTATGTTGTGTAACGTTATGTTATGTGAAGTTATGTTATGTTATGTTATGAATGGTATGTTATGTAAGGATATGTTATGTTTCTTAAGGTTATGATATATTATATAAGGCTATGTTATGTAATGTTATAAATGTTATGACGTGTTGAATGTTGGTGTTTCGTTATGTTAGTAATGCAATGTTATTTTCTGTGTGTTTTAATTGTTATGTTAATGGTTTTAATTATGTTACGTTATGTTAGTAAAGTAATGTTATGTTATGATATATTATGCTACGTTGTGTTGGTAGAATAATATTATGTTATGATATGTTATGCTACGGTGTGTTGGGGAACGTAGACACTAGTCCAGTCAGGTAAAACATACTGACCATGTGCGTTCCCTGGAAACATACTGTTTTGTAGGCAGTATGACTGACGAGATGTAGACCGACGAGATCACTGTAGAAGTCAGCGACACACATATGCAAAGCACAAACACATGGAGAACCGTGATCCACCTTCGGCAGCAGGCTCGGGATGTTAGGAAAGCTACAACAACCCGCTACTTAATGCCCTTTTCAATAAAAATACTCATTGTGGGCATTTAGCAACAACTAGTATGTTCTAGTATACCGTATTTAGGAAAGATAAATATATAGGACGCCATAACGATATTCCAGCTGAAATTGCAATTACAAAATCATCGTTCAGAGGGAAACGAAATTACTTACTTCGTACGAACGTCTTTCTCGAGTATGGCATTGCGGCATAGACAACAGCAGCAAAGGCGAACTTCGATAAAATTAGCAAACTACAAAACCAAGCCATGAGAGTTATAACAGGAGGCATGAAGTCAACGCCAATTGTAGAACTTGAAAAGATTACAAAACTGCAATCCATGGCCGACAGAAGAGACTGCAGAGCCCAGCTGCAATCAGAGAAACTCAGAAGACTGACTGACCATCCAATGCACCAGAGACTAAACAATTTCGGAAATGGGAAACTAAAGCGAAGAAACTTTGCAGAAATAGCCAAAGCAAAGATGCACGAAAACCCCATGAACGCACTAACACCAAAGCCCATCCCTACTGTACGAAAACCTACCTGGAGGCAGCATATATTATCAGAGGTGGTAGAAAATATACCAGGTATTGGAAACAAAAACTGCCAGTCTGAAAAAGAAATAAGAGATACTACCCTGAGTTACATAACGGAAAACTATCCAAGCATGGACTGGACCCATGCATACACTGACGGTTCCGTAACAAATACAACACAGAACGGAGGGGCAGGAGCATTTCTGAACCTACCAAATGGCAGAAAAATAACACTGTCATTCGCTACTGGAAAATACACAAACAATTTCAGAGCGGAGGCAGAGGCACTGAGGGCGGCAGTGGAAGAAATGGTGACAGGTAAAAGGAATGAAAGCCATATAGTCCTGCTTATAGATGCCCTGTCCGTAGTCACAGCACTGAAAAGCCAGAAAAATACTGAACTTAATGATTTAAGAGCAGTACTCTGTCAACTATGCCAGCAGTCCGCACCTAAAAGGGTAGTGGTACAGTGGGTTCCATCTCACTGCAACATCCAAGGCAACGAGGAGGCAGACAGACTGGCAAAAGAAGGTGCAAAACTACCACAACCAGATACTAGTATGAGATACGAAGAGTCAAAACGGCTTATTAGAGCTAGATAGATGACCAAATGGCAAACCGAACATACTGGCTACACTAAAAACGATGCCTATTACCAGTTGAACAGAAGAGAGCAGCTCGTGGTCTTCAGACTTCGCACTGGTCACAATAGACTGAGGTACCACCTATTCAATAAATTGAAGATAGGTGGCACTGACGAATGCCCGTGTGGTACCGGGAAAATGACCGCTGAGCATTTGCTGCAAAACTGCCCGACATACGAGGATCAGAGAGAGCAGATGTGGCCATCACCAGTGGCAACACTAGACAAGCTCTAAGGCAGTGTCGACAGCCTCAGGATGACCGCTGATTTTTCGAAAAAATAATGGTTGATGTCTGACTGCGTACGATGAAGAAGAAGTAGTTCAGAATCTCAGCAGCTCTGGATCAGTTAAGGACGTCCTTGAAAATCAAAAATAGGTCATGAGAGATAGTTGACGGACAAGAAACACTTTCATTACACAGGCTTACGGGAATGTGGTAATAACATTTTACTCTTTACCCATATAGGCAGTAGAGGACAGACGGACATGGAGTGAGACACTTTAGAGCTAGTCCGAGGACTGACTAGCTATCGACGGCGACAGTGTTATGGTATGTAAAGTTATGTTCTGTTTTATATGTTCATGTTATGAAATGTTTTGTTGTAATATGTTATAACCGACAGACAGACACACACGTACGCCGGTACAGATCTTAATCCGGTCGGTGGATCGTTGGTCCCAACACCATATATGGATCTAATCTAGCCAACGTAGCAGAGTATTAAGCTGCTCAAACCTAGCCCGCTAAGCAGGAAATTCTCCTCCCGGCTACATCCAACTCATACCAGAGCTGGGACCTGCACATGGGCATCTGCCCCTATAGAAGTACAGGTCGATTAAATGGGACCTGTACATGGGCATATGCCCCTATAGAAGTACAGGTCGACTAAGTGGGACCTGCACAGATGCATCTGCCCCTATAGAAGTACAGGTCGACTAAGTGGGACCTGCACATGGGTATCTGCCCCTATAGAAGTACAGGTCGACTAAGAACTACAAACAAGCCAACGTAGCTGCTATGAATCCTGATTTTGTTTGTGATCGTCATTAAGGTGATCAAGACAAAGCCATGGTCAAGACAAGCTCATGAGCATCTACAAAATTTCAAAAAAAGGCCATGATAAGGCAAAGGAATGGAGAGAAACGTAGGAGAGTGACTGAGAGAAAAGGGTGGCAGAGACAGAGTGTAAAGTGGGAGAGAGCCAGGGAGGGAAAGATTGAGAGGGGAGAGATAGAGATAAGTATGTAACTGAATTTTATCAATGCTTGTACAAATAGCAAAACAGCTGCTTTGTTGTGTTATGTTATGTTGTATGGACAATTTATGGCATAATAATAACAAGCAACTAAAACTCAAGATCATGAGAACATCTTATTTTATGTGGCAATGTACGGGTGCGAGAAATCGACTATGACACAAGTAGCAAGGAAGAAAATTGGAGTATTCGAAACAAAATGTTACAGAAAATCCAAAAAATTCCTTGGATAAAGAAACTGACAAATAAAACCATCAAAGAAGACCTGAATGTAGAAGAAAATTGGCTCTTCAACAAAGTGTTGTTTCGGAAATTGAATTTTTTCGGCCAAGTCAAACGTCATGACGGACTGGAAAGAACGGTCCTGGAGGACATGATACCTGGAAGGTGATGCAGGAGTCGACCAAGGCGAAGGTGGATACACGATATCAAGGATACACTAAACATGAACACGGAGCAGGCGGGAAGATTGACTGCAGACCGAGATTCTTATCGGCTGGCTGTGATGAGAGCGACGTTCTACAAAGGACATGCTACATGATAATGATGTTATGTTATGTTATATTATGTTATGTTTTTATGCTATGTTATGTTGTGTATTATCATCATCCTTGTACGCAGACAGAGCCACCCATGTCCGCTTCACTAACCATGTAACAAATAGTATAGATGCTGATTGTTCATGTACCCCTTACCTCCACTGTTGCAGCATTCACGTTTGACATACCCACTTGATGAACACATCGCCGATCGCATCCCAATATCCTTAGTTTCCGAGGCGACAATGTATTTTCTAATATCGTCCATACTTTTTCTTAAAACCTCATACTGGCCCCCATCTATTTGTCTTCCTTTGCTTCCCCTCCCCATTTCTTCTATCAGTTCTCACCCCCTTCCCTTCCTTATATTAATCTCATGCCTTCCTGACTTTTTCACCTCTTTGTTCTCCCACCTGGATCACTATTATCCCGTTTCCACATTTGGCCACCATTGGCTTATCCGGCGCATTCCCCTCCATTTCTTACGCTCTCCTGGCCACTTTGATTGACCGCCCCCTTCATTTTCAATCAAGCATCTGGCAAAACCCGTCGCTAAAGACAGACTGGGTCTGCTGTCAGATAACTTTACCTTTTTTTCCTTTTATGATTATTTGTTAGTTCAGTATTCTCAGTATTCAGTATTCATTATTTGTGTTCTCGTCTCGGTGCGGTTCTGACCATACCCTTTTTTTAACAAGTTTGTTTTTTCATGTTTTTTCCCAAAGTATTTTCTAGCAAGTGAACCACGAATCTAATATAGTTATTGGTTTCATATATGTCTTTGCTGTGTCAACCCAAGACGTTCAAGTATCCAGAGGAATATTTATATATATATAAACCAATTTAATCTTCATCGCAGCATTCTTACTAGTACATTCTTTCTTCATAGTATAGTATAGTATAGTATAGTATAGTATAGTATAGTATAGTATAGTATAGTATAGTATAGTATAGTATAGTATAGTATAGTATAGTATAGTATCCCATAGCATTACTTTCCGTAGGGGTGTGAGGTGTTAGCGATCTCACATTTCAAAGGCTCGGCTACATGAGCGCGGTAGCCCTCAGATGCGAAGCCAGCGTGCTAACCACTGCGCTACGCGGCTCCCTATCTAGGGGCATACGGAGAACCAAAGCTTCAAGACATCTTGCAAGCTCGTGTTTGTTTTATTACAAAAATATTACATTTACGAACTGCAACAATAGTAACAGAGACGACAACAACAACAAAACACTTTGAGATCTCAGAAGCCTATATGTGATCAGGGGACGGTGTGGACTAGTGGTTAAGTGACACGGCTCACAACCAGAATGAGCTGGGTTCTTCTTCTTCTTCGTACGCTGTCAGACATCAACCTTTCTTTTTTCGAAAAAAAAAGCAGCGGTCATCCTGAGGCTGTCGACACTGCCATAGAGCTTGTCTAGTGTTGCCACTGGTGATGGCCACATCTGCTTTCTCTGATCCTCGTATGTCGGGCAGTTTTGCAGCAAATGTTCAGCGGTCATTTTCCCGGTACCACGAGCATTCGTCAGCGCCACCTATTTTCAATTTGTTGAATAGGTGGTACCTCAGTCTATTGTGGCCAGTGCGAAGTCTGAAGACCACGACCTGCTCTCTTCTGTTCAACTGGTAATAGGCATCGTTTTTTGTGTAGCCAGTATGTTCTGTTTCCCATTTGGTCATGTATCTAGCTCTAATAAGCCTTTTTGACTCTTCGTAAGTCACTCTAGTATCTGGTTGTGGTAGTCTTGCATCTTCTTTTGCCAGTCTGTCTGCCTCCTCGTTGCCTTGGAAGTTATAGTGGGATAGAACCCACTGTACCACTACTCTTTTTGGTGCGGACTGCTGGCACAGTTGACAGAGTACTGCTCTTAAATCATTAAGTTCAGTATTTTTCTGGCTTTTTAGTGCTGAGCTGGGTTCGATCCCCATCACAGCATCTGCCGTTACCCCGGGGAAGCAAACCCTTAGAAAATGCAGGAGAAAGTAGAACCACACATAAAATGCATGATGAAGTCGGATATACTGGACCGAAAGGCGTAAAATAAAAACCACAGCGCAACGCTTAGCGCCCTGGGGAATCGAGAAATCAGGCAAACGAAAAAAAAAAAATATAACGTGATCAAGGCGCTGAGCAGCGCGTTAACTGCAGTGGGCCAACGACTGCTAGCGTCAGGGCCTGCAAACAAGAGCTGTCGACCCTTCTACACCTCCACGCAGTAATCCTGGATAACAAGCTGCAACTGAGCAGGCTGGCTAAGGAGAAAAGATCGAAGAGGGAAAATAACGCGGGACTCAATAATGCCTGCTGAAGTCGGATGTGTCAGACCGAAAAGTGCAAAAAATTTCAGTCAGCCTCAAAACTACGACACAACGCCGTCCTTTCTCCGGACTACATTCTGCTACTTGCAAAGCTCTTTTCGGGGCTTGATAACGGGAGATGGAGAACAAACGAAGAAGAAAAAGTAAAAGCTCATATCAGTTTTCTGTTTTCATTGCTTTTTCAAATTAATCCATTCGCGAACAACATAAAATAATTCCACCCTCACAAATTATCCATGTGCCGAGCACAATTTCTCAGGTAGATAATTCTGCCCCTATTTTTTCTGATTGATATAGCATTAAGGTAGCCTGCGTGCATGTTACTAATAACAGTGCATGTGTGATATTATCTGTAATTATTAAAACAAATATTTCTGTAACATTTGTATTGTGTTTTTAGCTGGTTATTAATTATTTGCCAGAAGTTTCACACGCAGTTTGGTCCCGCTGTATATTTTTGTACACGTGGTAATAGATGTGTTCACAATCTATGAGGCGTGTTCAAATGAAACAGGACCAAACTGCAACACGTGAAAATAAGTACGATGCCCATGATGACGTCACTTCTGGTGTAAACAGCACATACCAACCGTCAAGTTTGCAAAATGTCATTTTCCTCCGACTCATAGTTTCATCAGCAGACCGCTTAAAACATGGCATGTGTGATACTGAATCAGCGAGCGGTGATTCGGTTTCTAACAGCTGAAGGATGTCGGCCAGATGAACTGGCCGACGATGTTATAAACAAGGATGTGAAATAACGAAAGATCGTCCGAGACCAGGTCAGGCGCATGTTGTTACGTTAACGCACGTCCTTCTTTAAACAGCGTTGTCCAGTGTTCACTCCAATAGCAAGGTCATAAGGTGCAGAAGAAAGTCGACCAGACTCAACAGTGGTCACTCCAATAATAACAAGGTCATTAGGTCTTGGAGAATGTCGACCAGATTCAACAGTGGTCACTCCAATAATAACAAGGTCATTAGGTCTTGGAGAATGTCGACCAGATTCAACAGTGGTCACTCCAATAATAACAAGGTCATTAGGTCTTGGAGAATGTCGACCAGATTCAACAGTGGTCACTCCAATAATAACAAGGTCATTAGGTCTTGGAGAATGTCGACCAGATTCAACATTGGTCACTCCAATAATAGCAAAGTCATTAGGTCCTGGAGAATGTCGACCAGATTCAACAGTGGTCACTCCAATAATAACAAGGTCATTAGGTCTTGGAGAATGTCGACCAGATTCAACAGTGGTCACTCCAATAATAACAAGGTCATTAGGTCTTGGAGAATGTCGACCAGATTCAACAGTGGTCACTCCAATAATAACAAAGTCATTAGGTCTTGGAGAATGTCGACCAGATTCAACAGTGGTCACTCCAATAATCACAAGGTCATTAGGTCTTGGAGAATGTCGACCAGATTCAACAGTGGTTGTTTTCAATCCATCAATCCATATGTTTCTAATTCGTCTTCTTGATATGGTCCTGCTTTATTGTAGTAAATCATTTCAGCTCGCTGTGGGGAATACGTCTTCTACAAATATATGCCCAGACACCAAACGTTTACTTGTCTATGTATATTGAAGATAGTGTTGTTTAACGTTTCTACAAGATAAACAATCCATCACCAAACGAAGCTCTCATTTGCCGTATCTTACAACATTTCAGACAGGTTTCAGTGTTTCCATTTTTTACTCCATTTTCGGGCTCCAGAAACCCTCGAGGTAGGTCAATAAATTACCAAAAACTGAAGAAATAAACGTTATTATAACATGAAATAATCTAACATTTATTGCAGACGGGCTATCAGAAAACTCAGAGGTCGAAATGTATTTAAAAACTAATCGATAGAGTAAACTATTCTTTCCCAAATCAACTTTTAACAAGATAAAATGTACAGTTTGCTTCCAGCACATTGTAGTTGGATATACAGATCAATATCTGTGAGAGAAAAGTAAACGTTGACTACAATCACCTGATAAGGATGGAATAACCCACAAAAGAAAGACTCTAATACCAGGAACAATAGTGATAGCTGGGATTGGTGGTCTTCATCATCATCAATCAAGGCTCGTGGCGTTGGCGAGCAAATGCGCGTCGTATTCATCTTTCCCGCTAGCACGTCATTCCTTAATGTGTTCTTTGTTTTCCCAACCAAATTGACCACTGTGGCGAAGTGGTCAAGCCGTTTGCCTCGTGTTCAGACGATCGGGGTTCGAATAAGAGCTGCATGAATGCAATTTTTTGTTCCGTAGATCCCAGGGTTCACCGGAGACCCCCAGGCTCATCCCTGGAGGGATCTCTGAGATCATGGCTGGGGATCCCTGGGTTCATCGTTGGAGGGATCCTTGGGTTCATTGCTGGAGGGATCCCTGAGTTCATCGCTGGGGATCCTGGTTCATCGCTTGAGATGCCTAGATTCATCGCTGGGTTCATCGTTGGAGGGATCCCTGGGTTCATCGTTGGAGGGATCCCTGGGTCCATCGTTGGATGGGTACCTGGGTCCATCGTTGGAGGGATCATTGGGTTCATTATTGGAAGGATCCCAGAGTTCATCGCTGGGGATCCTGGTTCATCACTTGAGATGCCTAGATTCATCGCTGGAGGAATCCCTGGGTTCATCGCTGGAGGGATCCTTGGGATCATCACTGGAGGGATCCCTGGGTTCATCTCTGGAGGGATCCTTGGGTTCATTGCTGGAGGGATCATTGGGTTCATTGCTGGAGGGATCCTTGGGTTCATCGCTGGAGGGATCCTTGTGTTCATCGCTGGACCTACTGAGTTCGTGCTTTGTGCGATGCTCTCGGCAGGCAGTATACCTTTCTGCTGAGAGATACTAAGTCATACGAGGAGTCCGTAGTCAAGTCCTCGCCTTTAACCGAACCAGCTTGACCAGATTCTTGCCCTCGATCCATTGCATTTTCATTGGATTTGGAACTGCCCACAGTTTTTATTTTTGAAGGTAAGCCTTTCTGTATTCTACTGCCAAGAGACGCACTTTCAACTCCAGAAGCCTATGCATGTGTCTGTTGGTAATGTCCTGAGTTTGTTCCCCTGAGAAAGTTTTGCAGTACAATAGTTTTATCAATCATTTATGTACGTGGAGAAGTCCCCCACATGTCAAGTCAAACTGGACACGAAGTGATGTCCAACCAGGTATGTTATTATTGCAAGCCAAGCTGCTCACTGCGTGGGTACCATTCTCATTATAAACCAGTGAAGCGACTGGTCGAGCGGTTTGGACTTCAAATCGTCGGTAAGTCATAACTGGTAAAACAAAAACCAAGTCCGTGGCGACTGCAAGGTCAAGCGACCATCATTCTTCAGCGCTGCAAACAGTGTCGCACAAGCATTGGCTACATGTGACCTAGGGGCTATAGATACTGAGTGACTTACTGGCTACAGACGCTATGAGGCCTCTGGGCTTCATATATTATGAAGTCCCTGGGCTATATACTTTTGTGAAGCTCCTGCCATATAGATACAGTGAGTGATCTAGGCTTCAGATGATAATAGGCCTCTGGGCTATATACTTTTGCGAGGCTCCTGCCATATATATACTGTGAGTGAACTATGCGTCAGATGATGTGCGGCCTCTGGGCTACATACTTTTGTGAGGCTCCTGCCATATAGATACTGTGAGTGATCTATGCTTCAGATGGTGTGCGGCCTCTGGGCTATTGATACTGTAAGGTCCCTGGGCTACAGGTACTCTGATACCCCTGTACTACAGATACTCTGAGACTTCTGGACTACAGATACTCTGAGACCCCTGAACTATATATACTATGAGACACCTGGACTACAAATACTCTGAGACACCTGGACTACAAATACTCTGAGATGTCTGCGCTACAGATACTCTGAGACCCCTTGACTACAGATACTCTGAGACCCCTTGACTACAGATACTCTGAGACCCCTTGACTACAGATACTCTGAGATCCCTGGACTACAGACACTCTGGGACGTCTGGACTACATATACTGTTAATATAACAACAAAAATGGCATGATTACGTCTTTAACCCCTGTTTTTTAACAAACATTTTTAAAAACGGAACTGCTAAAAATATATTTGTTTTACTCTTTGTATTAAATCCCCCCCCTCCCCCACCCTCTCCCCAGCTGACCAAGGCCCCTGGGATGCATAACTCGAAGCCAACGCTACATTCCGGCACTGCCTACAAATTCCCCCTATTTATCTCTCAGCATGTTAACACTATATTGGTCGTTTGACTTAAACCTTATCTCTGTTGTAGGAAGCGATTTCTGTTATATTTAGTTAGATCTCCACGATTCGCATCCATAAAAGAATATTGGTTCCTCATAAGATTATCAAGAGCCGAATGATAATAGTGTATGAACGTGTCGTGTGAAAGAAGTCTGAACCAAAATACGAACTGGAATACACACTTTTCGTGCGACACCGATAAAAACAGAGCACGCCGTAAGAGGTTCGATCGATACGGTAGCTGCAGAACTAGATAAATATAATATGACAGAAATCCACACTTTTCTACAGACATTGCAATAAACTGTGTCCGTGTGAATCAGTAAAATAAATAACAAAATGCGACGGAGCAAACAAGCTCATAAAACATGTAAGATTGTTTTAAACTATGGTTAGACATTTCACCATATTGTTTAGATTTTTCATATTTTTACGTTTTGAAAATATACGTTTGTCACACGTGAGTGCTAGTGACATTTTGTTAGGTAAGCCATAAACACGTTAGATTTGTGCTTCATTAGTATACAGCAAGAAATAAAGGGCTGGGAATATAACATGCGAATAGGTGAGTCAAGACAAGTGCCACGTAAAGAGAAGAAGGGTCAAGTCAATAAGAGAAGGGTCAAGTCAAAAAGAAAAGGGTCAAATCAAGCATAGAAGGGACAAATAAAGAAGATAAGGGTTGTCCAGCAGAGAAAGGTCAAACCAAGAAGAAAATACTCACGTCAAGAAGAGAAAGGTCACGCCAAGAAAAAAGGGTCAAGCCAAAATGACAAGGATCAATCTAAGAACTGAAGGGTCACTACAAGAAGAGAAGGGTCAAGCCAAGAGGAGAAGTATCAAAATAAAAAGAGAAGGAGGAAACAGGATGGAAAGGGTCATACCAATGGAAGGAAAATCAATCCATAGAGATCAGAGTCATAACGCAGGGAAGGGGGTTAGGCCAAGTGGATGATGGTAACACTAATGACAGTATGGTAACACCAATGACAGAAGAGTTATCACACAGACAGAAGGGTTACGTCAAGTAGAGAATGGTCGAACCGAGGAGACCTGGTCAAGCCAAGGAAAGGATGGTCAATCTAAATGGAGGCTGGTCAATCTAAAGGGAGGCTGGTCAATCTAAAAGGAAGCTGGTCAATCTAAAGAGAGAATGGTCAATCTAATGGGAGAATCGTCAAGGCAAGAACAGAAGAGGCCAGCAAAAAAGACAAGGATCAAGCCAAATATAGAAGGGTCACGTCAAGAAGAGAAGGATCAAGTCAAGAAGAGAAGGGTCAAGTCAAGAAGAGAAGGGTCAAGTCAAGAAGATAAGGGTCAAATCAAGAAGATAAGGGTCAAGTCAAGAAGAGAAGAGTCAAATCAAGAAGAGAAGGGTCAAGTCAAGAAGAGAAGGGTCAAGTCAAGAAGAGAAGGGTCAAGTCATGAAGAGAAGGATCAAGTCACGAAGAAAAGGATCAAGTCAAGAAGAGAAAGGTCAAGTCAAGAAGAGAAGGAACAAGTCAAGAAGAGAAGGAACAAGTCAAGAAGAGAAGGAACAAGTCAAGAAGAGAAGGATCAAATCAAGAGGAGAAGAGTCAAGTCAAGAAGAGAAGGAACAAGAAGAGAAGGATAAAGTCAAGAATAGAATGGTCAATGCAAGAAGAGAAGTGTCAAGTCAAGAAAGCAAGGGCCAAGTCAAGATGAGGAAAGTCAAAAAAATATAGAAGTGCCAAGCTAGCAATCTTGTGCTTAAAACACAATGATGAAAGTTGAAACACTCTTACACGGGTTATCATCAGGTGTCGTGTCTAGTGGCGCTTGAAGGGAAAAGACTCCTGAGGTTTCGTAGTGGTTAGTGCATTGGCTCCCCAGCTGAGCGATCTGGGTTCGGTCCACAGTTAGTGTTGGATTTTCTGTGATCACAAAACGGTTCCGGGATCCACACAGCCTAACAGATTCGGTACCAGAATAACATGGGAAAGTTCCGGTTGACCACATTACCCCAACTCTGCAGTTCATCATCATCATCATCATCATCATCATCATAACCATCATCACCATCATCATCACCATCATCATCATCGTCATTGTCATCATCATCATCATCATCATTATCATCATCACCATCATCATCATCATCATCACCACCACCATCACCATCATCATCATCGTCATTGTCATCATCATCATCATCATCATCATCATTATCATCATCACCATCATTATCATCATCATCATCATCACCATCACCATCACCATCACCACCATCATCATCATCACCACCACCATCACCACCATCATCATCATCACCACCATCATCATCACCATCATCATCACCATCATCATCATCACCACCATCACCATCATCACCACCACCATCACCATCATCATCACCACCATCACCATCATCATCATCACCACCATCACCATCATCACCACCACCATCACCATCATCATCACCACCATCACCATCATCATCATCATCACCATCACCATCATCACCTTCACCATCATCATCACCATCATCACCACCACCACCACCATCATCATCACCAACATCATCATCACCACCATCATCATCATCGTCATTGTCGTCATCATCATCACCATCATCATCACCACCATCACCATCATCACCCCCATCACCATCATCATCATAACCATCACCATCATCACCCCCATCACCATCATCATCACTGCCATCACCACCATCACCATCATCATCATCATCATCACCATCATCATCATCATCACCCCCATCATCATCATCACCACTATCACCATCATCACCCCAATAACCATCATCATCACAACCATCACCATCATCACCACCACCATCACCATCATCATCATCGCCATCATCATCACCACCACCGCCACCATCATCATCACCACCATCACCATCATCACCCCCATCACCATCATCATCACCACCATCACCATCATCACCCCCATCACCATCATCATCACCCCCATCACCATCATCACTCCCATCACCATCATCATCACCACCATCACCATCATCACCCCCATCATCATCATCACCACTATCACCATCATCACCCCAATCACCATCATCATCACAACCATCACCATCATCACCACCACCATCACCATCATCACCCCCATCACCATCATCATTACCACCATCACCATCATCACCACCACCACCACCATGATCATCATCATCATCGTCGTCGTCATCATCATCATGTAGCATGTCTTTTGCAGAACGTCACACTCACAAGAGCCGATCTGTAAGACTCGATCTCTAGCCACAACTCTCGCCTCTGTCGCTGCCATCTTTAGCACCAAAGTGATAGCATGTGTCCATCTTCTGCTCGGTCTACCTCTGCCCCACTTCCCAGACACCATAGCCTCCAGTGCCGTTCTCTCCAGGCCATTATGGTGTTTGCTGTGACCAAAATATTTTAGTTTTCTCGACAAGATATTGTTTGCTAACCAATTTTCCTGAATATCCAGTTTTTTTAGGATAACTGCATTTTTCTTTTTCGCTATCCGTGGTATTCTTAGCACCTTCCTGCAGAATTTTAGTTCAAAAGACTCCATTTTTCTTTTTAAGTGTTTATGTGGTGGTGGTCCATGTTTCCCACCCGTACTTTGGCACCGGAATAATGTAAGTTCGCAGGATTTTTATGTTCGTCATTGTATTAGAGTTCTGCAATAAGTGTCTCATTTTATTTAACCTCTGCAATGCCATAGCCATTCTCCGTCCGACTTCCTTCAGGAAATCTCCATTCTTGTTTATAATTGAGCCGAGGTATTCACAACTTGTGACTTTCTCAATCTCTTGTTGTTCTATAATAACTTTAAGTTTGGTTTTTTGCTTTGTCTGTGCTTATTATCTTGGTTTGACTCATATTCAGGTATGGAATTTGGTCTCCCCTGTGTTGTTTTACCGGCAGGATGGTCCGTCTCGGTTCCGCAACACTGTTTGAGAGAACAACTGTGTCATCTGCATATCTGAGTTCTTGTATCTCATAGTCGCCTATTGTTAATAGCTCGAACTTGTAATAATTTTGATGTTTTTGACGATCCTTATTATGGATTCTGCAAATATAGTGTGCAGTTGGTCACGACAAATGTGTGTTTAACACCATATCTTAAATATGCCAGATTGGCATTTTATCGAGATATCTACCTTCTTACAAGTTTATCGAACTCTCTCGGCCGTTTTGTTTTTTCGTTTAACTTTAGATCCGTCAACAATTATACGCCAATGTTATTCCTTCCAGGCAGCAGGTATGGAAATCAAGTTTTCTTCTTCGAGATGAACTACATTTTCTGAAGATTGAGTTTGGTTTTCTCAAGTAAGTTTTATCACGTCAATCTGCAACTATCACGTGACTTGAACTTCCAAGTTTTCCATCTAGTAGATAACCTGTCTTCCAAGCTATCGAGACTGGTCTACCTATGTGGATCTGATTTTTCTCTTGTAGCCTGTGGTTTGCCAGAATAAACCTATAATTAGCCAGGGTGAACTTTCGATTCATCAATGTGAACCTACTATTCGTTAGTAGGAACCTATAATTAGCCAGGGTGAACTTTCGATTCATCAATGTGAACCTACTATTCGTTAGTAGGAATCTATAATTAGCCAGGGTGAACTTTCGATTCATCAATGTGAACCTACTATTCGTTATTAGGAACCTATAATTAGCCAGGGTGAACTTTAGATTCATCAATGTGAACCTACTATTCGTTAGTAGGAACCTATAATTAGCCAGGGTGAACTTTAGATTCATCAATGTGAACCTACTATTCGTTAGTAGGAACCTATAATTAGCCAGGGTGAACTTTCGATTCATCAATGTGAACCTACTATTCGTTAGTAGGAACCTATAATTAGCTAGCATTAGCCTATAATTAGCTAGTATGAGCCTGTGATTCGCCAAGCTGAAACTATAATTCGCCAGCTTGATTCTAGATTTCGCCAGAAAGAGGATATAACTTGATTGAACGTCTTTATACTGGTTTAGAAGACCCTGCAGAGTCTATATACAACCTGTTTCATTTACATTACCTTGCACTAAAAGCTATGCGCATCCAATTTATTCTTAAATGCATTAACTGTCCCTGCCTCCACTACCTCCCCTGGCAATGCATTCCAAGCATTCACCACTATCTGACTAATAAAATAGTTCTTAATATCTAATCTGGACCTATCTTTAGTCAGCTTGTAGCTATGCCCTCTTGTTCTTGTGGGTGGCTGTATTTTAAAAAAAACTTGTTATAGTCTAATTTATCCATTCCTCTGATCATCTTATAAACCTGTATTAAGTCACCACGAATTCTTCTCTCTTCTAGACACTGTAGGCCGGTTTTTCTTAGTCTTTCCTCATAACTGTAATTCTGGAATCCCACTATCATCTTTGTCGTTCTTTTTTGTATTCTTTCCAGCATGTTTATATCCCCTCTATGATAAGGTCTCCACACCTGTACACAGAAATTATTTGCCAGATTGTAATCTGAAAACAAGAATGTGTTTGACTGTCAGATCTCCCTTTCTCCCATTCCCTGGAAACATTTGGCTGCCCGGCGCGAAACAAATATGCCAAATCAAATGATTACTCCCGTTATCATCATCAAGTGCCCTGCCGGTTGACATGCTCGATCATGAATCTCCACTTTCTATTATCACATGTGTCGTCTATCAGCTCCATCGGGGATCGCCCCGCCCCCCCCCCCCCCAATGCGATTCCTCCAAGCTGTCATTATCTCTCTTTGCCTCCCCCGGTTCCTTTTCCCGGCGATTCTTTCCATTGTAACTGCGTGTTCCAACCCGTATCTTCTCATGACATGAACGGAAAAGGATGACTTCCTTATTCTGGTTTTTGCCACTTCTTTTTGTGTCTGTGCCTCTTCACGAACAACATTATTAGCTGTCTTTGTGTCTGTGCCTCTTCACGAACAACATTATTAGCTGTCTTTGTGTCTGTGCCTCTTCAAGAACAACACTTATATCTTTCTTTGTGTCTGTGCCTCTTCAAGAACAACACTTATAGCTTTCTTTGTGTCTGTGCCTCTTCAAGAACAACACTTATAGCTTTCTTTGTGTCTGTGCCTCTTCAAAAACAACACTTATAGCTTTCTTTGTGTCTGTGCCTCTTCAAAAACAACACTTATAGCTTTATTTGTGTCTGTGCCTCTTCAAGAACAACACTTATATCTTTCTTTGTGTCTGTGCCTCTTCAAGAACAACACTTATATCTTTGTTTGTGGCTGTGCCTCTTCAAGAACAACACTTATAGCTTTCTTTGTGTCTGTGCCTCTTCAAGAAAAACACTTATATCTTTCTTTGTGTCTGCGCCTCTTCAAGAACAACACTTATATCTTTTTTTGTGGCTGTGCCTCTTCAAGAACAACACTTATAGCTTTCTTTGTGTCTGTGCCTCTTCAAGAAAAACATTATCTTTCTTTGTGTCTGTGCCTCTTCAAGAAAAACATTATATCTTTCTTTGTGTCTGTACCTCTTCAAGAACAATATTCTTAGCTCTCTTTGTGTCTGTGCCTCTTCACGAACAACATTCTTAGCTTTCTTTGCTTTCCTTGAAATTTTCAACATTCTTAGCTTTCTTTGCTTTCCTTGAAATTTTCAACATTCTTCTGTACAACTTTGTAAAATTTTATAATTTTCAAAAGGACAAAATCGTGAAGATTGTCTGAAGATTTTGCTGAACGTTTTAGGACAGAAGCAAAAGTAGAACTTTCTAGAGAAAACAGACGAACATCTACTACCTGCAAATGAAATGGTCTGCCTCTAATTCCACAAAGTGCACTCGAAACTTGTTACTGATTTATTTCTCAATATTTGTTTCCTATTTTTGTTTCGCCATAAACATTATTCCATGGTAATTCACCTGCCGGCAGGAAGTCTGCGCCGAAGCGTTTCATGTATTTTTCCAGGGTGATTTCCCTAGCATGACCTAATTTCAGCGCAGTGGTTTTTTTGGGTTTTATCTTTATGAACTACTGTCCTTCACCTTGACCTGTCTCATTTCAATAAATCTCTTCATATGTCAGTGATATTAAACATCAGAAGCCATCGTGTGGTATTGAGAACAGTTTAAGTCCTACACATGTTCTCATATACCGATCATGTGACATTGAGAATAGCTTAAATAATTGATACCTTTTCTTATACCGATCATGTGACATTGAGAATAGCTTAAGTCATCGACATATTCTCATATACCCATCGTCTGACATATTCTCATATTTCTTCTGTCACCACTAATTTCTGTAACGTTTATAATGATCATAACAGATGGATCATTCGTTACTCTAATGGGTACGTAAATATTATGTACACTTCTAACACTCAACATTTTCATAATGGGTTTTATATGTTCTTTACATGTTACCATCTTTATGATTTCGAATAGCTAGATAACTTCATTTGCATTGTCATGGGTCCCTGTTGAAAGCCTTTTGGACGTAACGTAAGTTATATTTGTGGATGTTTCCCTGCATAAAACTGACACATACTTGTTTACTTTCCTGTTATTCATCGCATGTAAATATAGTAAATCACCGTTACTTTCATGTAAATCTGGACGAAGACCAAACATCATCAGGAGATGCAGAACAAGAAATGATGACTTCAGACATCTACTGAGACTTGCTGCTTTGTTTGGGAATTCAATGACAAGGTCAAGGTCAAGGTCAGTCCCATGGTGACGACTGCCTTTGGGGATGAGGATAGCTCTTCGTGTACTAAGCCGCAGTCAATGAAGGGGGGGGGGGGGGGCTGGAGAGGAGAGTGTCAGTTTCCTTCCTTGTTGTTTATACCTTTCTCCACTCATACATCAGGTCCCAATTTACAACTGGAGGAGCGGTCGTACAATGAACGAAAGACGTACCCGGTGTTTTTCTGTCCGTCTGTGATTTCGAACTCTGGCGCGCTGTGATCCCAGTCTAGTAAGCCAGTCCATTAGACTACACGCTTCACATAAGAAGACAGAACATAAATTGGTTCGGTCCTCTCACAAACCTACAACCAAATCAACAAGACCATACGAGTATGTGGTCTGTGAAGAAACGCATATAGAAAATTTAACAGGAATTCTGCAATAAACACGGACTTTAAACGACAAACTCAATGTGGTGGGAATAAAAAAGGAGATGTCAACTTTTGGGAATACTTCGTACTGCAACTATGTAAGTACTTAACAATTGCAGCTATTCAATGATATTAACAGATAAACACGCAAACAAGTACCCATGTAATCCAGACTGCCATGCAAGTATCGCCATCTCGATACGGGATATCGGAACACTAATTATAGATAGTATCGACACTTCAACCAGAATACTACTGGACGGATCTGGTGAGGACGGTATTGAACAATCTAACCATTACCATGGTAATCGAAGTGAGCAAACATCAGTTCGATTTTCTGAGAACATTTTAGGACTCAAATAGTGGGAAACATTTACTAGGACAGTACGATTATGACCTCTCCCCTACTTAGTAAAATAAAAACAGAAAGGGACGGTGTTAACGACGCCTGAAGAGACACTGTCCAACTGACCAACGCAACAAGCCTTGTAGGATACAGCATTCGTACAAACTGTTGATGATTAAATGCTTGGCAATACAGGGAAGCCGCGTAGCGCAGTGGTTAGCGGTAATGTTTTTTTTCAGACCGCAATGGCTACCGGGTCGACCCAGCCTTAAATGGGTACCGGTTCAGTCCGGGAAGTAAAAGCGGTGAGGGAGAGGAGATGGCTACCGCCCTCATATAGCCGAGCCTTTGAAATGTGAGTAATGCGGTAATGCTATGGGATACTTTACTTCACTTTACTTTAATACAAGTGTGCGACAAACTAAACTAAACTTTTTTAACAGCGCAAAAAAAAAAATGTAGATTAAAGACAGATTATAAAAATATTCTTCACAAAAATGTTCACGAAAGGTAAGAAGATTTAATAATGTTATAAGTATCACAAATCGTTTCTCTCTGAATCACTGATTCGGTTTTCGCCCGTTAACTGTACGTACCCAGCCCTGGTTGAAAATGAAGAGCGAATGTAGATAAAGTTCATGGCAAGGACACATTTGAAGCAAGTAATTGAAAAGTCCACTCAATAACCTCATTAGCGTCGAACTGGTGGCATCTTGTAACTGGGAGCTATTGAACGCTATCGACAACATGTAACAATGAGGTGAATGTATGGGGACCGCTATTGTCGTACGGTCCGTTGGCAGAAACATGGCGTCAACCCATTCTGACGTTAATAGCTGCGTTCTGACAATTACATGATCGAATGAGCGTTTGTCGGATTCTTCTGTTAGAAAACACATATTATTGTCTTCCATCTTCTTGGAATCTCTCAACTATTACGTCCAGTATTTAAAACGACAACGCGTCAAGGAGAATTACAATAATAGTCATGCTTAAAAACACAAACAATTTTTTGTTCAAAATGTATCGATGTTCTGCACCTTTCTATATTTCTTCCGTACTTTCTTCCTTCATTCCTGGCTTTGTCTACGACACGTGAAGTCAGCTATCAGCACCTCTGATGGTGGCTTTGATAGCTTCAGTTAACTCACTGCTGCATTAAGCAAGTTCTGCAGTGTTTCAATGCAATGCTCCATTAACCTACTTTGTTTCAGACCGAGGAATCATAACGGAAATCCAACAAAGATCCAATAAGGCAAATCAGATCATTGGACAATTAACGCCAATACGTAATTGCAAGCGCGTGACAACTGACAAAAGAGCTTTATACAACACGAATGTCGTCCCGCCACTGCGCTACCAGTGTCAAAAATGGACACTAGCATCAAATAAAAAACCAAAAATCGTAACAGTAGAAATACAAAATCTACGAAAAATATCGGGTGTAACAAGAAGAGACATGATCAGAAACGATGACATCGGGAGACTGGTGGGAACAACACCAGTATTGGACTACATTAAAAGACAGAAACTAAAATGGTTTGGCAAAGTAACAAGGCCACAACCACACAGCATCCCCCAATAAAGTAAAGTAGAGAAACCCATAGCATTACTGCCGTACGGGTAGGAGATGTTAGCGATCTCACTTTTCAAAGGCTCGGCTAAATGAGGGCGGTAGACATCTCCTCTCCCTAACCGCCTTAATTTCCCAGACTGAACCGGTACCCATTTAAGGCTGGGTCGACCCGGGAGCCATTGCGGCCTGAAAAAACATTACCGCCTCAACTGGGGAATGAGCCCAGGACCCCACAATAAGCAATGCTATTTAGATACAACTGATTCAAAGTCCAAAAGACCACCACGAAAAAACTAAAAAGGTGGCTTATGGAAATGTTTGAAGCGTTGAATGATACTGTGCATGATGCACAAAGTAAGACTCGATCTAAAGATCACTTTATAACATGACACTGAAAGCCAAAACAGGATAAGCGAAAAGAAATAAGAAGTTTTATGTCGGTTTCTGTTATTCTCTTCCTCTTTGCAGATCCACTATTTAATAAATCCACAAGACAATTTCAGCAGTAAAGTACTGAGTAAATGCATAGCTAGAAAAAAAAAACCCACCAAGATCAAGAGAAGAAAGTGAAAATGGAAGTTTTGCAATTTGCTTTACAAAAGAAGGTCAAGATACCCTGCAAGATGGACTCCTTTAGAACTAACACGTCAATGACACTTACAAGCCAGCAGCATTATATGCCTTCACTAGATAATTACTACAGTTAAAGCTTTCATTGTTTTGTCTTTTCCTTTCAGGTGGAGCTCATGACCACGTGGATTTTGTATCGGCATATTTACAGTGAAAGTTTTAAAACAATGGTTTTACATGATGAGGCTGCTAGTTCCATACAAAACTCTCTTCATATGTAATTTGCGACTTGATTTGAAGGTTACGGTGGTTTTATTGGATTTCCAGCCCGCCATCCCTAGGGTGAAAGTGTTTTGTTTAGTCTATGTTAGAAACCACTTAGTGGGATATTGAATAGCAAATAGTTCAGCTAGTTCTCCCATACACTCCTTGCTTGTTTTAAACTAGGATCTAACATTTTACGGTGGCTGGTCAGTTAATAAGTCACACATTACTTTACAAATAACCAAAGGGAATAGGAACATGACAATAATTTAAAATTACCACTTTAATTGTCCCGTGTTTCTCTATACATTGATTCCACCAACATTGATAGACTCCTGCCTAGGAAGGATAATACATTATGATGTAGGCTAATCCATACGAATACCCTATTGCAGTTGGTGTTCTGTCTATTGTTACTCGTCGGTCAGCTCAAACCATCTTTCTCACACCCGCCGCATTTATGCTTCTATTGCACTCTGAACAGGACCACCAGGCCGCGTTTCATCAGCAATTAGTGTAGCGCCCTTGAGAAAATGTATCGACTCACAGCTGTACACGACAATTACTTCTCATCGTAAATATGGAATATTTATTAATAATATCCTTTGCTCAAAGTCCTTTGGTCCTAAATAAAAAATGCACAACAACAAGCATTTTTTTTTTAATGCTCTCTGTATGCAGGGACGCCATTTCGTATCTGTCTATCCTGCGCAACACCTAGCGTCTTATATCCACAGTAATCACAGCACTGGATGTTCATGCCACGTAATAATGCATCTAGAAACTACCAACTACATTTTTCAGATATTCCATGTCAGTTGGCGACCTACTTACTGACTTACCCTCGTATATGTTAACATACCTTCTTGTCTGTTCCTTCTTTGTCTGCCAACAGTTTATCGCTTGATCACTGTTTTTGGTTAATCACAACCGATGTGAGCCTCTTTTCATTTCTGATTTCATTTGGCCGCTCCTCTTCTATCCTGGCATGTAGTGAGATCTTCTCTTCTTTCTCATGTGCCAGACATTTTCTACAAGACACACCAACCGTTTACATGCTAAAACTTCTTCAGTCACTCTTTACGACCTCCATCGAAGGTTACACTACAGTGTCACCCTGTACCCTTTTCGGACGGAGGCAGCAAATGGTTCATAATTCAATCATCTCGCTTACTCCTTAAATATATCATTACTTTTTTTCTTAACCCTCTTGCTGCCGGCTGGAGCACCAGGCTTTCCATGAGATTTTAAAATGGTTCCATATTGATTTGCTTTAACCTGATTCTTTTCAGTGAATATGTGATCTGCGTCCTTAGTTACCGATTACTGGTGACTGTATTTTGACCCTTGACCCTTGCCGGGTGGACCAATCATGTCTCGAGTAGATGTTGGTTTTACTAGTTTGACCCTTGGCCTTTGTTCTTTGGACAAACTCATGTTTCGAACAGATGTTGGCTTCAGCAGTTTCGACCTTGACTTTTAACTGTTGGACTAATGCATCTCAGGTTGATACAGGCTTCAGAAGTTTAATCTTTGACTGTTGTCGTGAGGACCAATTCATGGTTAGCCTTCAATGCTTGCTTCAGTAGTTTGAACCCTTGACCTTTGCTTTGTGGACCAATCCATGATTACCCTCTGATGCAAGTTTCACAAATTTTTACTGTTGATCTTTGTTCTGTGGACATATCCATGGTCAGTCGGTCAAGTTGACTTCAGCAGGCTCACCTGTGACCTTTACTCTGTGGACCAAGCCAAGATTAGTCTGATGTTGGCTTCAGCAGTTTCACACAAAATATTTGCCCCGGGGACCAACCCATGATTAGTTGTTGATGTTCGCTTAAGTTTCCCACCTTTGACCTCTGCTCTTTGACAATTAAACTCCAATCAATGGCATCGCCCGTTGCGTTGTTGTTCTCTGCTCGGAACGACGACATTCACATTTAAAAGCACACTCGACGCCGCTTACCTCGCTGCCATTAGCGTTCACTCGAAATCTAAATCAAAAAATCATTTATTCTACATATGATTCCCAGGCAGACACCAACACTCCACAGTCAAAAATCGCTAATCTTGGACACATAAACTACACGAAAAACGAGAAAGGTTCGTTAGAAAGCAATGCAATATGAAACAAATTCATAAGATGAATTCCAGCTGAATTTTGTTAATGAAATGGCTTCAGGAGAACCGACAACTCTTGCTTGGGGGAGAGAAATATAGACAACTTAAAGATGCGTGACAGTCTCCAGTTATGCTGTGTCTAATTTATGAGATACAAAAAAAAAAAAAGACAGCTAGCTTTTAGAACATTTTCTCCTCAATCATGATTGTAGTTATTATTTTAAAATGTCCATGTTCACATACGAAGAATCAGAAACACGCACAAATACACAAACACTTATGTCTGTACAACATATTACTGAATAAAGAATAAATATGATAGTTGTGTAGATATATTGATAATCTGTATACCACATACAACATAAATGTGTAGATACAATCATTATATGTATACAACATAGTTGTGTAAATACAATCAGTATCTGCATACAACATAATTGTGTAGATATAGTCAATATATATATAGTCAACGTATGCCATAGGAACGTAGTTATAACCACAATACGTATACAACACTTATGTCGGATCTTGTATAACAATGGTTGTTGTATTTATGTATATATGTTGGCTGCTGCAGATTATATACACAGGATGGCTATAGCTACAGGTCTGTGTTGAATGGTGTATGTTGTATAGAAATAGTTGTTATATGCACATCTATGTTGGATGATGAATTTTGTATAAAGATGATGGTAATATCTTTACGTCTGCAGTAGATGTTGTAGGTTGTATAGAAATGATGTGTAAATCGGCACATTTATTTTGAATGTTGTATACAGCATGCAAATGATGAATACACTTCCACACACAATCATGTGCAGAAATAGACAACATTTGTATACACCATACCAGATTTGCAATCCTGACAGATGGGCTGTGTGAAACCATCAACACACGAAACACCAAAATGAAGCCCATGGTGGAGAGCCTAAGCAAGGCAATAATGCAAGCCGCCACTGAAACCATCCCAAGAGGAGCTAGGAAAAACTATAAGCCCTACGGGAATGATGAGTTACAGAAAGTGGAAGATGCAGTAACAAATGCTAGGAACATGGCAGAACGAGAAAAATCCATGGAGGCAAACATCGCCCTCAAAGCCGCCGCGGCGAAGTACAAACACACTCTCAAGCAAACAGCAAGAGAAAGTTGGAAAAATAAAACGGATAGTCTGAACCTGGACAAAGAAGGGAACAAGCTATGGAAGCTAGTCAGAGCCATGAATGACGAAACCCCGTCAAATAAACAAATTACTATCAAGCAGGGCGAGAACTTGATCACAGGTAAGAAAGCCGCAAACGCCTTTGTCGATCACTATGCCAGAGCAAACCACATCGAGGTCCCTGCAGATAAGCATACAGACATTAGCGAAGAGCTAAAGAGACAAGAAAACATAAATAAGGCTCCTGAAGAGCACATGATGGCCAAACTAACAATGCGCGAAATGGAAGAGGCTATGAGAACACTAAAGAAAAGGAAATCTCCCGGAAAAGACGGGATAACAAACGAAATGCTGATGGGGCTGGGCCAAACAGCGAAGAAGAAACTACTATCAGTCCTGAACCAAAGCTGGAAAAGGGGTATTGTATCCCAGGCATGGAAAGATGCAATACTGGTACCAGTACCAAAAACAGGGAAGGACAAAACAGATCCAAATGGATACAGGCCCATTAGCCTACTGAGCTGTGTCGGCAAGCTGATGGAACGGATGATAAACACCAGACTGATGTGGCATCTGGAAGAAAAACGAATACTAATTCCACAGCAAGCCGGCTTTAGACAGCACAGATCCACTGAGGACCAGGTCATCCTCATAGCCCAGGAGATAGAAGATGCCTACCAGGCACAGAAACACACAGTAGCTGTTTGGGTGGATCTGGAAAAGGCATTTGACAAAGTCTGGAAGGATGGACTTAGAGTCAAGCTAAGAAGAAGTGATGTCTGTGGGAAGATGTACAAGTGGATCAACCACTACCTCAAACAAAGAACGGCCAGAGTCCAAGTACAAGGGCAGATGAGCAAAAAGGTGACACTCGAGCAGGGAGTACCCCAAGGGGGAGTATTGTCACCCACACTCTTCCTGGTATATATAAACGATATTACAGAGAATATACCAAGAAGAGTCCATAGCTCAATGTTTGCAGACGATCTGGCTATGTGGACCTCTGAAAAGAATCTCACCATAGCAAGAAATCGGATGCAGACGGCCCTAACATCGCTGGAAGAGTGGGCGAACTCATGGCTGGTCAAAATAAACGAGGAGAAAACCACGTGCACAATATTCTCGCTCTCATTAAAACCCCAAAGTACCAAATTAAGTCTGAATGGCAAAATCCTGCAGCCAAACGACAACCCAACCTATCTGGGAGTCACATTTGATCGGCGCATGACATGGAAAAGTCAGATTGAGAGAAACCGAATGAAAGCCAGAGAAAGAATGGCGATCATGAGGAAACTTGCTGGCACAAGCTGGGGAGCAGACGAAGGCATACTAAAGAAACTGTACACTGGAAGAGTGAGACCAGTTCTCGAGTATGGCATTGCGGCATGGACAACCGCAGCGAAGGCGAACTTCGATAAAGTTAACAAACTTCAAAACCAAGCCATGAGACTTATAACAGGTGGCATGAAGTCAACGCCAATTGTAGAACTTGAAAAGATTACAAAATTGCAATCCAGGACCGATAGAAGAGACTGCAGAGCCCAGCTGCAGTCAGAGAAACTCAGAAGACTGACGGACCATCCAATGTACCAGAGACTAAACAATTTGGGAAATGGGAAACTAAAGCGGAGAAACTTTGCAGAAATAGCCAAAGCAAAGATGCACGAAGATCCCATAAACGCACTAACAACACCAAAACCCATCACTACTGTACGAAAACCTACTTGGAGGCAGGATATATTTCCAGAGGTGGTAGAAAATATACCAGGTATTGCAAACAAAAACTGCCAGAGTGAAAAAGAAAGGAGAGACACTACCCTAAGCTTCATAACGAAAAGCTACCCAAGCATGGACTGGACCCATGCATACACGACGGTTCTGTAACAAACACTACACAGAACGGAGGGGCAGGAGCATTCCTGAACCTACCAAATGGCAGAAAAATAACACTGTCATTCGCTACTGGTAAGTACACAAGCAATTTCAGAGCAGAGGCAGAGGCACTGAGGGCGGCAGTAGAAGAAATGGTAACACACAGTGAAAATGAGAGCCATATAGTCCTGCTGACAGATGCTCTCGAAGTAGTCACAGCGCTAAAAAGCCAGAAAAACACTGAGCTTAATGACTTAAGAGCAGCACTCTGCAAACTGTGCCAGCAGTCCGCACCAAAAAGGGTAGTGGTACAGTGGGTTCCGTCACACTGCAACATCCAAGGCAACGAGGAGGCAGACAGACTGGCAAAAGAAGGTGCAAGGCTACCACAAACAGATACCAGTATGACGTACGAAGAGTCAAAACGGCTTATCAAAGCCAGATACATGACCAAATGGGAAACCGAACATACTGGTTACACCAAAAACGATGCCTATTACCAGTTGAACCGAAGAGAGCAGGTCGTTGTCTCCAGACTTCGCACTGGCCACAACAGACTGAGGTACCACCTATTGAACAAATTGAAGATAGGGTGTACCGACGAATGCCCGTGCGGTACTGGTAAAATGACCACTGAACATCTGCTGCAGAACTGCCCGACATACGAGGATCAGAGAGAGCAGATGTGGCCATTGCCAGTGGAACTGCAAGACAAGCTCTATGGTAGTGGCGAGAGTCTCAGGATGACCGCCGCTTTTTTCGAGAAAATAATGGTTACTGTCTGACTGTGTACGCAGAAGAAGAAGAAGAAGAAGTATACACCATACAACATAGCTGCCTACTTATATAGCCAACATTTGTATACATCATACAACATACAACATAGCTGCATTAGATATACCGAACATTTTTATACAAAATAGAACATAGCTGACTAGATATAGATAATATTTGTATATGACGGACAGTATAAAACATGGCTGCCTAGATACAATCAACATTTGCATACATCATGAAGCAAATCTGCCTAGATATAGTCAATATTTGTAAACAACATAGCTGTATTAGATATACCCAACATTTGTATACACTATAAACCATGCAACAAAGCTGCATATAAAAAGCGAACATTTGTATACACCATACAACATAGCTGTATTAGATATAGCCAACATGTTGTATAATACATAGCTGCCTAGATATAGTTAACATTTGTATACACCATACAACATAGCTGCCTAATATATAGTCAACATGTGCATATACAACTTATCTACTTGAGATATAGCAAACATGTATACTGCAACATACAACGTAACTGTCTATAAAAAGCTAAGATGTGTATACAACATAGCTGCCTATATATATATATAGACAACATGTGTATATAATCTGTAACATGCAACATAGCTGTATTAGATATAGTCCACATTTGTGTACAACATACAACATATCTGTGTTAGGTATACCAAACATGTGTATACAACATACAATACAGCTGCCTAGATAAAGCCAACATGTGTATACCACATACAACTTATATAATTGAGATAAAGCCAACATTTATTTACAACAAACAGCATAGTTGTATTAGATAAAGCCAACATTTATATACAACATAGTTGTATTAGATAAAGCCAGCATGTATATACAACATAGCCGCCTAGATATAGCCAACATTTATATACAACAAAGACCATAGCTGCCTAGATATAGCCATCAAATGTATATGAACATAGATGGCAAACTCAATAACCTCTCCCATCAGGGACTGTCATTACCAGAGCCAAAAAAATGGTTGGATGGTTGCGTGCGAAGCTGTAATCCGCGTGGACCAGGTCTCCGGTGAACCTTCTCCCTGCCGCCAGGTCATGAAAGTCTGTCTTAACTCTGCTCTATCGATTCCTGGTGCCATGGGTTGGGAGTCTATAGTGGGGTGGGGTGGGTGCTGTGCCAGCGATAGACCTATGTTTCCTTACAAAGCAGTATACTTGAATTGCGTGCTGTCTATGCTACTGAATCGATAGTACCCGACGGATCGATAAATATTGGATGAGTGGATAATTCACTGGATAAATGGATCGATGTCTTGGATGAATGAGTATATAAGGTTATGAGAACGTTGTATGTGTTTGTGTGTGTGTGCTATGAATAGACGAAGCCTGGCAACTGGAGAAAAATAATTAAGAAAAGGTGGATAAAAAACATGAGGCTTTTAAAAAATGAAATTCCAAGTGGTAGCCGCGAATGGAAGTGTAAGCTAGCTTTAATCTTCCAGGCATATCGGATATGCGACTTAGCAGGGTTGTGTTCGGAGCTAGCAACCTTGCCATGTCAGAATAGATTGCTTCAGAAAGCATCACGGAATGCTCGCTTGTTAGAATTAAAACAAGTGTACTGCAGGGTAGGGGTAACGGACTGTAGACACTGCTGTCAAGGATGAAGTGTTGGAGACTTCATTGCACGAGGTCATAGTTTGTTTGTCACGTAGGGAAGGTAGTTCTCTTCCTCTCTGTCTTTCCTTCTGTAATAGTAAGTCAGGTACCTATTTACAGCAGGATTGATTTGAGTGTATCGCTAAAAACTGTGAGGGCGAAATCTGAACCATACTTTAAATGGAGAGAAAAGGTGGCAACACAAATGAAGATGGGGAGTGAAGAGTAAGATCAGGGTCAGGTGTGACATACTGATCAAGGTGGGAGTGAAGAGTAAGATCAGGGTCAGGTGTGACATACTGATATAGGTGGGAGGGAAGAGTAAGACCAGGGTCAGGTGAAACATACTGATAGAAGTGGGAGTGAAGAGTAAGATCAGGGTCAGGTGTGACATACTGATAGAGCTGGGAGGGAAGAGTAAGATCAGGGTCAGGTGTGACATACTGATAGAGCTGGGAGGGAAGAGTAAGATTAGGGTCAGGTGTTACATACTGATCAAGGTGGGAGTGAAGAGTAAAATCAGGGTCAGATGTGACAAACTGATCAAGGTGGGAGTGAAGAATAAGATCAGGGTCAGGTGAAACATACTGATCAAGGTGGGAGTGAAGAGTAAGATCAGTGTCAGGTGTGACATACTGATCAAGGCCTCCACCTCACGGAATCGCCGAGCTCCACGAAAACAGACTTTGTCACACCAGTCTGACCAGCGAGGTACATATCGTCTTCGTGGTCTCAGTATTGATGTGATTACTAAGGAACCTTAAGCTGCACTACCGCCAGAATGACTCCGGTCCGTTTTCTCAAGAACCCCTCGAGATGTAAGAAGATCTCAAGCATCTAGATCTCCCAGAAACGCATTCAAGAGTTAATTCACCCCAAGGAGCTTCCAACAATAACAACATTTTGATCAATTAAATTCTTCTTCTACTTGCTCCAAACTGATGGACAAATGCGATCCTGACACTCCATTCGCCTTGTCTGTATATTCCAGGCAAGGCCATTTTTTGTCTCATCAAGATGTCACTATTTATATTTAAACGAACACGTGATATATAGCCAAAATATTCTTTTAAAACGGAATACAATTTTTTTTTATAATTGGAAACAGTTTTAAATCAATTAAAAACATTTTGACACAACTAACGTGAATTATATCAAGTTAAATAATTTTGACTAGTGAAAATCAATAATAAGTAGTGTTATATAATTTTGAATGTTAAATAATTTTAACTTTTTTAAATTTTGCTAGCGCTATTTTTTGGGAAAGGATTAACTGCACTACTTTTTATCCTCACTCTCTCGTCTCGAACCGCCCGACTCCAGTGGCAAGTCAAGAACAAGTCGAGTAGGGGCGACTACGAGATGCAGTTGACGCAGCATGACCCGTGAATAAGACGGCGATCCCACACCATCTGATCACGAGACCGACGGATTAACCACTTCGACACCGAATCCCCAAATAATTTTGAATATTTTCAAATAGTTTTGAATAATGTTAAATAATTTTGAATATTGTTAAATAATTTTGAATAATGACGTCTATGTCTAGTCTATGTTTGGTCTAGATCTGGTGTATGTATGGTCTATGGTTGGTCTATGTCTGATCTATGTCTGGTCTACGTCTAAGCGAGACCAATATTAGAAAGATAGGAAAGGAAAGGGACCTGGACTTATAATAGATCATACAGGTAAGGTGAGTGAGCAAGTTAAGGTAGCAGTGAAAAAGGTAAATGCAATGTTAGCTGTGATAAAAAGAAATATTAAACATAGGAGCAAGGAAGTGATAGTCAAACTGTATAAAGCTTTAGTTAGACCTAGATTGGAGTACTGTGTACAGATGTAGAGTCCTTATCAGAGAGGGGATATAGACATGCTGGAGAGAATACACAAAAGAGCGACAAAGCTGATAGTGGGATTCCAGAATTACAGTTATGAGGAAAGACTCAGAAAAACCGGCCTACAGTCTCTAGAAGAGATGAGAATTCGAAGTGCCTGTATACAGGTTTATAAAATAATAAAAGGAACGGATAAATTATACTTTAACAAGTTTTTTTTTCAAAATACAACCCCTACAAGAACAATAGAGCATAGCTACAAATTAACTAAAGAAAGGTCCAGATTAGATATTAGGAAATATTTTTTAGTCAGAGAGTGGTGAATGTTTGGAATGCATTGCTACAGGAAGTATTGAAGACAGGGACAATTAAGGCATTTAAGAATAGATTAGATGTGTTTAGCTTTAAGAGCAAGGTAATGCAAGCGAAACTAGTTGTGTACAGACTCTGCAGAGTCTTCTAAACCAGTATAAAGAAGTTAAGTTAAGTTGAGTTACGTATGTCGGTCTATGTTTGGTCTAGGTCTGGCCTAGGTCTGATGTATGTCTCCTCTATGCAGGTTAGAATGGACCAGTTCTCTGGCGCATGCAACAATTTTGGCTGGACCATAAATGCCAAAAAAACAGAGGTCATGTTCCAACCAGCACCAGGCATGCCGTACACAAAACCAGAGACTACAGTCAGCGGGCAAACGTTGAATGCCGTAGACAAATTCATATATCTGGGCAGCACGCTGTCGAGATCTGTCAGCCTAGACGATGAGGTGGCAAGCAGAATAGCAAAGGCCAGCACAGCTTTTGGTAGAATGCGCTCGATGGTCTGGGCACGTCGTGGCATCAGCGTCAAGACCAAACTCAGTCTACCCCGTGCAACCATCATTCCAACCCTACTATACGCTTGCGAAAGCTGGACTATATACTCTGGACATGCAAAGAGGTTAAACCACTTCCACACAGGTTGCCTGAGGCGAATATTCCACATCCGATGGCAAGATCGTGTCATTGACATCGATGTTCTCTCGAGGACTAACATGCCCAGCATCCATGCACTGCTAGAAAAAGCACGACTAGGATGGACCGGACACCTCGTTCGTATGTCAGACGAGCGGCTCCCAAAGAAGCTTCTCTACGGCGAGCTGAGAGAGGGATGGCGCGAGAGAGGGCGCCCAAAGAAACGTTTTAAAGACGGTCTGAAGGACTCACTAAAAAGTTGCCAGATAGACATCGACACCTGGGAATGTCTTGCGCTAAACAGATCTTACTGGAGAAGCACAGTCAAATCGGGTGTAGCTGCCGGTGAAGACGACCGTGTTGTGAAAGCCCAGAGCAGACGCGAGACGCGGAAATCCCGAGCAGCGGGAACACCATCCTCTTCTACAAACCTCGTGTGCCCGATATGTAGCAGATGTTTTCGTGCTCGCATTGGCCTGTTCAGCCACATGCGCACCCACACCCAACAGGGAAATCTGTGACAAGGATGATGTCGGCGGTCCTCATCGACAACGATGGACAGCTATTATTATTATTATTATTATGGTCTAGGTATGGTATAGGTCTGGTCTAGGTCTGATGTATGTCTGCTCTATGTTTGGTCTAGGTCTGGTATGTGTCTAGTGTATTTCTGCACTATGTTTGGTCTAGGTTTGGTCTAGGTTTGGTCTAGGTTTGGTCTATGTCTGATGTATGTCTGGTCTATGTTTGGTTTAGGTCTGGTCTAGGCCTAATGTATGTCTGGTCCTTGTTTGGTTTAGGTCTGGTCTGTGTTTGGTTTAGGTCTGGTCTATGTTTGGTTTAGGTCTGGTCTAGGTCTGATGTATGTCTGGTCTATGTTTGGTTTAGGTCTGGTCCATGTCTGATCTATGTCTTTTCTATTCCTAGTCTGATTATCGTCTATTCGTGGTCCAAGTATAGTTTATTAGAACACCCAAAGACATCTTTTCCTTCTGTTTTTCAAGATGGCAGTATCTGATTTCGTCACTCGTGCGATTGTTCCCTGGTAACAATATTGTAACGGATCTTGTAAAGAATGCTGACCAACACTAAATTAATTCCCGCGCTCTGCTACCAATACCAAACGTGGACTAACATAATCTCTAGAGAAAAAGATCACGGCATGTGAGATTAGATGCCTCCGGAAAACAATCAATGTAACTAGGAGAGAGAATGCGAGATCAGAGGTGTGAAAAAAAAGTTCAAGCAAGACCACGCACTGAATATATTGATGAGGAGAAAATCAAGCGGTCCGGCCACCTAATGCGAATGCAACCTGATCAACTACCCCTGTGCGTCTATAACGAACGGCCAACAGGTGATTGAAACCATTGCAGACCGAGAACTAGATCGATAGGAAATGTTGCGGATATTCTACATCGTCATGGGGTAACGACTACTCCAGTGACGCGTCTGGTCTTGTACAGAAAATTACGGCTCCACAAGCCGCATCACGGCACAAGTGGATATGACAAGACAAGACAATGGATCTTCCTACATCCCGCGACGTTCTGAAGACAGTAACCCTTGGTCATTATAGCTGTAGTGCAATGTGAATTTTTTAGGGGTCTTATCACTATGGGTGTCACGCTGCCAATTCCTTGCTCGTGGACCAGGCTGCTGTAACACAGTGTTCCTAGATGCACAACTTGAACGTGATGTGGGGATCTTGTAATTATGTTACACTTGACTCTAACGTGTTGTGGGACCTTGGCAAGTATGTTACACCTAATTCTAAAGTGATGTGGGATCTTGGTAAATATGTTACACCTAAATCAAACGTCATGTGGGATCTTGGGAAATATGTTACACCTGACCTACACGAGAGTAGCTAAGCAACCAGAAGATTAATAATATGTGTACGCTCTGAACCGTCAGAAATGTGTCTGTGCCGGACAACTGTATTACGTTTAGCTGTTATTAGTTCATGTGATTAATCAGATGTAGCTATTGGTGCATTGTTTAACGCGAGATGTGTAGATGGATCCGTCCATTGGTGCATTGTTTAACGCGAGATGTGTAGATGGATCCGTCCATTGGTGCATTGTTTAACGCGAGATGTGTAGATGGATCCGTCCATTTGTGCATTGTTTAACGCGAGATGTGTAGATGGATCCGTCCATTGGTGGATTGTTTAACGCGAGATATGTAGATGGATCCGTCCATTGGTGCATTGTTTAACGCGAGATGTGTAGATGGATCCGTCCATTGGTGCATTGTTTAACGCGAGATGTGTAGATGGATCCGTCCATTTGTGCATTGTTTAACGCGAGATGTGTAGGTGGATCCGTCCATTGGTGCATTGTTTAACGCGAGATATGTAGATGGATCCGTCCATTATTGCATTGTTTAACGCGAGATGTGTAGATGGATCTGTCTATTGGTGCATTGTTTAATGCGAGATGTGTAGATGGATCCGTCCATTGGTGCATTGTTTAACGCGAGATATGTAGATGGATCTGTCCATATTATTAGTCTCTAGTGGTTTAACTTGCACTGAAACTGTTAGACTAATTTCATAGAGGAGACTACGTGACAACGAAAGCACTGTACCGTGGGTGGTAAAAGCCTGGTACATTAAGATGAGAATACGTGCATATGAAAGTAATGTACTGTATGTAGTAGGCACAATCCAAATAGGGTACCAATAGATACTTGGAAGCAAAAGAGAAGATTAAAGCAATTGTCCCCACTGGATGTAACAGAAGAGGAAAGCCATATTCACCATCTGCGAGAGTAGAGAGAAATGGAAAATGGGTTTTTTGGACCAACCCCTTGTGAAAATCATTGCATCCTGTCATAAAAACACACCTGACAGACAAGGCAGCCACTAAGGAAACTACACCTTATATCCTGAAGACATGTCCCTTAGAGACAGTCTCTAGCTACCCAAAATCGGCAGACCTGGTCTATACGGATGGATCCGTATTCAAATCTGCCTCTTCTGCAGGGTATGGTATCCATATGAAATATTCGGATGTGTCCCTATATGAGTTTTGTGACTCATGTGACGAAAACTGTTCAAACGCTGAAGCGGAGGTCGAGGCTATAAAAACATCAGTTGAGATTTTGCACCAACGGTTTGATTTATGCACATTCTTGCCGATGGATTTGATCATTTTTAGTGACTCCAAGTTGGTTCTGGAGGCGCTGAAGAACACCCCAAACAAAGAAAAAGAGATATTCTTGGTGGGGAGGGCGATCAACAACATCATCACTGCCCACGGGATAAATGTCACCTTGCAATGGATCGTTCACATAGTGGGCTACTAGGGAACGAGATGGCCGACAGATTGGGAAAAATAAGAGCCTCGAAACAACAATTGGATAGACCCTGCAGTAACCACACAGTAAAGCGAATTATTAAGAATAATACTCGGGAAATCTGGATGAACAGGTGGGCGACGGGAACAACAGGTGGGCGATGGGAACAACAGGTGGACGACGGGAACAACAGGTGGGCGACGGGAACAACAGGTGGGCGACGGGAACAACAGGTTGCAGTGTATTTATGGAAATGTTACAGCCAAAAATTAGCGATGACATAAGCAAACTACATAGAAGAGATCAAAGTCTCATCTTTCAGTTCCGAACAGGACACTCCAGAGTCAATAGCCACTTGAACCGCATCAATCCCCAGGACCTGCCCTTGTACAGACATTGCTCTCATCCTGATGAAACAGTTCGAAATTTACTTATTGAGTACAAGGTGCTTGCGGACATGAGGAAAAGATTCTTACAAGCACTGCCGACAATTACCAACACACTGTACGGAGAAGTAACACAACTGAAGAAGACCTATATATATATATTAGAATGGCATTGGGCTGCAAGCTTGCTCAGCAGATATGGGATAATAACAACAACAACATGGGGTAGGCACATTTACGTGGTACATATATATGAGACTGCGTGACTTTGAAAGTACTGTACTGTATGTGGCAGACACATTTGCGTGGTACATATAGATGAGACTGCGTGACTTTGAAAGTACTGTACTATATGTGGTAGAAACCTGCTACATAAAGATGAGGCTTGTGACAATGAAAGTACTGTACTGTATGTGGTAGAAACCTGGTACATAAAGATGAGGCTTGAGACAATGAAAATGCTGTACTATATGTGGTAGAAACCTGGTACATAAAGATGAGGCTTGTGACAATGAAAGTACTGTACTATATGTGGTAGAAACCTGCTACATAAAGATGAGGCTTGTGACAATGAAAGTACTGTACTATATGTGGTAGAAACCTGGTACATAAAGATGAGGCTTGAGACAATGAAAATGCTGTACTATATGTGGTAGAAACCTGGTACATAAAGATGAGGCTTGTGACAATGAAAGTTCTGTACTATATGTGGTAGAAACCTGGTACATAAAGATGAGGCTTGTGACAATGAAAGTACTGTACTATATGTGGTAGAAACCTGGTACATAAAGATGAGGCTTGTGACAATGAAAGTACTGTACTGTATGTGGCAGACACATTTGCGTGGTACATATATATGAGACTGCGTGACTTTGAAAGTACTGTACTGTATGTGGTAGACACATTTGCGTGGTACATATAGATGAGACTGCGTGACTTTGAAAGTACTGTATTGTATGTGGCAGACACGCGTGTATGCTAATATGTTTTATTACATTTACTTTAAGCAGCCTATCACAATCCTTTAGATGATTTAAACCTTCACTTCACTAGTGATGAAGCTTCACATTCGTAACGGGTAGTAGTGGTGGTGAAAGGACAGGGGAAGGGGTGTGGGTGAGGGAAGGGAACAAACTTGAACAACTGATTGTTTGCGCTCACCACAGTCACGTGACACTGAATAAATATCGCTCGCTAAGTCTCCTGGGATTGTGAATTAGGGATCTGGGGTTTACATTCTGCCATTGTTCAACTTGTTTCTTCGTTTCTATTAAGCATTGTTTTATTCGCTCCATAGGGGCAAGAAAATAACAATTTCGAGATAAACAAGTTTTTACGACATGCAAGAATAAAATAACAAGTTTTTACGACATGCATGTTCCAAATAAGTTGTTATGACAAACAGGAATAAAATAACAAGATTTTACGACATGCATGAACGAAATACGTTTTTACGACAAACAAAAAATACAATAGCAAGTTTTTACGACATGGAAAATAGGTCTGAATGGTGCAAGATCAGTTAGTAAGATCATGATTTGAGCTGATCTGTGGATGAAGTATATAGAGAGCATCGAGGCTGGGAACGATCAGCCTACAGGTATGGTATAAAAGATATGGACAGAAGGATCCCGTGTTCCGGTGGGGTTAGATGCCTGGCCCGCTCAATAAACTGTCAGTCGACGTAAAGCAAAGGATGCTTTAGGACGAAGAAATTTAGTTTAAATTGTGCAAATTATGGCAATAGTAACAGTAGTGGTAGCAGTAATAGTAGTAGTAATGGTAGTAGCAATACTGACAGTAGTGATAGTAGTAGTAATAGTAGTAGCAGTACTGACAGTAGTCGTAGTAGTAGTGGCACTGGTAGCAGTAATAGTAATCGTAGTAGTAGTAGTAGGAGTAGTAGTAGTACTAGTAGCTGTAGCAGTAATAATAATAATAGTAGTAGCGTAGTAGTAGTAGTAATAGTAGTAGGAATAGTAGTACTAATAGTGACAGTAGTAGTAGTAGTAGTAGTAGTGCTAGTAGTAGTAGTAGAGTTACTAGTAGTAGTCGTAGTAGTAGTAGTAGTAATAGTAGTAGTAGAAGTAGTAGTAGTGTAGTAGTAGTAATAGGATAGAGTTACTAGTAGTAGTCGTAGTAGTAGTAGTAGTAGTAGTAGTAGTAGTAGCAGTAGTATTAGTGTACTACTAGTAGTAGTATTAGTACTAGTAGTAGTCGTAGTAGTAGTAGTAGTAGTAGTAGTAGCAGTAGTATTAGTGTACTACTAGTAGTAGTATTAGTACTAGTAGTAGTCGTAATAGTAGTAGTAGTAGTAGTAGTGTTACTAGTAGTAGTCGAACCAGTAGTAGAAGTAGTAGTAGTTGTAGCAGTAGTACTGGTAGCTGTAGTAGTAATAGTAGTAGTAGTAGTAGTAGTAGTAGTAGTAGTAGTAGTAGTAGTAGTAGTAGTAGTAGCAACAGCAGCAGTACTAGCAGTCGTATTAGTAGAAGAAAAAGAAGAAGAAGAAGAAGAAGAAGAAGAAGAAGAAGAAGAAGAAGAAAAAGAAGAAGAACAAAAAGACGGAAAAAAAAATAATGATAACAAGACGACGAATGAAAAGCAAGACAGCTCAAAAGAGGAATGAAAAGAAGGAGAAATATAAGAAACAAAAGAGAAACAAATGGAAGTCAAGTAAAAGAGAAACGTAATGAGCGGTGACGTGATGTGAAATGAGTTCTCATTTGGTTTCCAAATAGCAGAGCCAGGACCAAATCTCAGATCAGTATGGGAGACAACTTTACACCTTATCTCTTGACTTCACGTCATCCTCTGTCTCAATGGACTATCTAAACGTGTAACCCCGTTTGGTGGCCACCAAAGCTCTCTGGCTGTTAATATCGCGTCCTGTGACAACAAGTGCTGTAGAGAACAGAAACAAGATTGCCAAGTACTGTCTCTCGGAGTGCCAAACCGAGAGAGAAACGAAAATGGGGTCAAACATTTCAAAACGAACGGGAAATGTAGAATGACAAGCAAAAATGTAAATAACAAGATCGAAAGAAAAGAAAAATGGTAGAAATAGACATTCAGTAAAGGCGATTGAGGAATATGAGAAAAAAATGGCATATGAAAATGGAGCAAGTTATAACGTGGAACGAGAAAGCGAGAGAATATTGCAGTCGGATATCACGTAGTGAAACAAGTGCTTGTGACAGATACAGGGGACATAAATTGGAGACCGGGACATATCCTAAGGGAGACCAGCGTGAAGACATGAGGAAATGACATATATAGCTATTGGCTTGAACATTTGACTAACTCATTTCTTGTATGACCCCTTCTGTGACTTCTGCTGGGAAGAGAGCTTTCTCCTGAACTTTTCCTTATCACGTGTCATTCCCTCATACCGTCAATTATTTATACAGTGAACCAATGAAAACCCTTCCCGAGTCACTTTTCCATAACGAGTTTGGTGACCAGTTTCTGTATGTACAGTTAGAAAGGAGGAGAAGAAGAAGAAGACGAAAGAAAATTAGGAAGAAGAGAAAGCAAAAAATAAGTAGTAGTAGTAGTAGGGGTAGTAGTGGTAATAATGGTAATAGTAGCAGTAGGAGTAATAGTATCAGCAATATTAGAAGTTGATGTTGTAGTAGTCGTTGTAGTAGTAGTTGTTGCAGTAGTAATAGTAGTTGTAGTCGAATTTATATTAAAAGTAGTAATAGTAGCAGCAGTAGCGGTAGTAGTAGTTGATGTAGTAGTAGTAGTCGTTGTATTAATAGTAGTAGTAGTTGTAGTAGTAGTTGTTGCAGTAGTAATAGTAGTTGTAGTCGAATTTATATTAAAAGTAGTAATAGTAGCAGCAGTAGCGGTAGTAGTAGTTGATGTAGTAGTAGTAGTCGTTGTATTAATAGTTGTAGTAGTAGTTGTAGCAGTAGTTGATAGTGGTATTAGTAGTTGTAGCAGGAGTAAAGAAGAAGAAGAGGAATGCAATAGTGGACACGCTATCAAAGACTGCGCCATAAGAACAAAGGTCCCTAGTACTAATCTTGAATTTATTATAAAGATGTTATCTACATCTCTTGTGCCCTGTGGTCAGTCGGAAGGTGATCATCTGATCTCGTCTGGAGAGTTGATAGTATCTCAGCCATGTCCCCATAATTAGGAATTCGTGTGTTACCCTAGCAACGACAAATCATTTCTACATGGGAACCAAGAAATAGATTTCATTCAGAGTTAGATATTTCTATGTCTCACTTGTGATCATTTCATCCATACTTTGCATGAACAAACCCGGGAAATAAATGACTTCAATTATTATATCAAATACTGTGTCGCCATTTCACATCCATCTATCGTGACTTTTATAATACAAAACAAGTCATCATTCCAAGAACTACAATGGTTTATATGCATAGCAAATGGACAACCCGTCTATAACAAAGCGGTATTTAACAAAAGATGACTTATGAATAAAACACTATACTCAAAGTACGCTTTTGTTTGGTTCATCATACGTCATGTCCCCTCAGCGAGTCATCCGTTTTATTATAGAGTTGTCTTCTCTTTGCCATTTTCGCTTCGTCTGTCATTGTTTTTCGCCAGAACAAACTAGACAACCCATTTTGGTATACCATTGTTCCAATCTAACATTATCAATGTAGAGATCCGATATTTAAAGACGCTTATGTTCTTTATTTGCTTCATATATTCGTTGTTGTACGACAACTCACTCTTTCAAGATTGTGGTCGATGGTTGAGTCAGAGTTCTTTCAACAATATTAGAAAGATAGATAAAGAAAGGGACTTAGGGGTTAAAATGGATCATACATGTAAGGTGAGGGAGCAAGTTCAGGTAGCAGTAAAAAAGGCAAATGCAATGTTAGGGATGATAAAAAGAAATATTAAACATAGGAGCAAGGAAGTGATAGTCAAACTGTATAAAGCATTAGTTAGACCTATATTGGAGTACTGTGTACAGGTGTGGAGTCCTTATCAGAGAGGGGATATAGACATGCTGGAGAGAATACAAAAAAGAGCGACAAAGCTGATAGTGGGATTCCAGAATTAAAGCTATGAGGAAAGATTAAAAAGAACCGGCCTACGGTGTCTAGAAGAGAGAAGAATTCGTGGTGACTCAATACAGGTGTATAAGATGATCAGAGGAATGGATAAAGTAGACTATAAAAAGTTTTTTAAAGTACAACCACCAACAAGGACAAGAGGGCACAGCTACAAGTTGACTAAGGAAAGGTCCAGATTAGATATTAGGAAGTATTTCTTTAGCCAGAGAGTTGTGAATGCTTGGAATGCATTGCCAAGTGAGGTGGTGGAGGCTGGGACGGTCAATGCATTTAAGAATAGATTGTATGCGTACAGCTTCTAGAGCAAGATGATGTAATTGGAACTGGTTGTATACAGACTCTGCAGAGTCTTCTAAACAAGTATAAAGACGTTAAGTTTTAGTTTAAATGCGGGTCACGTAAACCTTTGTGAATGTCGTGTGAAGGATGTAAACATCCATCACTATCTGAGGACATGCTAGGGACGCATCTGTAGCCTCTTTAACATGTAGGTTACGTGTAAAACGAATTATTAAGAATAATACACGGGAAATCTGGATGAACAGGTGGGCGACAAGAACAACAGGTCGTAGTATATTTGACGAAATGTTACAGTCAAAAAGTAACGATGACATAAATAAACTACATAGAAAAGATCATCTTTCAGTTACGAACAGGACACACCAGAGTCAATGGCCACTTGAACCGCATCAATCCCCAGCACCTGCCCTTGTGCAGACATTGCTCTCATCCTGATGAAACAGTTCGACACCTACTCATTGAGTGCAAGACGCTTGCGGACATGAGGACAAGATTCTTACAAGCACTGCCGACAATTACCAACACACTGTACTGAGCAGTGAAACAACTGAAGAAGAATGGCATTGGGCTGTCAAGAGCTAGCTTGATTAGCAGCTATGGGATAACAACAACAACAACAACGTGTAACTAATCATTCAGGAATATGGTCAAATCTGTGTCCTCTTTAGGTGTTTCGTGAAGTCTGTAGATCAGTTCCGCAGTCTGTGGAAGCCTATGGGGGCCGTTGATAGTCTTGAGCAGCCTTAAGACCTCATGGAATATCTGTTGACGTCTTAGGACCCCTTTTACATTCGGCACAAGTATTTAGCTGTCTTTGATAGTCTTGAGAAACTTTTACACTCATTGAACAGTCTGTTGACATAAATGGACCCTTTCGCGATCTAACGAAATCTCTGGGCTCACTGGACAGTCTGAAAAGTCTAAGGATGCCTTTGAGCACCATGCAAGTGTTTAGGTGCCTTTGACAGTCTGTGGCAGTCAACAGATCGCTTTACTTTGACAGCCTGGGGAAGCCAATGGATCGCTTTACTTTGTTTGGGGAAATCGATGGATCACTTTACTTTGTCTGAGAAAGTCAATGAATCGCTTTACTTTAACAGTCTGGGGAAGTCAATGGATCGCTTTACTTTAACAGTCTGGGGAAGTCAATGGCTCGCTTTACTTTGTCTGGGGAAACCTATGGGGGTCATTGACAGTCTAACAAAGCTTATATAGATATTTGACAACATGTGAAGGCCTCTGGGTGCCCTTAACAGTCTAGGAAAGTCTGTGGACCCTTCTGTCAATCCAGGGCAGCTTTTGGGCGTCATTGACAGTATCTGAAATCTAAAGTCCCTTTGAGAGTCTAGTGGAGCCTATGAATCCTTTCGGCAGTTCCTAGTCATCCATATACAACTACACAGACAGATGGGATAGCATCAAATGCTGTGACGAACGAAGGAACCTGTTCCTGTGCCTCATATCCCGGTAGCAGCTGTGACGCGACGGTTAAAGGGTAAATAGGTATGCCTTAACTATACAGCTGAGATTCATATACTTCAACAAGTAGCGAATATGATTTGTAACAACAACTCAGATAGCCACTGTCACAGATCTGACTAACATCAGGTAGCCACTGGCACAGATCTAACTAACACCAGGTAGCCACTGTCACAAATATGACTAACACCAGGTAGCCACTGTCACAAATCTGACTAATACCATGTAGCCACCCTCACAGATCTGACTAACACCACATATCCACCGTTACAGATCTGACTAACACCAGGTAGCAACCCTCACAGATCTGACTAACAGCATGTAGCCACCGTCACAGATCTGACTTTCGTACGGACCCTTTTAATCTTCTCAAAGACTTTTTTAAATCTTTGCTTCGACCATTTAAACTTTCGGAAAGAGCTCTTTAATCTTAACAAGAGCCGTTTAAACTATGTAAAGATGCTTTAATCCTTTCAAATACTCCTAAAATCTTTGTACTGACCCATATAATCTTTGCATGAATCCCTAAAATCGTTGAACTGACTCCTTTAATCTTTTCATAAATACCATAAATCTTTGTACTGATCTCTTTAATTTTCGCATGAATCCCATGAACCATTTTACTGACCCCTTTAAAATTTGCATGAATCCCATAAACCATTTTACTGATCCCCTTTAATCTTTACATGAATCCCATAAACCTTTTTACTGACCCATTTCATTTTCGCATGAATCCCATTAACCATTTTACTGACCCATTTAATCTTCGCATGAATCCCATACATTTTTTGTAAAGACCCGTTAATACTTAAAGCTGACTGACACTTTTTGCTTGAACCAATTCAATTTTTGTTCATGAACCCTTCAAATCTGTTCAAGAACCCCTTCATTTTTTGTACAGACTCTTAAAGAGTTCTTGGACCCCAGGTTGAGAGATCCTGTCCTAGCTTCTTTCTGACTTCTTTGAGTCGCTCGGCATTAAATGTGCTTCGGTTTATTTCTCACACAACACTCTCTACGTTAATTGTCTTTGCCCCCACAAGACCACTCTTGGAGCCACGACTAGAACTCTACATTTTCTCACAGACGACCTCTTCATATGCGAGCAACTCTCTCAGAGACCATTCTGATGTTCCAAGCTAGAAAATCAGTAATTAGATTTCATACCGAATAGCTTTCATTTGCCGTATTTGTACTAATGGTATAACACAAATCCCCAAATCCAATCTTCTGTCTTCAGAGAAAGAAAGATGCCATGTCTGTCCGTTCTATCAATATGATGAATTCTGTATCGTTGTCCGTCTGGTTCTTGGCTAGTTTCAAGGTTGAGAAGGCAATATTTAAAGAATGTGTTAAGGATTCTCAACGACTGAAGGACTGAACGGTTAGTGCCAATGTCTGTCACGACAATGGGAACATGTTTCATCCTCGGTCTCGACATGGAACAGTCCACAGAATCTCGGAATATAAGAAGAACCATTGTAGCCAGTATATTTTGCCTGACCCTAACATGTCTGATCAGTATATTTTTCCTGACCCTAACATGTCTGATAGATATATTTTGCCTGACCCTAACATGTCTGATCAGTATATTTTTCATGACCCTAACATGTCTGATCAGTATATTTTTCCTGACCCTAACATGTCTGATCAGAATATTTTTTGTCTGACCCTAACATGTCTGATCAGTATATTTTACCTGACCCTAACATGTCTGATCAGTATATTTTGCCTGACCCTAACATGTCTGATCTGTATATTTTGCCTGACACTAACATGTCTGATCAGTATATTTTGCCTGACCCTAACATGTCTGATAAGTATATTTTGCCTGACCCTAACATGTCTGATCAGTATATTTTGGCTGACCCTAACATGTCTGATCAGAATATTTTTTCTCTGACCCTTACATGTCTGATCAGTATATTTTGCCTGACCCTAACATGTCTGATCAGTATATTTTGCCTGACCCTAACATGTCTGATCAGTATATTTTGCCTGACACTAACATGTCTAATCAGTATATTTTGCCTGACCCTAACATGTCTGATCAGTATATTTTGCCTGACCCTAACATGTCTGATCAGTATATTTTGCCTGACCCTAACATGTTTGATCGGTATATTTTGCATGACCCTAACATGTCTCATCAGTATATTTTTCCTGACCCTAACATGTCTGATCAGTATATTTTGCCTGACCCTAACATGTCTGATCAGTATATTTTTCCTGATTCTAACATGTCTGATCTGTATATTTTGCCTGACCCTAACATGTCTGATCAGTATATTTTGCCTGACCCTAACATGTCTGATCAGTATATTTTGCCTGACCCTAACATGTCTGATCAGTATATTTTGCCTGACCCTAACATGTCTGATCAGTATATTTTGCCTGACCCTAACATGTCTGATCAGTATATTTTGCCTGACCCTAACATGTCTGATCAGTATATTTTGCCTGACCCTAACATGTCTGATCAGTATATTTTGCCTGACCCTAACATGTCTGATCAGTATATTTTGCCTGACCCTAACATGTCTGATTAGTATATTTTGCCTGACCCTAACATGTCTGATCAGTATATTTTTCCTGACCCTAACATGTCTGATCAGTATATATAGACTGACACTAACATGTCTAATCAGTATATTTTTCCTGACCCTAACATGTCTGATCAGTATATTTTTCCTGACCCTAACATGTCTGATCAGTATATTTTGCCTGACCCTAACATGTCTGATCAGTATATTTTGCCAGACCCTAACATGTTTGATCAGTATATTTTGCCTGACCCTAACATGTGTAATCAGTATATTTTGCCTGACCCTAACATGTCTAATCAGTATATTTAGCCTGACCCTAATATGTCTGATCAGTATATTTTTCCTGACCCTAACATGTCTCATCAGTATATTGTTCCTGACCCTAACATGTCTAATCAGTATATTTTTCCTGACTCTAACATGTCTGATCAGTATATTTTGCCTGACCCTAACATGTCTGATCAGTATATTTTGCCTGACCCTAACATGTCTGATCAGTATATTTTTCCTGACCCTAACATGTCTGATCAGTATATTTTGCCTGACCCTAAAATGTTTGACCAATATATTTTGTCGGACCCTAACATGTTTGATCTGTATATTTTGCCTGACCCAAACATGTTTGGTCGGTATATTTTGCCTGACCAGACGTTTATCTTTCTCCCCCGGTTGTCATGTAAAATAGAATGTTACACAAACTACCACACCAATAGCAGATGAAAGCTGTGTCGCAGACTTTCTGCAAAACTTTATAGTCGTTTGTAACGAGATATGAATATTGTGTTGATAGATTACTAAAAAGCTGTGACGATACTGAAGAGCGTAGGTCGATAACAGCATATATACGTATAGCCGTGGGTATCATGTGGTAACAAAACCATTTTAAATTGTGGTTATATTGACAGTGTAGTAACAGAATATTTCTGGCCTGGGCAAATTCATTTTTTCGTCGCTTCGATCGTTTAACGTTTCTTTTCTCATTTATATTTCAGCTATCTAGCATGTCTATCTCCAGCCTTCACTCTCGTGACAGGTTCCAATACAGAGCTATGATTCGGTATGTCAACATGAATTGGCCTGTCCCGTTTTCAATATCTGCCATTATGTGTCTGTCCATTCTAAGATTTGTAAAATATTCTCCATTAAAAATACAATAGACCACATGTTTGCAACTCTGCATTTCAATGGACGTACTGCTTTCCGTCAATTGCTAGTTCATTGTCCTTGAGTCCTCAATATGCAATAATTGAAAATAAAGATCGATCAATAATTGAGAACTTTCACCACTAGATTGTATTTCAATATATTATACATTTTTTTAAAAAGCGAATGTTTATTGCAATGCCTTTAGGTTTGATTTTCTCTAGTCAACGTTAACACGAAATGCCGTTATACCTGTTAAACGTTACTATATGTTGACTCAGTCACGGTAGATTTAAATTGCAACTGGAAGTTGAACACAGAATAACGTCGTTTTACCTTTAATAAAGGTTGAACACGAAATATCGTTTGATTAATCAGAAGTAGCCAAACGTTTTTGACATTCGATATCTGGACATCGATTTCAAACTTCATAAATATTAGACACCCATTACTATTATGTTAATAAAATTGCATTCAAATTATATACACAATTCGTATGACGTACGAAGAGTCAAAACGGCTTATCAAAGCCAGATACATGACCAAATGGGAAACCGAACATACTGGTTACACCAAAAACGATGCCTATTACCAGTTGAACCGAAGAGAGCAGGTCGTTGTCTTCAGACTTCGCACTGGCCACAATAGACTGAGGTACCACCTATTCAACAAATTGAAGATAGGTGGTACCGACGAATGCCCGTGCGGTACCGGTAAAATGACCGCTGAACATCTGCTGCAGAACTGCCCGACATACGAGGATCAGAGAGAGCAGATGTCGCCATCACCAGTGGAACTGCAAGACAAGCTCTATGGCAGTGGCGACAGCCTCAGGATGACTGCCGTTTTTTTCGAAAAAATAATGGTTACTGTCTGACTGCGTACGAAGAAGAAGAAGAAGAAGAAGATATTCACAATTCCTGCTGAAGTCGGATGTGTTGGACCGAAGGTGAAAATATTGCAGTCAAGCTGTAAACTACGACACAACGCATTCCTTTTTCTGGATTATGTTCTGCTACTTGCAAAGCTTTTTGCAGGCTTTGGTAGAAGGAGGAAGAGAATGAACGAAGAAGACGATTTACAAAATTGCGTTATACCATTAAAAAGTAATTTAAAGTTAGAAACATAATACGTTTATACATTTCAAATAGCTAACTAACTATACAGCTGAATACAAAATACCGTTTTCATATTGTAAAATAATTTAAACACCAAGCTTGCAGTCAAGACCAAAGGCCAGGTCTGCAATGTCTGTATCGCCTGTACTCCCATGTATGGTAGCGACACGTCGGAAACCTCTGATAAGCAAGACCAAAGGAAACAACTTTTCTCTTTGGCCCATGAGATCCATTCTTTGTGTCACATGAAAGGAGAGACATGGTGACAGATGCAGAGTTGCACAGAGATCCATTCTTGCACACGTCTCCTAAATATGTGAACTCTCCTTAGGCAGCGAAGAATGCGTTGGCTTGGTCGTGTTCGCCGCACAGAAACAGTCACGTGCCTAATTATATAAAATAATGAAAGTTGGTCATCGCCAGCGAATAAGGTGACATCATCAGACTATTGCTGCACAATGTGCTCCCTGCTGGCTGTAAAGACCAATCCTGTAAACGGCATACCTTGCCGCACTTGGGGTACACGTGAGGGAAGCCAGCTGAAAAATTGTTGTCAGTATTATTTATTCCCGTAGAGTTTCTCTGAGCCTCCGCGTGTAAGCGTGACAAGAAGGCACTGGACATGGCTCTGACATCTTGGAAAAACCAAGCTGCAAACTGATTCAAATATAGGTGCTGCTTAAATAAAACACATTCGAAGGGCGGCAATAAACTTCTGCAACACAGAAAAGATGAAACGACAATGCGTAAGGAAAAGGTAAATCAGAGAGTTACTAGTTCCAGGTCACATCATCATAAAGTCAGTCATGACTGAAAGGTGCTACAATAAAAACATGAATTCAGAACACATGTATACAATTAGAAATAACTACAAGTTATAAACAGAGCACATTATCTATTAGAGAGAACTGGAGACACGACTGGTAAGACAAAACATAATGATCAGACACGTTAGTCAGGGTCAGGTAAAACATACTGATCAGACATGTTAGTCAGGGTCAGGTATAACATACTGATCAGACATGTTAGTCAGGGTCAGGTAAAACATACTGATCAGACACGTTAGTCAGGGTCAGGTAAAACATACTGACCAGACATGCTAGTCAGGGTCAGTTAAACATACTGATCAGATTAGTCAGGGTCAGGAAAAACATACTGATCAGACACGTTAGTCAGGGCCAGGTAAAACATACTGATCAGACATGTTAGTCAGGGTCAGGTAAAACATAATGATCAGACATGTTAGTCAGGGTCAGGTAAAACATACTGATCAGACACGTTAGTCAGGGTCAGGTAAAACATGCTGATCAGATATGTTAGTCAGGGTCAGGTAAAACATAATGATCAGACATGTTAGTCAGGGTCAGGTAAAACATACTGATCAGACATGTTAGTCAGGGTCAGGTAAATATATATTGTCCAAGACCACCAGTTCCTCGCAGTTCTACCTGGAAACTGGCTTTTTTAATGATAATCTGGCTTACGGGGTGGGGGATCAGTGTGATCCCCGTAGTAGTGAACGACACGCAGATGAAGTCAAGCATAGCACAAAGGGCGGGAGGATTACAGTCCATTTTCATCAGCTCTCTCGGGATGGAAGGGAAGCTCCTGCAGCCAGTCATCTAATTTGCTTTTCAGGCCACACCTCAGAATGAAGAAACTCATTGGGAACATTAGCAACAATAACATCAACAACATACTATTAGAAACAGCTGTAAAGCTACAAAGAGAACTCATTTAAACTATTACAAATAATTGCAAGATAAAAACAGTACAGAATGCAGTATTACATTGTTTTAATGAACACAGATTGCGTTTGGGGAAGGAGAAGAAAAAAACTTGGTCATAGTTTTAAATATCGAGTCTGGTGACGCCATTGTTGGGCAGGTCTGATAAATAGAATTGTCTCTAATAAAGGCCAGCATTGAAATAGATGTATAGATTTAAACATCTAGACACATAAATAACGTGGGATTGGAGATGTGTGTCTGAATTAAGGAATACGATAGTCCAAGTACATCATTGATAAGGAATAATGCAACATTGTCCTTTTTGAAGTGCTTTTCATTTTAAGTTTCTTGTTTTTTTTTTGGTGTATGTTTTTTAATGGTGTTACCAATGTTGTCGTGGGGAAGCAAATCAGGGACATTGAAGTTGGCACACAATAATACAAGAGGTGACATATGTAGTTTTACACATGAGAGCCGTGACAGCTCAGTGGGGTAGCTAGGAGAATCTATCAGGAAGTACTGAGGAAGGATATAGTGATTGCGTGTAATGAGATGCATGCAGGGAAGTATTGTCACATCATGGACTTTCTCACTTAAGTGTTTCACTACACATGGACTGAACTAAACTGTTATTAAATTCAGATTCGTTATTAGGTAGTCAGTCAGTGAGTCAACCAGTCAGTCAGTCATTCAGTCAGTCAGTCAGTCAGTAAATTAGTTAGAGGAGATGGCGTGGGCTGGTGGTTAAGTGACACGGCTCACAATCCGAAGGTGCTTGGTTCGATCCCTATTACAACACTGGCCGTTTCCCCGGGGGAGCAAACTCTTAGAAAATACAGCAGGAAGCAGACTCTTACATAAAATGATGCCGAAGTCGGATGTACTGGGCCAACAGGGGCAAAATAAAAGCCGTAATGTAACGCACACCACCTTGGGAACAGAGAAAGAAGGTGAACGCAAAAGAAAAAGTTAGTTAGCTAGTTAGTTAGTTAGTTAGTTAATTAGTTATTTAGTTACTTAGTTAGTTAGTTAGCTAGCTAGCTAGCTAGTTAGTTAGTTAGTTAGTTAGTTAGTTAGTTAGTTAGTTAGTTAGTTAGTTAGTTAGTTAGTTAGTTAGTTAGTTAGTTAGTTAGTTAGTTAGTTAGTTAGTTGTCCAGAGCAAGCAATGATGGTGACATCATCAGATGGGTAGCTCTTATTGATGTAACTTGCGCTGTATATGAATTATAGTGAGGAAGAAGATGTGCTGGGCATCGACCTCACTCTCTGGTCTCAAACTACCTTGGTCCAGTGGCAAGACGACTGGAGATAACTCTGGATGCAGGCACTCTGGTCCCACCTAATTTGAGACCATGGATCGCTAGAAAACTTGCGTGTGGGATTTAACCACCCACCGTTTCAGTTCATCGTCTGAAAGGCAAATGCTTTGCCACTCGATCACAGCGACCGTTTCATTATTATTACTATCATTATTATTAGTATTATTATCGTCACTGGGAGATGCCAACATCTGTTTCTGTAAATAAAATCATTTAGTATTTGTGGACAAAAAAATAATTATGTATTTGTCGACAATAAAATCATTAAGTATTTGTAAACAATAAAATCATTAAGTATTTGTCGACAATAAAATCAAACTCACACGTAAAAGACGACAAGACGTGCTCAAGGAAACCATTAGATGTCCATCAGTAGTACACATCATTAGTGAATGAGGGCAGAAGATGCAGTTACCGAAATAAGAGCAGTCAGAGCTTTAAAGCTGGCTGCTTGCGTCATGCCATTTCAGCAAACGACAGCTGTCCAAGACTCGATTTCGTCTCCTAGTTGGTTACTCTAGAAACTGGCTGTATTCTGGCTGAGAGAATAGGAATCGAAGAAAGTAGGCAAACCCAGTCAAAAAATGTACCGTGCTGACACTAGATGTGTTAGGCCGAAAGGTGTAGATATCACAGCCTCGCTGTAGACTACGACACATTAAAACAAAACATATTTTTTCGGGGCGAACAACGCAGAAGAAATAGCGAACAGTTATCGAGAAGGACACATAGATTGAAATAAGAACACCTTCATCTTTATACATTTAAAGTTTAAGGATGACAGTTAATTTGGTGTTAACTTCTATAAACGATTACTTTCCATATAAGTATTCTTAAGACCATATTATTTTAGACTGCCAAAATGCATTTCCGAAAGCTGATTTATCTCCACCAGAGAGTCGCGTCATTTGACCGTTTCCCAGAGACCTTCAACTGCCACGCCTATTCACTTTTCCGGGGACACTTCTGCTAGAACAAACATTGATGAATGAATATGGTTACTGAGACACGGCTAACTCGTTTAGCCGTAACGTCTGTCCCAACAGCGAGCGGTTATAATCTACGCTTTGTTAAGTAGAGATGGCATTACTGAATTCTATCCAGACCCACAGTAGTTCTACAATATTCAGTACACGGCAAAATTGAACGGGTGCTGATTGTATTACTGTAGCTTGCTAGTTGTGCACACTCGTAATCTGCTAGCTTACCCGTTCTCGCTCGCCACACATCATAAACTGAGTTGAGGATTGCTAAATCATCTGTTCCGATGTAGCCTTATACTATAGAGATATCACCTATTGTTAAATCACCCTCTGGTGTTACGTTACCATCTATTAGTGAGTAGTGGAGCCAAGAATAGCACAACAGCCTGGACGACCCGGTCTACATTCATCAGCGATCTCCAGATGGGAGGAAATCTGCCCAAACACTCTATTTAACGCACAATTTATGGCGTACGAAAGAGTAAGCATAGTATTATGTCATCATCTACTGCTACGTCACCATGTATTGTTACGTCACCACTAAGTTGTTAAGTCACCATATATTATTATGTTATCATGTATTATGTCACAGTCGATTATTACGTCACCATGAATTATGTCACAATCTATTGTTGCGTCACAATGTATTGTGTCACTCTCTATTATTATGAAACCCTATATTATTACGTCACCCTCTATTGAACTTCACACTCTATTATTGGTTATCGTCTATTATTACGTCATCCTTTACTATTACGCCACCCACTATTATTACGTCACGCTTTATTATTACGTCACCCTCTATTATTATGACACCTTTTGTTATTACGTCACCATCTATTGTTACATATATTGTTATCCCACCATATATTATTACGTCATCATCTATTGTTACGTCACCCTTTATTGTTATGTCACACTCTATTATTACGTCACCCTCTATTATTATCTTACCCTCTATTGTTATCTCACCCTCTATTGTTACGTCACCATCTGTTGTCATCTCACCCTCTATTGTTACAGCCCCATCTGTTGTAATCTCATTCGCTATTGTCACTTTACCTTCTATTGTTACGTGACTATGTATTATATCACCATATATTACTACGTCACCATCTATTGTTACGTCACATGTATTATGCCACCATCTATTGTCACGTCACCATGTATTTCGTTACCATCTACTGCATCGTTACTGTACAGCACCATCTATTTATACGTTTTCAACTGTGTTACAGCACTAACTATTGTTACAGCACTAACTATTGTTAAATTACCATCTAATAGACAGTCAATTGTCATTTCCAGTATGTCCTTCTTAGTTACGTCTAATCCATCCCTGCCCACCACCCCCACACTTCCCCTACACACTCCTTCCCTCAAAATGTCTTCAAAACCAGGTTGGTGACTCATCATTGCTGAAACCAATAAGATCAGATTTGTAGACCACGTGGGTCAGCGAAACTCTGAAACCTGTAAATCTGCTACCAGCTTCCACATAGGCAGGAACTCCAGCATGACCAGGCAGCAGTTCCACGCAGGTGTCTGAAGGTTTGAGAGAACAAATAGCGTCTTCCACACTTCAATTGTTGTTGTTGTTGAATGTCCACAATAGATAGGCTTACTCTTTCGTACGCCATGAATAGTGCGTTAAATAGAGGGTTTGGGCAGATTTCCTCCCATCTGGAGATCGCTGATGAATTTAGACCGGGTCGTCCAGGCTGTTGTGCTATTCTTGGCTCCACTACTCACTAATACGGGAATCACGTCGATACCAACCTCGAATGTCAGACTGTCTTGAAATAGACTATCTCCAGAGATAACTGCGCGGAAGTGAGGTATGTATCACCTGACCATAACTAACATTGTCTTATCAGTATGTTTTGCCTCACCAGAAGCTAGTCTCCTCTCCTCTCTCATTTCAGTAAACACTATAATGACAAACAAGAATTCTAATGAATATGTCTCGGTACTTGACAGCAAAGTCTTCATCTTTGATGTATTATGTTTGTTTAATGTGCGCTCGAGGACAGTGACAAAACCAGCTTGACCATCATTTACAACTCTCTGGCTTGCGGCTAATAAACACAACCTCTTCTTGACGGGGATCTCTATCTGATAGCGAGGTCTCCATAACGATTGATTAAGTTTGTTTGATGTGCGCTCGAGGACAGTGACAAAACCAGCTTGACCATCATTTCTAGGTTTGTAACCTGGAGTGGCGTATGTATCATTTACCACAATAGACCGAGAGGAAGAACGATTAGAGGGCTTACGTCTTACATCAATAGAAATGAGTTAGGCGATGGGAGAAGAACGCTCCCGATTACCTCACAGCAACTACTATCTTATTTAGAGTTACGTGTTACGTGTTACAAGTTTAAACAAAATCTGCACATGGAACTGGTCTACAAACAATTAACGTGACACAAATAATCACAGATTGAAACATGTTGCTGGGGATCGACCGAAGTGTGATTTCGTCATCAGAGACATTATTTCAAACACAGACTCGTACTGCATACGTGCAGTATTGGAACATATAACATATTACACACAGTTACACAGACGCATCCATACACTGACTAATACGTCCATATTACAAAAACATATACACATGTATCCATAAGCTGACCAATACGTCCACATTACAAACACCTACACACATGTATCCATACACTGACCAATACGTCCACATTCCAAACACCTACACACATGTATCCATACAGTGACCAATACGTTCACATTACAAACACCTACACACATGTATCCATACAGTGACCAATACGTTCACATTACAAACACCTACACACATGTATCCATACAGTGACCAATACGTTCACATTACAAACACCTACACACATGTATCCATACAGCGACCAATACGTCTTGACGAAAGCTAAATGGCTACGGGCTGGGGTTAACAAGAGCGTGACTCGGCCAGTAGAATCCAGAAAGCAAACGTTTAACAAACAAAGACGAAATATAATTTAATTGATGGCCCATAGTTAATCAGTTTGTTAGTTTTCGTTTGATGATATCCGGTCTCCGACCCGCGAAGAGTCGTGTCACCATATCTCATTTAAGTACTATTTTACGTTTTTATAAATTCATGTACTCCTTCTATGTATTCTTCCCTTCTATCATTCGCTAGTTCGTCGTCGTTGTTGTTGTTGTTCGTTGTTTCTGATGAAAACCTTTCGGTCGTAACGTGGGTTTCATTTTGTTTTTTATCTGTCCGGTATCTGACCATACATGTTTATGATTTTTTATACTTGAGTTTTAGAGAAATCTATGTGTTTAGATGACTTGGGGAAGCGTATTCGTTTGTCCTGAGCCAAGTTCGTTGGGTTGGGTTGTGAATCCTTGTACTTGCAAGATAATCCTAATGAGATCTATCCACTGGAATCTCGGCCACCCTATTATCCCATAGCCATATCTATCAGCCGCCGGTTGAAGTTGACCAAAAATGAATAACCCGTTTTACATCTGATTAAGTTTACATGAGGTAGTAGATTGACATACACAGAGAAGCACTCTCGCGCTGGTCTCCCTTAGATAGTAAAGACTACAATGGCTTGGTCATGCTCGTGGCATGGAACATGGGCTCATCCCCAGATATATCCTTCACAGAAGGTTGGGGGATAACAAATGAGCATCAGACCGAGAACAGATGAGGTTCAAAGATGTGTGTAGGCGTGAGATGAAGGTACTGGACATTTTGGGAAAACGAAGCTGCAGACTGTTCCAAAGGGGAGATGAATCTTTAAGAGACACCTTATGCTGGGAGAAAAGGAGCTTTTGTAACAGGGAGAAGTCAAAATCTGGAGAGCCACGACACTCGTTCGTCAGCACGCTCGGGATGCGAGAAAAGCTACTCCAGCCAGACACTGAAGGTGTTTATCATGAGAATAAAAATGAAAAGAAACTCATTGTTAGCATTAAGAAATAACAGCAACAACATCAACCAGATAGCAAGGTAAAGAAAACTATCAACTCATGATGAGAGTTCCAACGCCAGGTTCCATTCTCCTATATTCAGTCCTGACTGAAAGGGGCTACTACAGTCAGAGATGACTGAAAGGGGCTACTATAGTCAGACATGACTGAAAGGGGCTACTATAGTCAGACATGACTGACAGGGGCTACTATAGTCAGACATGACTGAAAGGGGCTACTATAGTCAGACATGACTGAAAGGGGCTACTATAGTCAGACATGACTGAAAGGGGCTACTATAGTCAGGCATGCCTGAAGGGGGCTACTATAGTCAGATATGACTGACAGGGGCTACTACAGTCAGACATGACTGAAAGGTGCTACTATAGTCAGACATGACTGAAGGGGGCTACTATAGTCAGGCATGCCTGAAGGGGGCTACTATAGTCAGACATGACTGAAGGGGGCTACTATAGTCAGACATGACTGAAAAGGGCTACTATAGTCAGTCACGACTGAAATGGGCTACTATAGTCAGACATGACTGAAAGGGGCTACTATAGTCAGACATGACTGACAGGGGCTACTACAGTCATACATGACTGAAAGGGGCTATTATAGTCAGACATGACTGAAATGGGCTACTATAGTCAGACATGCCTAAAGGGGGCTACTATAGTCAGACATGACTGAAGGGGGCTACTATAGTCAGACATGACTGAAAAGGGCTACTATAGTCAGACATGACTGAAGGGGGCTACTATAGTCAGACTTGACTGAAAGGGGCTACTGTAGTCAGACATGACTGAAGGAGGCTACTATAGTCACCGACGCACACGAAGGATCGGGGCCACTCTTCCCCTTCTCTCTCTCTCTCCTCTCACCTCCCCCTGTTTCATTTGACTCTGTCCTACAGTCACACTCTTGCAAAACTTTCACACGCGCCCTCATGGTGAGGCCCTTCCATTGCACTTTGGTTGGACTAGCTTCTGAGGGCGCACAAACCTAGCATAGGTACATGCAGACGCACACAATCATCAAAGCACTTGTTTATGCGTCCTGATATCGCCCAATGGACTAAGGTCTGGGGTGGAAAATGGCGCGCCTCCGCCAGTAGAAACTAGTGATGCAAACATCTAAGCAAAAAAAAATACTATAGTCAGACATGACTGAAGGCGGCTACTATAGTCAGACATGACTGAAAGGGGCTACTATAGTCAGCCATGACTAAAGGGGGCTACTATAGTCAGACACGACTGAAGGGGGCTACTATAGTCAGACATGACTCAAAGGGGGCTACTATAGTCAGACATGACTGAAGGGGGCTAATATAGTCAGCCATGACTGAAGGGGGCTACTATAGTCAGACATGACTGAAGGGGGCTACTATAGTACTACATGACTGAAAGGGGCTACTATAGTCAGACATGACTGAAGGGGGCTACTATAGTCATACATGACTGAAGGGGGTTACTATAGTCAGACATGACTGAAGGGGGCTACTATGTAGAGCTACCACTTGAAGGACTGATCATTCTATAGTCAGTCATGACTGAAAGGGGCGACTGCCACTTCCACTACTATAAGTTCACATGATAATGTTAAGGAATATTCTTTTCACTTCCCCAACAAGCAATATAACAGGTTTTAGCATTAGCCAACTCAACAAACACAATCAGTAATATTTGTATCACCTTTTATTATTAAGGGTTTGCCACCGTTATGGATTCTGCTGGCGAAGACACCTCCCTTTCCACTGCAGACGGTAATCCTTTGGGCGATATCAAGACGTATCGGCCAGTTAATGGATGCGTGTATGTATCTGCTTGTTATGTGAACGCATTGTCCAGTGAATTGGTGTGTGTGTTTCTGTTTTGTATGTGAACGTATTGTCCAGTGTATTGGTGTGTGTGTTTCTGTTTGTTATGTGAACGTATTGTCCAGTGTATGGGTGTGTGTATGTGTGTGTGTGTTTATCTGTTTGTAATGTGGACGTATTGGCCAGTGTTTGAATGCGTGTGTGCATCTGTTTGTTATGTGTTTCACTACAGCAGTTATTCAGTAAAATAGTTGGCCAACCCTTTATGTGCGTGGAGAAGTGGTCATACGGAGACACATCCCCGACATGCCTAGTCAAACTGGACTCGAAATGATTTAGAGCACGGTATCCTGGAATTACAAACCGAGTTTGCACTCAATTTACACTAGCTCCCTTCCTCGCCACCTTCAAGACATCATTGTCGTTAAAGTCATAAAGACACTACTGACTGTCCCAGAAGAAATGTTACGCATATCAATTTCGAGATGGACACGACAAAAGAATGGAGTTTCAGATAACAAAATCTTCGTCAGTTAGAAAGACTAATTTACTGATTAATATATCTACACAGTTTTGCACGTTCTTGTACTTAGACGGATCGAGTCCCTTGTTTGTCAAACCATACAGATCAGGATATTACTCCACACATACGTCTCGCGAGTTCTAAATATAGCCAACAGGAGTTCTGCACTCTGACCTTTTCAGACGTGGTATGCAAATAATCCCCGCTTTATTTGTTTGCAACTAATTCGATTGTCAGTCCCAACATTTTGGGGCTTCCTCGTTGGTTTCTGGTGCTGTCCAAGAGATTCTCAGAATAATTATATCAATCAGTGCCCTAAATGTATTCTCAGTTTTCTTTAGTCTTCATCACCACCATCATCTTTTCTTTTTCCTCAACATTTTTGTTTTGTGATTCAGCGAACATTTATTTGATATGAACGCTCAATATGTATTATTCCACATGTTACCCCATCTTCATCATTATCCTAATGCGAGCATCGATCGCTCGTGTAGTTTTTGTCTTTTTTCTCCTTCAGTACATTAACGACTGTGTTTAATCTCCCCACTACATTCTCATGCTAGTTCTGTCCATCATTTCATCTTCCTTCCAAGCTATGCTGTGCACTGTCTAGTCAAACGAGTCTCTCTCTGCCATCTTGCAAGCCATCCATTGATTCAGTTCAACTGGCGTACGTCAATAACAGTTGACTGCCACCTCCGAACGCGTCATACATTTCTCACTTCGTCATTTGTTAGAAAGAAAGTAAGAAAGAAAGAAAGAATATTACCAATATCGCAAAAAGGTATCCTGGATTCTTTCGGCTAATCCTGTTATGCCTTTCAGTTTCATGCTATGAACAAATCTCTAGAACGAGCGCGTTGGTGTGCCTTATGCAGAGTAGCACTTTCTGCTCATATATTTTTGTAAGCCACCTTTTTCGTGGTCTGCCTTTGACTTTGGATAAGCTGTATCTAATTAGCATTGATATCATTTCTTGTTGGAGGGTGCTTGTTGTGAAAGTCTCGTTACGTGGCCAAACCATTTTAGTGTCTGTCTTTTAATGTAGTCCATTACTGGTGTTGTTCCCACCAGTCTCCTGATGGCATCATTTCTGATCATGTCCCTCCATGTTACGCTCACTATTTTTCACAGGCCTTTCATTTTTGTTGTTACGATGTACCGTTTTTCCTTTGATGTTAGTGTCCAGTTTTGAAACTGATAGCATAGTGTCAGGACGAAAATCATGTTGTATAAAGCTTTTTTGGTAGTTACTGTCACGTATTTGGAATTAAATATTGGACTAAATTGTCCAATGATCTGATTTGCATTATTGCATCTTTGTTTGATTTTTGCGGTAGATCTTCCGTACGTAATATTCAGATACAATATATTCAACCATGAAATCTTGAAAGTACTCAGATTGTGCCATTATACATATGACAAATTTCTAGCTAAATTGACAAAATCACATGTGAATTTATGTCCTCTCTAATCCTGATATACAGTCATACATAATGTGTCTGATGACGGATAGGTAACACGTTATTGTTTACTTGAATGTTCGTCATTTGGTGTGAAATAACATTTCGAACCAATGATTTTACTTGTTTACTTGGCCATCAGTCAATCTCATTGGTTAGTGACCTAGTGGAGGTTTATAGTTTGTTTTTTTAAAATGATTTTTTGGGTGGTTTTTTTGTGGGTCTTTTTTCGTTCGCCTTATTTCTCTAATCCACAAGGCGGTGTGCGTTGCACTGGGGTTTTTGTTTTACGTCTGTCGACCCAGTGCATCCGACCTCAGCATGAATTTTATGTAAGGGTCTGCTTCCTCCTGCATTTTCTAAGAGTTTGCTTCCCCGGGGTAACGGCCGGTGCTGTGATGGGGATCGAACCTAGCACCGTATGGTTGTGAGCCGTATCACTTAACCATTAGCCAATGCCGTCCCCGCTGTTTAGAGTTTGAAGACAACTTTGTGGAAGGTGGAGAGAGGGGGGTAGTGATGGGGGAGCTCTTATCTCTAAATCTTAAAATCCTATTATTCAATCAGGCACCTATGTCTGATGCCAGGTAGCCAAATGTTGAGTAAACTAATTTCGCTCTTTTGTCTTGGTGGACCATAGTGGGTCCAGTGCCTCCTTCAAGCCATCTCTCAAACATTAAGCCTATGTCGCCCACCAGGGCGGCTAAAACTGTATGGCCACCATGACGTCACTCTACGTGTCCATCTCTTATCTGCCAACGTGTCGGCCCATCTGTATTTTCGTAACAGTGCAATATCTATGATATCATTGAAGATCAGCTTCTGATCTCTGCGTCGCGGATTTGGTCTCGAATGGAGAGCTTCTAAGTGCTTCGTTCCCTCGCTCGTTGGGCAACGTGGAGTCAATCTGCATCAGCATTCCGAACGTTCCACACCTGGCAGCTCTTCGAATAGGGAGTGGGATTCATTATAAACAGTGGCATCGAACTTGAAACACAATACGACTCCGACTCCTGACTCCTAGATTTGATGACTCTACTGGAGTCGATGGACCAGCACACCACAAACACAGGGGTCTCCGAAATCATACATGAGTCCAGCATGGAACAGTTGCCAAATTAAGAGTGTGTGCAGCCAGCGAGCTACAATAACCATCAATGTTCATTTTTTCGAAATTTGTTGGAAGTGGTATAGCACCTCTGGATCAGCCATGGGGCAATGAAAACGGTTTTTGTTGACTTAATACGTACAGGGGGAATCTTGGGGAGACAAGCCCCTGCCATCCATTGGCACTGGTTAAAGGAGAGGCCCAAGCACTTTAAAAGCGGGCCCTAACACACGACTAAGTTATTTAACAGGCCCAGGATTTTAGATGAGCCTTCTCTAATAACTTATTTAACATGTCTGTAGAGATGAGAAGATGACGAGAAGGAGACAGTAGAGGAGCCAACTAACACAAATATCATCTTACAAAACAGGAAACAGATAGAAGAGAACACAAATAAGATGCAATGTATTAGTAAACGCGAGAGAACACCCCAGCGACATACACAAGATGGTGATACTTCACATAAGTTGGAAGTGACAATTTCATTTCAAATAAAAAACGTAATACTTCACAAAACGTGGGAAACACAATTTGGGTTATAATTACATATTCCAATATTTAACAAAATGTGGAGGACAACATAACTTTGAAGGAAAATATAACATTATAATTCATCATAAAAGATCGGGAAAGATAACTTTGGGGGCAAAAATAAAATTATAATTCATCACAAAACATGGGGAAAGATAACTTTGAGGGCAAATAAAATATTATAATTCATCACAAAACATGGGCAAAGATAACTTTGGGGGCAAATATAAAATTATAATTCATCACAAAACATGGGGAAAGATAACTTTAGGGGCAAATATAAAATTTGAATTCATCACAAAACATGGGGAAAGATAACTTTGAGGGCAAAAATAATTTTATAATTCATCACAAAACATGGGGAAAGATAACTTTGAGGGCAAATATAATATTATAATTCATCACAAAACATGGGGAAAGATAACTTTGAGAGCAAATATAGTATTATAATTCATCACAAAACATGGGGAAAGATAACTTTGAGGGCAAATATAATATTATAATTCATCACAAAACGTAGAGACAAGACAACTTTGGGTGCAAATACACAAATGAAATACTTCACGGAATTTAAGACCTGGCTCACACCTACACCAAAAATGTGTCCGCTGCCAATATTAATGTATACCGTATTCTCTTTTTCACACTACCCAACAATAGAGTCGCACACACTGCCCGATGCCAATGTTCAATGTGTGCCGTATTCTCTCCTTCACGTCAGCCAACAATCTTCACAATGTTCATCCCCTTATTTGTGTGTGACCACTACTCCTGACTCCCTAATTTCTTGGCATCTCTTCCTGACGCTGACCGGAATGATTCAACCCCTCATTTGGAGTGGTCACTGAGAAACTGGATCGCTGGCTTCCTGTCAGATTCTTCACCCTCCAGCCGATCATCCTAGGTCCCTGACTGAGAATTCCTGCGGCCTCTTTAAGACGGGAAAGTCGTGGACTTTCTGACAGCACTGAATTAGACTTTAACAAGTACTGAACGCCATCTTCATTTCTTGTCGCGTCCCTTGAGGTCATTTACGCAAACCTACTCCAGATTTCACGTATTACAATCAGTATTCACACTTTGTCCATATAAATTGGAATATACTTTCAGGTCCCGCATTTTTGCGTTCGTTTTATTTCGTCCCCTACGAGCAAACTCTAAATTTATTCCTCCGTCTTACTCTTCCTCTTCTTCGTCGTTCATCGTCAGATCAAGGTTCCGGTTTCTCTTACAAAGGACACCATTGTTTGTAAGGTTGCTTCATCTCCATACAGCTTTTGTCTTATATCTGTCTCACGAGACCAGTATTGTTCTCTCTTTTCCTGCGTGAGCGTGCAGATTTGCAGGATGTGTTCCACGATCATGATATGCTCCCCACGTGGGCACCTGTCATCTGTCCCAATCTTTATTTTGTTGTAAAGATGACCCATGAGTCTGTTATGCTCAGTTCTCAGTCTGAAGACGATGACTTGCTCTTCTCTAGTTAAGTTAAAGTACCTATCTTCTTTTCGGAAGTCGGGATGTTGATCAGCCAATTTTACACTGCCACCGTCTTATAATCTACCCCTCCTTCTCTATCAATGTCTCCTATGACGTTTGGTGAGGACGTTACCAACACATCACTGTCCCAATATATCAATTGATGATACTCGTATGTCTGGCTCTCATGCAAAAGCCAAAAGAAAAGAAAATTAATTATTTTCTGCTTCTGAACATGTATATATGAATGTTTCATTTTCTGTTTATAAACAAGCACAACTGAATTCCATATTTATTGTTTCTGGTCAAGCACAACTGAATTCTATATCTATTTTTTCCGGTCAAGTACAACTGAATTCTATAGCCTTTTTATTTTTTCTGGTCAAGTACAACTGAATTATATGTTTTTCTGGTCAAGGACAACTGAATTCTAAGTTTATTTTTTCTAGTCAAGTACAACTGAATTCTATATATTTTTTCTGATAAAGTACAGCTGAATTCTAAATATTTGTTCCCTGTTTATTTTTCCTGTCAAGTATAACTGAATTCCATATTTATTGTGTCTGTCAACTACAACTGATTTATATATTTATTGTTGCAAATCAAGTAAAATTGGATTCCATATTTATTGATTCTAATTAGCTGCAACTGGATTCCACACATTCCTATTAATGGTCAAGAACACGTGAATATAGACTTCTTATTTCTAGTCGTGTATGCGGTGCCATGTCAGTTGTCTCTCCATCTAAAGGTAGTTGTATATAATGAGAAAAAATTCTTTATAATGAGAGGCAGTTGTAAATAATAAGAGATTGTTGTATATAATGAAATATTGTTGTATATAATGTGAAGCAGCTGTATATAATGAGAGATAGTTGTATATAAAGGGAGCTTAATTTTTTTTTAACGAATTGTCGACAAAATAATGCTAACATTTATTTAAGAAACAGCATTTCAATATACAGGCAATATAATGTTGATGTCATGGAAACGTGTCCAGTTTACAAGGAGATATACAGTTTGCTGCCAGGCTGATATACCGTATGAGAACAACGAAGATGAGGAAAAAGAAGAAGATAAAACACACAGACAGACACAAAGATAGAGAATTTGTTCAGTCGCCAACACAGGTGAGCCGCCCGTCCTGAATGTGTCCGATTGCCATGCTTTGCCTGTACCAATTGTGTTGCTGGTTTCTGTAGTCGTCATGAGCTCAAATGGTGCGTTGGGAAACCTTTGTGAACACATCATAATCATGTAGCATGTCCTTTAGAGAACGTCGCTCCCATCACAGCGCGTCTGAAAGAGACTCGATCTCTTGCCAAATCTTCCAACCTGCTTCAAAGTAATGATGGAATTGGTTCTAACGTATGCCAAACTTTTGTCCAATATCTGTATTTTTGTTTAGGTCCAAAGTATTCTTAGGACCTTTATATAACGTTTCCAATCGATGTAAGGACTCGATTCGCTTCAATGAGGTTTGGGTCTCTTTCCATGTTTTGGGTCTCTTCTCAAAGTTGAGACTTGTGTTTATCTGCTGGTATTCTGTCATAGTTTCCTCAGGCTGTATAGCTTCTGGTATTCTGTCATAGTTTTCTCAGGCTGTGTAGCTTCTGGTATTCGGTAATAGTTTCCTCAGGCTGTGTAGCTTCTGGTATTCGGTAATATTTTCCTCAGGATGTGTAGCTTCTGGTATTCGGTAATAGTTTCCTCAGGCTGTGCAGCTTCTGGTATTCTGTCATAGTTTCCTCAGGCTGTATAGCTTCTAGTATTCTGTCATAGTTTCCTCAGGCTGTGTAGCTTCTGGTATGCTGTTATAGTTTCCTCAGGCTGTATAGCTTCTAGTATTCTGTCATAGTTTCCTCAAGATGTGTAGCTTCTGGTATTCTGTCATAGTTTCCCCAGGCTGTATAGCTTCTAGTATTCTGTCATAGTTTCCTCAGACTGTATAGCTTTTGGTATTCTGTCATAGTTTCCTCAGGCTGTGTAGTTTCTGGTATTCTGTCATAGTTTTCTCAGGCTGTGTAGCCTCTGGTATTCTATCATAGTTTCCTCAGGCAGTGTAGCTTCTAGTATTCTGTCATAGTTTCCTCAGGCTGTGTAGCTTCGGTATTTTGTCATAGCTTCCTCAGGCTGTGTAGCTTATAGTATTCTGTTAAAGTTTCCTCAGGCTGTGTAGCCTCTGGTATTCTGTCATAGTTTCCTCAGGCTGTGTAGGTTCTGGTATTATGTCATAGTTTCCTCAGGCTGTGTAGCTTCGTTATTCTGTCATATTTTCCTCAGGCTGTGAAGCTTCTGGTATTCTTTCATAGTTTCCTCAGGCTGTGTAGCTTCTAGTATTCTGTCATAGTTTCCTCAGGCTGCGTAGCTTCTGCAGTGCCATTGCCAAACTGCTTCTTCTTCTTCTTCTTCTTCTTCTTCTTCGTACGCAGTCAGACAGTAACCTATTATTTTTTCGAAAAAAGCGGCGGTCATCCTGAGGCTGTCGGTACTGCCATAGAGCTTGTCTTGCAGTTCCACTGGTGATGGCCACATCTGCTCTCTCTGATCCTCGTATGTCGGGCAGTTCTGCAGCAGATGTTCAGCGGTCATTTTACCGGTACCGCACGGGCATTCGTCGGTACCACCTATCTTTAATTTGTTGAATAGGTGGTACCTCAATCTATTGTGGCCAGTGCGAAGTCTTCTTCTTCTTCTTCTTCGTACGCAGTCAGACAGTAACCATTATGTTTTCGAAAAAAGCGGCGGTCATCCTGAGGCTGTCGCCACTGCCATAGAGCTTTTCTTGCAGTTCCACTGGTGATGGCCACATCTGCTCTCTCTGATCCTCGTATGTCGGGCAGTTCTGCAGCAGATGTTCAGCGGTCATTTTACCAGTACCGCACGGGCATTCGTCGGTACCACCTATCTTCAATTTGTTGAATAGGTGGTACCTCAGTCTATTGTGGCCAGTGCGAAGTCTGAAGACAACGACCTGCTCTCTTTTGTTCAACTGGTAATAGGCATCGTTTTTGGTGTAACCAGTATGTTCGGTTTCGCATTTGGTCATGTATCTGGCTTTGATAAGCCGTTTTGACTATTCGTACGTCATACTAGTATCTGTTTGTGGTAGTCTTGCACCTTCTTTTGCCAGTCTATCTGCCTCCTCGTTGCCTTGGATGTTGCAGTGTGATGGGACCCACTGTACCACTACCCTTTTTGGTGGGGACTGCTGGCACAGTTGGCAGAGTGCTGCTATAAGTCATTAAGCTCAGTGTTTTTCTGGCACTTTAGCGCTGTGACTACGGCGAGAGCATCTGTAAGCAGGACTATATGACTTTCATTTTCTTTGTGTGTCACCATTTCTTCCACTGCCGTCCTCAGTGCCTCTGCCTCCGCTCTGAAATTGCTTGTGTACTTACCAGTAGCGAAAGACAGTGTTATTTTTCTGCCATTTGGTAGGTTCAGTAATGCTCCTGCCCCTCCGTTCTGTGTAGTGTTTGTTACAGAACCGTCGGTATATGCATGGGTCCAGTCCATTATTGGGTAGCTTTTCGATATAAAGCTTAGGGTAGTATCTCTCCTTTCTTTTTCAGTCTGGCAGTTTTTGTTTCCAATACCTGGTATATTTTCTACCACCTCTGGAAATATATGCTGCCTCCAAGTAGGTTTTCGTTCAGTAGTGATGGGTTTTGGTGTTGTTAGTGCGTTTATGGGATCTTCGTGCATCTTTGCTTTGGCTATTTCTGCAAAGTTTCTCCGCTTTAGTTTCCCATTTCCCAAATTGTTTAGTCTCTGTTGCATCGGATGGTCAGTCAGTCTTCGGAGTTTCTCTGACTGCAGCTGGGCTCTGCAGTCTCTTCTATCGGTCATGGATTGCAGTTTTGTAATCTTTTCAAGTTCAATCTGCTTCTGATTTCCATTGCGCGTTCGCCATTGTTGTCAATTCTGAAGCCCAGGTCATCGATGGTCGTGACCTCTTCTATTTCCACACTCCTGAATTTGAATGTTTATTGACTTCTTGTTTTGTTGGTCGCCAATATCCTTGTTTTGTTTATGTTTACTGTGAAGACAGTGTTTCTTATACAATGTGACAAAAGCGTTATAATTAGTTCCAGAACGATACTGCCGTCGGGGAGAAAGAGTTAGTCACTTGAATGTAAATCTCACACAAATTAAACCAAAAAAGAAGTCTTCAGTTCCGTGTCACATTGCCAGGCCTCGTCTTGCCTAAGTATGACAAAATGTATCTTGTCAGTTTGGCTCTAACCTGCTCTGCCAACTGTGGTTGAAATCTGAGCCAGGTAATTACTAACTGTCGATTACTAACGGGATTAGAACCAACATCGACCATACAACGTTGAAGGGCAAACGGCGAAGGTTTCTTGGAAGAATATGCACAGCGCGATGTAGACATTGATTCACTAACACAGGAAGAGACCGAGACGGTCAGACGGTAGAAGGATGTGAAACAATTTGTGTTCGCGACCAAGAGAGCTTAACTGGTTTACCAGGAGGATGCGAGGGAGAAGAGGATAGACGATAAGTAGATTAACAACGGAGGCTAATAAGAACTCGTCGGAGGATGACATAAATAAGAGTATGTGGGAGTATATTATAAATAAGTATGTGGGAGTATATTATAAATAAGTATGGGGGAGTATATTATAAATAAGAATATGGGGAAGGATAATGTAAATGAGTATGAGGAAGGATATTATAAATGAGTATGAGGAAGGATATTATAAATGAGTATGAGGAAGTATATTATAAATGAGTTTGAGGAAGGATATTATAAATGAGAAGGAGGAAGGATATTATAAAGGAGTATGAGGAAGGATATTATAAATGAGAAGGAGGAAGGATATTATAAAGGAGTATGAGGAAGGATATTATAAATGAGTATGAGGAAGTATATTATAAATGAGTTTGAGGAAGGATATTATAAATGAGAAGGAGGAAGGATATTATAAAGGAGTATGAGGAAGGATATTATAAATGAGAAGGAGGAAGGATATTATAAAGGAGTATGAGGAAGGATATTATAAATGAGAAGGAGGAAGGATTTATAAATGAGTATAAGGAAGGATATTATAAATGAGTATGTGGGAGGATAATATAAATAGAAACCTGTAGATGGATAGAATAGATAAGAGCATGCACAAGGTTATATAAATACTAGCGGGAAGAAGGATATTTGTAAATGAGAACACTTGCAAGGACAATATAACAACAGCATGTTCAAATTTGTAAGATGCAAAAAGGCAAAACAGATCATTGGACAATTAACTCCAATATTTAAATGCAAGAAATGACAGTAACTACCAAAAGAGCTTTATACAACACGATTTTCTTCCCGAGACTTTGCTATCAATGTAAAACTGGACACTAACATCAAATGAAAAACACTGCATCGTAACAACAGAAATGAAATTGCTGCGGAAAAATATTGGTAGGACAGACAAGATCAGAAAAGATGACATCGGGAGACTAGTAGGAACAACACCAGTATTAGACTACATCAAAAGACAGCAATTCAAATGGTTTTAGGATCAAGATGCTGAGCAGCGCGTGAGCTACAGTGGTCAGCAGCCCATAGTTGACTGCTAGCATCAGGGCCAGAGAACCAAAGCTGCCAAGCCCCTTCTACACCTCCACGCGGTGATCCTGGATAACAGGCTGCAGCAGAGCAGACTGGCTAAGGAGAAGGGATCGAAGAGGGAATGCTAACCCGGTACTCAAAAAATGCTTGCTGAAGTCGGATGTGTTGGACCAAAAGGTGCAAATATTGCAGCCAAGCTGTAAACTACGACACAACGCTCTCTGGACTACATTCTGCTACTTAAGCCCTTTCAAGATTTGGTAGCGGGAGATTGAGAACGAACAAAGAAGAAGAGCAAGAAAATGGTTTGGCCACGTAACAGGACTGCCACCACACAGCACCTCCCAACAAACAATGCTATTTACATACAACTGGTTTCAAAGCAAAAGGCAGACAACGGAAAAGGTGGCTTACAGAAATATATGAGGCAGTAAATGCTACTGTGCATGTGGCACACAGACGGGCTCGTTCTAGAGATCTCTTCATAACCTGACGCTGAAAGACATAACAGGATAAGCGAGAAGGAATAAAGAAGACAGTTGTGCAAAAAATAAGAGCATGTACAAGGACAATATAAATGTAAAGAATTAGAACTACAAGATACTAGGAAAAAGGACGGAACAAGAAGCTTGAGAGGAGGGCGGACATCAGTAGAAGATAGGCAGAAGTTGTTTGAAGTGTAAATAAATAAATAATGAAGGTGAATTATCTGCTTGCTGACAACATACAAAACGTACGTAAGCAGATGAGGTGTGTGCTTGACGCGGCAAATAACTCGAATTGCATGAGCTGTCGTTGCATAAAGATAATTTAATGTGCTATATATACATATACGTGGGACCAGTACTGACTTATGGCAGTAAATCATGGACAATATACAAGCAAGCGTATAGATCTTTGGAACAAACGGAGATGTGGTTTTAGAGAAGAATACTGCGTATCCCATGGTCTGAAAGGAAGACTAATGATACAGTACTCGAAGAGGCACAAACACAAAGCAAGATCAATGCAGGGATCAGAACAAGGCAGTCATACATCTGGGGCATGTTATGAGAGAAGGCGGTTGGAGCACGTTGGGACAATGGAATATAGGAGACAGGAGAAGGCCGAGAGAGAATATGTTGGACAGTCTGAGAGACAGGAAAAGGCCGAGAGAGAATGATGGACAGTCTGAGAGACAGGAGAAGATCGAGAGAGAATATGTTGGACAGTCTGAGAGACAGGAGAAGCCCGAGAGAGAATATGTTGGACAGTCTGAGAGACAGGAGAAGATCGAGAGAGAATATGTTGGACAGTCTGAGAGGCAGGAGAAGGCCGAGAGAGAATATGTTGGATAGTCTGAGAGACAGGAGAAGGCCGAGAGATGGTATGTTGGACAGTCTGAGAGACAGGAGAAGGCCGAAAGAGAATATGTTGGACAGTCTGAGAGACAGGAGAAGGCCGAGAGAGGGTATGTTGTACAGTCTGAGAGAATGGCATGGGCGACAATCAACAACAGAATTGGTAAACGACACACGTGATAGAGGGGGATGGAGGTCCATGATCGCCAACGCCAACCGGCATGGCACCTGATGATGATAACATCTATATATCTATCTATCTATCTATCTATCTATCTATCTATCTATCTATCTATCTATCTATCTATCTATCTATCTTCAGTACAATATATACACATATATATATATATATATATATCTCCTATTTTGGCATGACAGTAACTCACTGTATATACAAGCTATGTGATATCTTGGCATTACAGAAGCTCAGTGTTATATGAATATATACTTGTCCTTACTGCATTGCACTGGCACATGTTTCAATGAACAAACACTATGAAGTTAGGTTTGGTGACCTGCAGATGTATGTATATATATATATATATATATATATATATATATATATATATATATATATATATATATATATATATAAAGCAAGCACAACTCTTAGAAAGAAAATGTGTCAAATGAGAAGGTAAATGTGGAAAAAAAATGTGGATGTACGTATAGTTTAGTTACATTATAATGCGTGATATCTTCATTAGCGCGTGACGTTTGCCGGATGACGAAACCGTTGAACGTGAAGTGCAAATATGGCTGAGTCAGCAGACTAAAGACTTCTATGTCGCAGGTTGTGGTGGCTGAGTCAGCAGACTAAAGACTTCTATGTCGCAGGTTGTGGCGCCCTGATAAAGAGATTGGATAAGAGTATCAATGCTGGTGGAAATTATGTTGATAAATGAGGGACAATGTAAAAACGATAATAAATGGTATTCAAGTTCATTTCTCATTGAGATGGGTTTTTAAAAATACCATTTGTGACTTATTTACTGTTTAGTCCTTGCACATCTAACGCTTTCTATTGTGACCAGTTATGATACGATATCTGAACGCTGCGAAGAATTAACTTGATACATACAGAAGACATTTACAAACCGAGTAGATTACAAGTTCCAGACATAGCAACGACATGCCATGACGTGGGCGGATCTAAGCACTTATCGAATTAAGATCGAAGGGTAGCACATTCGACAAGGATAAAAACGTTTGGCCAACGCCAGAAAACACAGAAGCTCGATGACCGACACGCAAGGACCTCGGACTATATCAACAGAGTTTAAGAATCGGCTTCGTTAAGCAAACAGCCATTTCCTTGGTAGCCCGCTCTTTGTTGACAGCCTGTGAACGGCAGCTTTGAAATGAGGAATAAAAGACTGAAACGGAACATTGTACGTTTAAATGGGGCACAGGACGGCTTCCAGTTTGTCTTCCACAGAAATGGGTCAATAGATGCTATTATATGCCAAGAGGAAATCATAATCGTTCGAACATGGAATAAACAGGAGATAAATTGTGAAGATGTGGACAGTGGGTGGTTGGGGGAGGTTTTCATGGCGAATAAAGAAGGCGATAAATAGAGAGATGGGGACAGTCGGTAGTTGGGGGAAGTTTTCATGGCGAATAAAGAAGGCGATAAATAGAGAGATGTGGACAGTCGGTAGTTGGGGAAGGTTTTCATGGCGAATAAAGAAGGCGATAAATAGAGAGATGTGGACAGTCCGTAGTTGGGGGAGGTTTTCATGGCGAATAAAGAAGGCGATAAATAGAGAGATGTGGACAGTCGGTGGTTGGGGGAGGTTTTCATGGCGAATAAAGAAGGCGATAAATAGAGAGATGTGGACAGTCGGTGGTTGGGGGAGGTTTTCATGGCGAATAAAGAAGGCGATAAATAGAGAGATGGGGACAGTCGGTAGTTGGGGGAAGTTTTCATGGCGAATAAAGAAGGCGATAAATAGAGAGATGTGGACAGTCGGTAGTTGGGGAAGGTTTTCATGGCGAATAAAGAAGGCGATAAATAGAGAGATGTGGACAGTCCGTAGTTGGGGGAGGTTTTCATGGCGAATAAAGAAGGCGATAAATAGAGAGATGTGGACAGTCGGTGGTTGGGGGAGGTTTTCATGGCGAATAAAGAAGGCGATAAATAGAGAGATGTGGACAGTCGGTGGTTGGGGGAGGTTTTCATGGCGAATAAAGAAGGCGATACATAGAGAGATGTGGACAGTCGGTGGTTGGGGGAGGTTTTCATGGCAAATAAACAAGGCGATAAATAGAGAGATGTGGACAGTCGGTGGTTGGGGGAGGTTTTCATGGCGAATAAAGAAGGCGATAAATAGAGAGATGTGGACAGTCGGTGGTTTGGGGAGGTTTTCATGGCGAATAAAGAAGGCGATAAATAGAGAGATGTGGACAGTCGGTGGTTGGGGGAGGTTTTCATGGCGAATAAAGAAGGCGATAAATAGAGAGATGGGGACAGTCGGTAGTTGGGGAAGGTTTTCATGGCGAATAAAGAAGGCGATAAATAGAGAGATGTGGACAGTCGGTAGTTGGGGAAGGTTTTCATGGCGAATAAAGAAGGCGATAAATAGAGAAATGTGGACAGTCCGTAGTTGGGGGAGGTTTTCATGGCGAATAAAGAAGGCGATAAATAGAGAGATGTGGACAGTCCGTAGTTGGGGGAGGTTTTCATGGCGAATAAAGAAGGCGATAAATAGAGAGATGTGGACAGTCGGTGGTTGTGGGAGGTTTTTATGGCGAATAAAGAAGGCGATAAATAGACTGGTTTTAAGGTTGTCTGGTGCACAAAGAGTAGACTTGCTCATTGTCTGCATTCATAACAACAACAGCAACAACACAACAGTAGCCGCAACAACAACAACAGCAACAACACAACAGTAGCAGCAACAACAACAACAGCAACAACACAACGACAACAACAACAACAGCAACAACACAACGACAACAACAACAACAGCAACAACATAACAGTAGCAGCAACAACAACAACAGCAACAACAACAACAGCAACAACACAACGACAACAACAACAACAGCAACAACACAACAGTAGCAGCAACAACAACAACAGCAACAACACAACAGCAACAACACAACGACAACAACAACAACAGCAACAACACAACAGTAGCAGCAACAACAACAACAGCAACAACACAACAGCAACAACACAACGACAATAACAACAACAGCAACAACACAACGACAACAACAGCAACAACACAACAGTAGCAGCAACAACAACAACACAACAGTAGCAGCAACAACAACAACAGCAACAACACAACAGTAGCAGCAACAACAACAACAGCAACAACACAACGACAACAACAACAACAGCAACAACACAACGACAACAACAACAACAGCAACAACACAACAGTAGCAGCAACAACAACAACAGCAACAACACAACAGTAGCAGCAACAACAACAACAGCAACAACACAACAGTAGCAGCAGCAACAACAACAGCAACAACACAACAGTATCAGCAACAACAACATCAACAACACAACAGTAGCAGCAACAACAACAACAGCAACAACACAACAGTAGCAGCAACAACAACAACAGCAACAACACAACAGTAGCAGCAGCAACAACAACAGCAACAACACAACAGTATCAGCAACAACAACATCAACAACACAACAGTAGCAGCAACAACAACAACAGCAACAGCACAACAGTAGCAGCAACAACAACAACAGCAACAACACAACAGTAGCAGCAACAACAACAACAGCAACAACACAACAGTAGCAACAACAACAACAGCAACAACACAACAGTAGCAGCAACAACAACAACAGCAACAACACAACAGTAGCAGCAACAACAACAACAGCAACAACACAACAGTAGCAACAACAACAACAGCAACAACACAACAGTAGCAGCAACAACAACAAACTTTTCTTCCTATCCTTCATGTTGTTCCACTCATCCCACCATGAGCTGAGTTAACGTTTGGCCACCCCTTTTTGGTAGTAGGTTGCAGTGTTTCTTCTTTCAACCCAAGACGTACTTAAGAGGGTGAACCAAAGGCATCATGGCTGTAGTGTAAGGGTTGGTGTTGCTCGTGTTGTTGATACAGTTTTATGTGTGTACATACATATAGATATATACATACATGTGTATGCTTGTGTATGTGAGTGTGTACATATGTATGTATAATCTGATCCCCCAAGGCCTGACACTTAAAATGTAGACGCTCTAATATGGGAACGTTCGATGCCGACACGCCACATTTATCCGTTCTGCAAATATAATTCAATTTCCATCCATCTATTATTTCTAAACCAGCTTTTCTTGAAACTCCATTTTAATAAATTCATTTTGTCAACAACAACAACAACAAGATGAATAACTGGGCAGATCATTGTCGAAACGTCGGATAATGAATGTGAACACACACACAGACACACACACATTCTGCATTCACCTAACCTCATTACATATTAATCTTGTCATGTCACTTCATTATCTTGTCGACGTAACTAATTGTAGCTCTCCACGTCACAAGTGAAAGAATTCCAAATTATCATAATAATGTCATTAATAATCTTCACATTCCAGATTTTACATCCGATATCGCGGTCCAATCCGCGCCTCCATCTGTCTCTTCTCTGACCAGATGCGGCAGCATTTGCAATGTCTTTATTCTGTCCATGTTTTGAAGCGCCAGTCCTGTTTTTTCTCAGAGCAATCTAATTTTTATTTCTTAAACATTACTGCCGTATCGTGAATGGTATATTTCTTTTTTGTATATTTAAATACACATATAAATACACAAGAACGTCGTTTGTACTTATACATCTATCCAGAAGTGGCTTTTTAGAGTTTTATTTGTAACTATTGTTTTTTCTAATCTTTCTGAGCAATCTTCATTACTGTTTCGTGCATATTTCTTGCTGTAAATTGACATGAACACAGAAACACATAAACATAATATGTTATTATGTACATATCCAAATTAGTTTTTTACTGGTTTGTTTTTCCTAAATCTTTATTCTATCCAATTATCACTCTAATATGTTCAATCCTGTTTTTCTTAATAACCGTTATTTCTCTATCTGAAGGTTGCTACTATATTACTGAGGGGTATATCATTTCCTGTATATTTTAATTAACAAATACAGTTATGTATAAACACGTGTTCTTCTTTGAATTCAGGATATTTCGTCATGCTATATCTGCAGGCCAGTCGCCATGATGAAGTATGTAGTCTTCACAAGGTCGGAGCGGCTGCCCCACAGCCCCGCACCCTCTGGCCAGGTCTGGCATCTCATTTCCCTATAGATTGGGCATTCCTGTAGAATTTCCTCAGTGTTCTGGCATCCTGTTCCACATGGGCACTGATCGGTGTGTGAGATCTTCAATCGGCATAGATGTTCTAGTAGTCTGCAGTGTCCAGTTCTCAGACGAAATAAGGTAGTTTGTTGATTTCTTTTGAGTTGGTGAATTGGATCTGGTGTACTGCTTATGTTTCTGTCTACTCTCCATTGGTGTGAATACTCAGAAATCAGGGCAATTTCTATCAGAAGATCCACCTGAATAAATCCTGGCTTCCACTGTGATTTCAACCGACAACCTCCGGCACCTAAGTCTGACACCCTACCTCGAGACCACTGAGCCCCCGCCCCCCCCCCCACCCCCCCCCCCCCCCATGTATGCATCAACAAATGAAAGACAGTTAAGGTCCTGAATGTATATTTCTTATTTTTTTAAATAAATGAGATACGAACTTGCAAACCTTTTATTATTGCACTTACAATGTCCCTTATTTCTCAACATTGATACACTTATCTCCACCAACATTGATACACTTATCTCCACCAACATTGATACACTTATCTCCACCAACATTGATACACTTATCTCCACCAACATTGATACACTTATCTCCACCAACATTGATACACTTATCCCGTCTCCACCAACATTGATACACTTATCCCGTCTCCACCAACATTGATACACTTATCCCGTCTCCACCAACATTGATACACTTATCCCATCTCCACCAACATTGATACACTTATCCGATCTCCACCAACATTGATACACTTATCCGATCTCCACCAACATTGATACACTTATCCCGTCTCCACCAACATTGATACACTTATCCCATCTCCACCAACATTGATACACTTATCCCGTCTCTCCCAACATTGATACACTTATCCCGTCTCTCCCAACATTGATACACTTATCCCATCTCCCCCAACATTGATACACTTATCCCATCTCCACCAACATTGATACATTTATCCCGTCTCCACCAACATTGATACACTTATCTCATCTCTCCCAACATCGATACACTTATCCCGTCTCCACCAACATTGATACATTTATCCCGTCTCCACCAACATTGATACACTTATCCCATCTCCACCAACATTGATACACTTATCCCATCTCCACCAACATTGATACACTTATCCCGTCTCTACCAACATTGATACACTTGTCCCATCTCCCCCAACATTGATACACTTATCCCATCTCCCCCAACATTGATACACTTATCCCATCTCTACCAACATTGATACACTTATCCCATCTCCCCCAACATTGATACACTTATCCCATCTCCACCAACATTGATACACTTATCCCATCTCTACCAACATTGATACACTTATCCCATCTCCCCCAACATTGATACACTTATCCCATCTCCCCCAACATTGATACACTTATCCCATCTCCCCCAACATTGATACACTTATCCCATCTCTACCAACATTGATACACTTATCCCATCTCCCCCAACATTGATACACTTATCCCGTCTCTACCAACATTGATACACTTGTCCCATCTCCCCAAACATTGATACACTTATCCCATCTCCCCCAACATTGATACACTTATCCCATCTCCCCCAACATTGATACACTTGTCCCATCTCCACCAACATTGATACACTTATCCCATCTCTACCAACATTGATACACTTATCCCATCTCCCCCAACATTGATACACTTATCCCATCTCCCCCAACATTGATACACTTATCCCATCTCTACCAACATTGATACACTTATCCCATCTCCCCCAACATTGATACACTTATCCCATCTCCCCCAACATTGATACACTTATCCCATCTCTACCAACATTGATACACTTATCTCATCTCTCCCAACATCGATACACTTATCCCGTCTCCACCAACATTGATACACTTATCCCATCTCCACCAACATTGATACATTTATCCCGTCTCCACCAACATTGATACACTTATCTCATCTCTCCCAACATCGATACACTTATCCCATCTCCACAAACATTGATACACTTGTCCCGTCTCCACCAACATTGATACACTTATCCCGTCTCCACCAACATTGATACACTTATCCCATCTCCACCAACATTGATACACTTATCCCGTCTCTACCAACATTGATACACTTATCCCATCTCCACCAACATTGATACACTTATCCCATCTCCACCAACATTGATACACTTATCCCATCTCCACAAACATTGATACACTTGTCCCGTCTCCACCAACATTGATACACTTGTCCCATCTCCCCCAACATTGATACACTTATCCCATCTCCACCAACATTGATACACTTATCCCATCTCCCCCAACATTGATACACTTATCCCATCTCCCCCAACATTGATACACTTATCCCATCTCTACCAACATTGATACACTTATCCCATCTCCCCCAACATTGATACACTTATCCCATCTCCCCCAACATTGATACACTTGTCCCATCTCCACCAACATTGATACACTTATCCCATCTCTACCAACATTGATACACTTATCCCATCTCCCCCAACATTGATACACTTATCCCATCTCCCCCAACATTGATACACTTATCCCATCTCTACCAACATTGATACACTTATCCCATCTCCCCCAACATTGATACACTTATCCCATCTCCCCCAACATTGATACACTTATCCCATCTCCCCCAACATTGATACACTTATCCCATCTCTACCAACATTGATACACTTATCCCATCTCCACCAACATTGATACACTTATCCCATCTCCCCCAACATTGATACACTTATCCCATCTCCACCAACATTGATACACTTGTCCCATCTCCCCCAACATTGATACACTTATCCCATCTCCACCAACATTGATACACTTATCCCATCTCCACCAACATTGATACACTTATCCCATCTCCACCAACATTGATACACTTATCCCATCTCCACCAACATTGATACACTTATCCCATCTCCACCAACATTGATACACTTATCCCATCTCCACCAACATTGATACACTTATCCCATCTCCACCAACATTGATACACTTATCCCATCTCCACCAACATTGATACACTTATCCCATCTCCACCAACATTGATACACTTATCCCATCTCCACCAACATTGATACACTTATCCCATCTCCACCAACATTGATACACTTATCCCATCTCCACCAACATTGATACACTTAACCCATCACTTTTTCAGTGCACCAATATCTGCTGCATAGAAGTCTTATGATCTTCTGCCAAGGTGGAATCAAATGTAGGTGCTGTCAAATGTAGGCTAAACCATGCGAACACTCTATTGAAGTTGATAGACTGTCTATAGCTACTAGTTGGTCCGCTCGAATCATTGCCCACCTCCTCCTGACCCTTCCTCCCGCCTCCTCTTCCAGCGGCACAGATGCATTCTCCATTCCAGCGGCACGACCAGGTCGGGTTTCATTAGCAACATTACTTGAGCGTACTTAAGAAAATGTATCGACCCAGTTATGCACAGCTTCACGGGACACACACTTCTCCCTGCAAACAGGAAGCATTTCCTTATGCATACCCTTTACAGCAAGTTCATTTGCCTCCTCCAATCATATCCAAACCATAAAATGCGCACGGCAACGTGCTGTTTTTTCAGTTATACACTCTGAGATCATTAAAGGTGACTTAATACATGTTTATAAGATAATCAAAGGTAAAGATGAATTAGATTATAACAAGTTTTTTTGTGTGGAAAATACAACCACCAACAACAACAATATGGCATAGCTACAAATTAACTAAAGAAAGATCCAGATTAGATATTAGGAAATATTATTTTAGTCAGAGAGTGGTGAATGTTCGGAATGCATTGCCACATGAAGTAGTGGAGGCAGGGTTCAGTTAATGCATTCGACGCGCATAGCTTTTAGAGCAAGAACATATAAATGAAACTGGTTGTATACAGACACTGCAGAGTCTTCTAAACCAGTACAAAGAAGTTAAGTTAAATTAGGTTAAGAGAGCACAAACGTCATTTTGTGTCTCATCTGTACGTCAATGCGACAGTAAGTGTCTACTATCTACAACAATCACAAAACTGGATGTTGATGTCTCTTAATGCAAGCTTTAGCTACGACCAACGATATTTTTCAGCAATCCCACATCAGCTTGTGACATACTTACTGAATTACCCTCGTACAAACGCTATTATGTCTATACGTGAATATTATATTTAGCGTATTGCAGACTATAAAAGCCTGCAGTTATACGCGTATTATGCAAGTATATAAAACGTCCAACAGGCAGAGCTGTTAAGGCGCTGTTTTCTCACGACAAAGAGACATGTCTCGACACGCTCCGATATACCTAGTTGTATGTGTGCAACTGCTTTGCAATTAGAGAAATGAACGCAGCAGCAAAGAGGGAATCCGGTCGCCACACCGCACAATAAGGGTGAACGGTCCTATAGTATAATCACTAACACTTTATCCCCGGCAACGTATCTCCAATATAACAAATCTGTTCTTTATAAAGTATATAAAATTGTGTATCTGAAGTGGGTTTTTTTTATATGTACATATAGCATCATCATCAGATGCCTTGCGCGTTGACGATCATGGACCGTCCTCGCTTCTGTCACGTGTTTCGTTACCAATTATGTTGTTGATTGCCGTCCGTGCCATTCTCTCAATCTGTCCAACATCTTCCCTCTCAATCTGTCCAACATCTTCCCTCTCAATCTGTCCAACATCTTCCCTCTCAATCTGTCCAACAACTTCTCTCTCAGTCTGTCCAACATCTTCCCTCTCAATCTGTCCAACATCTTCCCTCTCAATCTGTCCAACATCTTCTCTCTCAATCTGTCCAACATCTTCTCTCTCAGTCTGTCCAACATCTTCCCTCTCAATCTGTCCAACATCTTCCCTCTCAATCTGTCCAACATCTTCTCTCTCAATCTGTCCAACATCTTCTCCCTCAATATGTCCAACATCTTCCCTCTCAATCTGTCCAACATCTTCTCTCTCAATCTGTCCAACATCTTCTCTCTCAATCTGTCCAACAACTTCTCTCTCAGTCTGTCCAACATCTTCTCTGTCAATCTGTCCAACATCTTCCCTCTCAATCTGTCCAACATCTTCTCTCTCAATCTGTCCAACATCTTCTCTCTCAATCTGTTCAACATCTTCTCTCTCAATCTGTCCAACATCTTCTCTCTCAATATGTCCAACATCTTCTCTCTCAATCTGTCCAACATCGTCCCTCTCAATCTGTCCAACATCTTCCCTCTCAATCAGTCCAACATCTTCTCTCTCAATCTATCCAACATATTCTCTCTCAATCTGTCCAACATCTTCTCCCACAATCTATCCAACATCTTCCCTCTCAATCTGTCCAACATATTCTCTCTCAATCTGTCCAACATCTTCTCTCTCAATCTATCCAACATCTTCTCTCTCAATCTATCCAACATCTTCTCTCTCAATCTATCCAACATCTTCTCTCTCAATCTGTCCAACATAGTCTCTCTCAATCTGTCCAACATATTCTCTCTCTCTCTGTGCCTTCTTCTGTCTTTCTATCCTGCTATCTTTTCCGGTGTCCCAACGTACTCCTAACCGAGTCTTCTCATAATTACCCAAAATAGGAAGACTGCCTTGTTCTGATCCATGCAAGGAGTTGTCTTTGTGTTTCTGCCTTTTCTAGAACTCTATCAAAAGCCTTCATTGTAGTTCATGGGATCCGTACGATTCTTCTGTAAAATCACAGCTCCGTTGCTGTCAAAGATTAATGCACTGGTTTGCTGATTGTGTATGATTCACTGCCATAAGTCAATACTGGTTCCACGTAGCATCCAAGGATTCTCTTCCTCAGTTCCAACGATATGTGTTCCTGCGTGCATGCGCGTGCGTGCGTGTGCGTGCGTGCGTGCGTGTGTGTGTATGTGTGTGTGTGTGTGTGTGTGTGTGAGTGTAAACCGGCTAACAGAAATGGAAATCACATCGGAGAAAGAAAAGACACTAAACTGCCACTAGACTTACGGCAGACAGAAGAAATACATGGATGGAAGATGACATGAAATCTTTATGTACTGGAGTATGCCCGACACAGGAATTCCTTAGCGGTGATAGTTGATGTCCTATACTCCGCGGAGAACGTGTGTATCAAATAGAGGAAGATGATTGCTTAATTGAAAGACGTTTTAGATGATAAGACATAACGAGAATATAACATTTAACACACAACAAGAATATAACAGATACCATATGAGATTATAACAAATATCACATAATGAGAATATAACAAATAACGAATGAGATTATAACAATAAACACATATTGAGAATATAGCCAACACATAATGAAAATGTAACGAAAGGGTGAACGAAAGTATGTGTAAGTGTGTGTGTGAATGTGTGTTTTGAGTGTGTGTGTTTGAGTGTGTGTGAGTGTGTGTTTGAGTATGTGTGTGTGGTTGTTTGGTGTGTGTGTGTGAATATGTGTTTTGAGTGTGTTTGTGTGTGTTTTGAGTGTGTGTGTGTTTTAGTGTGTCTGAGTGTGTGTTTGAGTATGTATGTGTGTTTGTTTTGAGTGTGTGTGTAAATGCGTGTTTGAGTATGTATGTGTGTTTGTTTTGAGTGTGTGTGAGTGTGTGTTTGAGTATGTGTGTGGTTGTTTGGTGTGTGTGTGTGAATATGTGTTTTGAGTGTGTGTGTGTTTTAGTGTGTCTGAGTGTGTGTTTGAGTATGTGTGTGTGTTTGTTTTGAGTGTGTGTGTAAATGCGTGTTTTGAGTGTGTGTTTGTGTTTGAGTGTATGTGTGAGTGTGTGTGAATGTATGTGAGTTTATGTGGGAATGTGTGTAAGTGTGTGTGTTTGAGAGAGAATGTAAGTGAACGTAAGAAATGCTTTGAGCCAGAGAGTGATTGACAGAAGGGGAGACACAGAGTGGTATGAATAATGGAGTGTGAGAGTCAGGAGAAAGAGAAAGATGAGAGTAAATAAAAGAGATTGAGAAAGTAGAGAATTTGTGAGAGAATGAGAAGAAGAGCTAGAGAAAGGATGAGAAAAGGTTTGATAGATAGATCGAGAGGGTAAATGAGTGAATGAGTGAGAGAGTAAGTGAAAGTCTGAGACAGATTGAGAGAAAGAGAGAGAAGGAGAGAGAAACAGAAACAGAACGGATTTGAGAAAGTATTAGAGATAATTTGTGAGAGACGTGAAAGGAAGAGCTTGATAGAGAATGAAAGTGTTTGATAGAGAGAGAGAGCGAGGCAGAGAGAGTGTGCGTGAGTGAGTTAGTAAGTGAGTGGGTTAACACGTGAGTAAGTGATAAGTGAGTGAGTGAGTAGGTGAGTGAGTTAGTGAGGGAATTAGTAGGTGAGTGAGTGAATGAATGAGTGAATGAGCAAAGTGAGTGAGTGGTAAGTAAGTGAGTGAGCGGATGAGTGAGTGAGTAAGTGAAAGTCTGAGACAGATTGAGAGAAAGATTGAGAGAGAAAGAGAGAGAGAGAGAGAGAGAGAGAGAGAGAGAGAGAGAGAATGAGATGCATAATGACAAAGAAGAATGTCGCTAATAGGAAGTAGCCAGAGATAGTAGGAGACACGAACAGACAATAGAAGTGGAGTGAGAGAAGAAAGGGACCAACAGGAGGAGGTAATAAGGTCGGTGATTGATTTTCTTTCAAGCGACCACTAGTGTCCAGCGGATTGAGACTTTGCTCACTGTTTAAATGAGGTGCCGCTACTAATCGATGCCCAAAACACAGGAGATAAGACCTCGGTGCATCATTGGGGCCTGAAGCTCACAGATCACAAGAGAAGGCTGGTCTGTGAACTTGCCCCAGCGAACACGTGTCGCGAGCATGCACTGAGAATAATTGCATGTTTGAAACATATTTTTTTTAGAATTGAAGCAGGTTTATTGTGTTGTGTTTCGTTCTATAAGTCATGTGACATATGTTTTCCCACAACACATCTCGATCTACGACTAGAAGTCATGTAACATATGCTTTCCCTGAACACATTCTCGATCTACGACTAGAAATGTAACATATGCTTTCCCTGAACACATTCTCGATCTATGACTAGAAGTCTTGTAACATATGCTTTCCCTGAAAATATCTCGATCTACGACTAGAAGTCATGTAACATATGCTTTCCCTGAACACATCTCGATATACGACTAAAAGTCATGTAACATATGCCTTCCCTGAAAACATTCTCGACCTAGGACTAGAAGTCATGTAACATATGCTTTCCCTGAACACATCTCGATCTCTGTCACACGGACAGCTTCAAACTGTAATTCATCTCATGGTATCATCTTCTTCTAGGACGACATATCCCCCTTTCCCAAGCCTCGTGCGTTGGACCGTGCCTCTCCAAGTCATTCTGTCCATTCACATGACAGAAATAACCTAAAATCTAATGCTATTAATAAGCCAGTCTTCTTCTTATGTTTTACATGAGCAAGTTTTCTTCTAAAGTTATTTATAAGTCAGTTTTCTTCTCAAGTTTTCTGTTTATGTTATTTGTAAGCCAGTTTTCATTTGGTCATTAAGCCAGTTTTCTTTTAAAAGTATATTTAAGCCAGTTTTCTTATAATATGTTATTTATAAGCCAGTTTTCTTCAAATGTTTTTAAAATCCTGTTTTCTTCAAATGTTTTTTATAAACCAGTTTTCTTAAAATATGTTATTTATTAGCCAGTTTTCTTTTAATGTTATTTAAGTAACCCATAGCATTAATGCTGTAGGGGTGTGAGGTGTTAGCGATCTCCCATTTCAAAGGCTCGGCTATATGAAGGCGGTAGCCATATCCTCTCCCTCACCGCTTTTACTCCCGGACTGAATCGGTACCCATTTAAGGCTGGGTCGACCAGGGTGTCGTTGGGGTCTGAAAAAATATGTCAGCCTCAACTGGCGAATGAACCGAGGAACACTCAGATGCAAAGCCAGCTCGCTAACCACTGCGCTACGTGGCTCATTTAATGTTATGTGTTAGCCAGTTTTCTTATAACATATTATGTGAAAGCCAGTTTTCTTATAAAGTTATTTATAAGCCAGTTCTATTCTAATGTTATTTATAAGCCAGTTTTATTCTAATTTGATTTATAAGCCAGTTTTATTCTAATCTTATTTATAGGTCAGTTTTATTCTAATCTTATTTATAAGCCAGTTTTATTCTATATCTTATTTATAAGCCAGTTTTATTATATATCTTATTTATAAGCCACTTTTATTATATATCTTATTTATAAGCCAATTTTATTCTAATTTGATTTATAAGCCAGTTTTATTCTAATCTTATTTATAGGTCAGTTTTATTCTAATCTTATTTATAAGCCAGTTTTATTCTATATCTTATTTATAAGCTAGTTTTATTCTATATCTTATTTATAAGCCAGTTTTATTCTAATCTTATTTATAAGCTAGTTTTATTCTATATCTTATTTATAAGCTAGTTTTATTCTATATCTAATTTATAAGCTAGTTTTATTCTATATCTTACTTATAAGCCAGTTTTATTCTATATCCTATTTATAAGCCAGTTTTATTTTATATCTTATTTATAAGCCAGTTTTATTCTATATCTTACTTATAAGCCAGTTTTATTCTATATCATATTTATAAGCTAGTTTTATTCTATATCTTATTTATAAGCCAGTTTTATTCTAATCTTATTTATAAGCTAGTTTTATTCTATATCTTATTTATAAGCTAGTTTTATTCTATATCTAATTTATAAGCTAGTTTTATTCTATATCTTACTTATAAGCCAGTTTTATTCTATATTCTATTTATAAGCCAGTTTTATTTTATATCTTATTTATAAGCCAGTTTTATTCTATATCTTACTTATAAGCCAGTTTTATTCTATATCTAGTTGTTGCACAATTTCTTTGATTCTTGATGTCTTCGCTGCCCAATGTATATTTATTTTCCGTCTATAACACCTAAACCATTTCGAAAGACAATCTTTTCCACAATTGCTTTAGTTGAACGTCCATGTCTCGCACCCATTTGGTAGCACAAAGAAAACCCATGTTGTAATAGGCTGCATCTCCGTCTCCTTTCCTCTGTATTAGTTTGCATGTGGCATTTGCACATCTTATGTTCGTTTCTACCGAAGTCCCCATAGATTTTTATTACGGATCGTAAACGCTGAAATTCTTTCACATCTTTAATTTCCATATTATCGATATAATTATTGATTTGTTCATTACTTTGTCTGTTGTCATAATTTTATTATTTTTTGGGTATTCAAATATAGATTTTGTGCTTGGTTGTGATGATCAGGCATCGAGACAGGTAGAAATAAAGCGAAGCTGCAGCTGTACTAAAGGGCAAATCTCTATTAAAAACATATGCACCCGCCAACACCCCACACACACCCACACACCACTCACATACTGACCACCACGCATCCACACACACACACACACACCCACACAGGCACCCCTAAACGCAAACACACGCATATATATACCCCTCACACACTCCCCACATGAACACACACTGACCCATTCACACACACACGCTTACACACAACGACTAACACATACCTACACACACTGACCCACACACACCGACACAAACACATGCACGCACTGACTCACACATACCTACACACACCGACCCACAGATACTCATACACACCCACACACAGCCCCACATATACTCTAATATACTCCCATACCACCACACTCACCCTGCATCCACATAGACCGATCCAGACACACACCCACAAACACACTCACACAACGGCACACACATACACATACCTTCACACGCCAAAATGCCCCCACATACCCCGACATCACACTCTTTCCACACACTCTCACACACACACATACAGACGACTCACACACCCACAAACACACTCACATATTACACACACCTACCCACACACCGACCCGTACACACACACACACACTTCGACACAGCCCCACCCACCCACACACCTGCCCACACACCCACATACACACCCCCCCCCCACACACACACACTCACACACCCACACACTTGCCCACACACCCACATATACACACACACCCAGACACCCCCACCCACACATCTGTCCACACACCCACCCACACACCCACAAACACAGACCTGTCCGCATACCCACCTACACACACCCACACACTCATCCACACACACACCCACACACTCCCACACACCTTTCCACACACACACCCACAAACACACACACCTGCCCACACACCCACACACATACACACACATGATTCAGTTACCGACATGGGAAAGAAATACATCTTAACCCACGTTTCGACCGTAAGCCCTTCATCGGGGATCAAGACACGAGAGAACACAGAACAAATTACAAAATGATCAAAGACGACTATCTCTACAAAGAACACAGTAAAGCCAATCATTAGTCGGAGAGTGGCAGAGAATGTGTGATAAACAATATTCCTCTTAGGACAGCGTAAGCCAAATAGGAAATTATAATACATTAATCAATGAGTGAACTCATTGATACATACCCGTACACTTACATATAAATCAAGAGACACGCATATATAAATATATAAAAGAAACATACACATTTGCACATACACGCGTAAACAAAGATACAGAAATAGATGCTCACACATTATTTTACGTGACGACCCGATCCGACGGTTAAACCACTGCGGGTCTCAACTTCTAGAACCTTTTCTATAATGGGCTGCTGAGATCCAGTAGGTCAGAAACGTGAGTCTCGCGTTGTAATGGTGCAAGGGAGTCTGTCTAGGGCATGTCAACGCGCTAGACAGATTCCCTTGCACTCCATTACAACGTGAGACTCACGTTTCTGACCTACTGGATCTCCACAGTCTACCCTCGATCTTTGTTCCTTTAAGAGAAAATTATCATGTACAAACATAATAATACTAAAAATAATAATGAGGAGAGAGAGAGAGAGAGCGAGAATGAGGAAGGGAAAACAATAAAAACAGAAATGTGAAAGAGAATTAATACAATAAAATAATTTATGTCTGTTACTGCAGAAACGTATTACATCATCAACTTCATAATAACTATCATCCTCTGGTTAACTTAACCTGGAGAGTGGTTGTAATACTGTCTGAGCATGTTTGTCCTGCTGACCTTACCCTCTGGTTGGTTAATCTGGAGAGTGGTTGTAATACTGTCTGAGCAAGTTTGTCCTGCTGACCTTACCCTCTGGTTGGTTAACCTGGAGAGTGGTTGTAATACTGTCTGAGCATGTTTGTCCTGCTGACCTTACCCTCTGGTTGGTTAATCTGGAGAGTGGTTGTAATACTGTCTGAGCATGTTTGTCCTGCTGACCTTACCCTCTGGTTGGTTAATCTGGAGAGTGGTTGTAATACTGTCTGAGCAAGTTTGTCCTGCTGACCCTATCCTCTGGTTGGTCAGTCCTAAGACTGGTTATAATATTGTCTGAAGATGTCTCTCGATTTGACCCTATCCTCTGGTTGGTCAGTCCTAAGACTTGTTATAATGTTGCCTGAACATGTCTCTCGATTTGACCCAATGCTCTGGTTGGTCAGTCCTAAGACTTGTTATAATGTTGCCTGAACATGTCTCTCGATTTGACCCAATGCTCTGGTTGGTCAGTCCTAAGACTTGTTATAATGTTGCCTGAACATGTCTCTCGATTTGACCCAATGCTCTGGTTGGTCAGTCCTAAGACTTGTTATAATGTTGCCTGAACATGTCTCTCGATTTGACCCAATGCTCTGGTTGGTCAGTCCTAAGACTTGTTATAATATTGTCTGAGCATGTCTATCCATTTGACCTTATCCTCCATTTGATCAGTTCTAAGACTGGTTGTATGGATGTCTGAGCATGTCTCACCATTTAACCCTATCCTATGCAGCTCTCTCCATTTCAACCAGAGTCGTACTTTAATTTGTCTGCATGCGTGAGATGTAAAGGTCAGTCTTAGTCAATCCCTTCCTCTTTTCCTCTTACCCTTTATTATTAGTTCAAAAACACAAGTTTGGGAGTATTCCCATTTCTCAAACAGCCTTATCTCATTTGATACATTTGACGGGGGTAGGATATAAACCAATATGAAGCCATGTTTAGCTGTAAATCACAATTGCTGGTTTCAGATCTCAATAACATATCTATAATATAAAGAGGTTCAAGAGAATCATCAGAGTTAATAGTCAATGGTCTAGGTAATAAATAATGATTTATATAAGCGACATCAAGAAATACGAATGACGGAAGAACTAATCTGCACATATCATACTCGGGTCAACAAAGACATTACAAAATAAACTATAGGGCAACAATTTAGTTTACTTTATTAAAGTGATCCATATTCATTGTCTCTACGAGAAGTTCACAACTATTTATCATGATCGCACACGATCCTGCAAGGATGTAGATGACAGGTTTGGATATTTATCATATCTTCACGAGTGTAATCTGTTGATTCAATTATCAACATTGATGACAGATTTGAACAATCATCAGTAATTTGACGAGTGTAAATTGCTTATTCAATCATAATTGAATTGTATGTTATTATTCCATAAAACTGCGTCAGTTCCAGTTAGGGATCAAGAAGTTCAGTAGTGCATGAAATGTAGCGGTTAGGTATCCAAAGCTGACTGTTAGCGTCAGGGTCAGCGACCCATAGCTGATGTTAGCGTCAGCATCAGAGACCCTAAGCTGACTGCTAGCGTCAGGGTCAGCGAACAAAGCTGACTGCTAGCGCCATGTTCAGCGACACATAGCTGACTTCTAGCGTCAGGGAAAACGACCCATAGCTGGCTGCTGGCGACGGGACCAGCGACCCATAGCTCACTGCTAGCGTCAGGACCAGCGACCCATAGCTCACTGCTAGCGTCAGGACCAGCGACCCATAGCTCACTGCTAGCGTCAGGACCAGCGACCCATAGCTCACTGCTAGCGTCAGGACCAGCGACACATAGCTCACTGCTAGCGTCACAACCAGCGAAGCAGAGTGCTAAGACCATTCTCTGCCTCCAAACGATGATCCTGGATAACAGGCTGCAGCAAAGCAGACTGGTTAAGAAGAAGGAAACAAAGAGGAAAGGCTAACCCGGTACTTGGCTAAGGGGAAGGAACCAAAGAGGGAAGGCTAACCCGGTACTTGGCTAAGGGAAAGGAACCAAAGAGGGAAGGCTAACCCGGTACTTGGCTAAGGGAAAGGAACCAAAGAGGGAAGGCTAACCCGGTACTTGGCTAAGGGGAAGGAATCAAAGGGGGATGGCTAACCCGGTAATTGGCGACGGGGAAGAAATCAAAGGGGGATCGCTAACCCGGTACTTGGCTAAGGGGAAGGAATCAAAGGGGGATGGCTAACCCGGTAATTGGCGAAGGGGACGGAATCAAAGGGGGATGGCTAACCCGGTAATTGGCGAAGGGGAAGGAATCAAAGGGGGATGGCTAACCCGGTACTGAATAAATGACAGTTGAAGTCGGATGTGTCGAAAGATGCAAATATCGAAGTTAAGCTGTAAACTATGATACAATGTATCCGTTCTCCGGACAACATGCTGTCACTTGCAAAGCCATTTTTACAGATTGGTAGCGGGAAAATGAGAACGGAGTAGAAAAAGAAGAAAAAGAAGAAGAAAAAGAAAAAGAAGAAGAAAAAGAAGAAGAAGAAGAAAAAGAAGAAAAAGAAAAAAAGAAAAGAAAGAAGAAGAAAAGAAGAAGAAGAAAACGAAGAAGAAGAAGAAGAAGAAAAAGCAGAAGAAGAAGAAGTAAAAGAAGAAGAAGTAAAAGAAGAAGAAGAAAAAAAAGAAGGAGAAGAAAAAGAAGAAGACGAAGAAGAAAAGAAGAAGAATAAGAATAAGAAAAAAAGAAGAAGAAGAAGAAGAAAAAGAAGAAAAAGAAAAAAGAAGAGAAAGAAGAAGAAAAGAAGAAGAAGAAAACGAAGAAAAAGAAGAAGAAGAAAACGAAGAAGAAGAAGAAGAAGAAAAAGCAGAAGAAGAAGAAGTAAAAGAAGAAGAAGTAAAAGAAGAAGAAGAAAAAAAAGAAGGAGAAGAAAAAGAAGAAGACGAAGAAGAAAAGAAGAAGAATAAGAATAAGAAAAAAAGAAGAAGAAGAAGAAGAAAAAGAAGAAAAAGAAAAAAGAAAAGAAAGAAGAAGAAAAGAAGAAGAAGAAAACGAAGAAGAAGAAGAAGAAGAAAAAGAAGAAGAAGAATACGTTTCAGGTAGAAGTGCAGATTAACACAAAAACAGCATTAAGATATGGGGAATCTCTTCACAAAACAAAATACGAATGTAATTCTCGCATTAATCTGCCCACCAATGAGACTTCGTTTTGTCTCAAGTTGGTTTGTCCTGCCCGTTAACAATGGAATCTCAAAGCCGATACCTCTGTCGGGGATGACGTGTTGAAAATGTCATAGTCTTAAGCCGCAGCTTTTAATGAGGTGTAGAAACCAATTTCCTTGCTTGCTCTCATTACTTCCATAACGTTAAGCAATGTACCAATTTGAAGCTTGGTCAACTGGGGCGTGTCGATATCGATAATCGAACTCTATATCAATACCGTGTCAGTTTCCTACAAACCTGCTTTTCAGGCGTCTAAGTCTTATTCGATTTCTTTTTCTGCAGGGTCAGATAGCCCTGTCTAGGTGTCAGCTCTGGCTTGAGCTGGATAAAGCCAGAAGGAGTGTTTCCTGTGAGTTTGGCGGGCTAGACTCGAGCAGCTTATTACCCTGCTGGTATTGGGACAAGTACCGCGGAGGGTTGTCAACCGATGTGCTCGCCCATCTAATAGACTCAAACACTAGAGGAAAGTAGATATGTAGCCTGTTAGGCGCCATCTGTGCTGCTCTTAACAAACCACCTCCATGGCCGGTGTAGCGCCATGCCACACAGTTAGTCGCCTCTTACGACATGCTCTATGTCGCGCAGTGGTGCTGTTCTTGAACGTCTCATACACAAAATAGCAGGCAGAACATTTGGGCCAGTCAGACATAAAAAAAAGGCAAAGGCGGCTATCGATCGTAGACAATGATGGCATAATTTATTTTGCTAGCGCTATTTTTAGCAAGGATCAACTGCGCTACTTTTTATCCTCACTCTCTCGTCTCGTGCCGCCCATCCCCAGTGGCAAGTCAAAGACAAGACGACTATGGGGTGACTACGAGATGCAGAGGACTCCACATCAAGCACCCGTGATAACGATTGCGGAGTCCGGAGTCAAGCCCACACCACCTGATCACGAAGCCGACGGCTTTACAACTACCCAACGGAATCCCCTAATCTGGGTCAGTCAGACATATGTTGCACAAATAATACATATTACCAATAGATGAATTTCTGAATTCTGAAACTGGATGTGTCGGACCGGAAGGGACAGAAATCGCTTCCTCGTTGTAAACTCCGACATAGCGTTACAAACTCATTTTCAAGATTAACGCCACAGAAGGAGAAGAAGAAGAAGAAGAAGAAGAAGAAGAAGAAGAAGAGACAAAGAAGAACAAGAACAAGAAGAAAAACAATAAAAGAACAACATTCCGACGGCTATGCCAAGTGTTCTGGCCATGCCTATCATTGTATCACAATTCTAACTTCATGCTCCAACCTAGTGCTTCAAACCAACGCCATCTCCAATTTGCTCGAACCTAACTTTACCATTGACATCTCCGCTCTACATTTCTTGTATGACGTATCTCCTAGACCATATGCACACCATGTAAACCTCAGAATTTGCCACGGTCCTCCTCTGAGCTATCCAGTTCAGAGTGTTAATTCATGTAAACCGAATATGTAAATAGCTACAGCTGAACCCATCATCAAGAATGCCCTAAATGTACACTACTTGTTTGCTCTCCTATAGTACTGTTTTATTTAACCATGTTTGTAATTCATCCATTGCAAAGGTGAACTCTCGCATCAGTCTCCCAAGCATGTACACTCGAATTTAGACAGAGAAGAACACGATCACTTGTCCATGTTCGTCGCATGGAAGATTATGGCATTCCCAAAGATATCCTTCAAGGACAGTTGGCGGATGGCAAAAGAACAATCGGTCGACCACGGCTACGGTTCAAGATGTGCATGAGCGAAACATGAAAGCTCTGGAAATGAATATGGCATCATAAGAAGACGAAGCTGCTAACTAATCTAAGCGGAAATTTACCCTGAAGGGCCACAGAGACTTGGTGAAGAGAAGCTATCTCAGAACAGAGAAGTCAAAAGACAACGCGGCAAGGAGAAAGAAAAAACAGTTTAAGTACACATTTATTTTGGTTTCCACTCCAAGTCATATCATCCTAGAGTCTGTCGTGACCGAAAAGGGCTATTATTCCAGCCATTGCAGATCTGTACGAGGAACACAACTCAAGCTCGATCCGACATTGCTTAGATCTTCTGGACACTTCAGCTACTTCTACAACTAGCTACATGCCGATTTCTTGTTCATGTCTATTTCTTCTTCCGCCAATTATTATTTCAATCAATGTTACTTCAGAAAATGTTAGAATCCTGACAGTCAGTGGCGTATCGCCAATGGACTATCAAGAATAGTTGAATCCCCAAACATTTTAGCTAAACTATTTTCAGTTAAATTTCAAGAGGACATAAATAAAAACATTGAATACACAGTTTTAATATCCCTCACTATCTAAGTCTCAATTGGTGGCACAATAATCAACGATTTTCTCGGAATCCCCCCCCCTCCCCCCCCCCCCCCCCTCCAAATACAGCGTTCTGATATGACATATGGCTTTCTAAATGACGGCGCTCGGGCATCGGAAGTCCACGAGTCGTATCGGTTCTCTCCGGGAATAGAAACAGCCGAAGCCAAACTACTCCCTCTGTAAAATGAGATAAATGCCAGCTGCTAAGCGTTCTGTCATAAGTAAATTTAATATTTGTTTTCTTCTGACGAGTGGTTTTGTTGTATTTATTAAGCGTAAGCAAATGCGCCTATTAATGAAAAAGAACTTAAATTGTTAAATTGTTCAATTGTCAATATACTGTTTCAAAGGGGGAAATATGGAGGAGGAATCGAATTTGAAAACTATTCCTTCACAACAACGTTTTTCAGAGACAAGATGCTATAATTTGGTCAAAGGAATATACCATGATGACGTGTCGTAATGATGTGTTCTGAATTCACAGTTTCGTTTGGAACCCTTAGTTTTACAGACAAACACAAATAATAACGAAAGACTAAATATGTCATTTCAAATCAGAGTGTTATACTTCTTCAAACTGGTTAATTGCATGGGAATACAAGAAACAGACTATATTGTTAGCTTTGCGCGCTGTTCGAAACAGATCAAGGTGTGTGGAATAATAATGGATTTTCTGATATCAGCCATTTTCACGAGCCAAGATGCCTGACGAAAAGTCTCACTCACACTTATCCGAAAGATCTAAAATAAGAACTTTCGGGAAAACCAGAACAGGTTGTTGAAAATGAATATAATTATCATATACTTGTTTGTTTATTTATTCTATTTCTAAATATTATGCATCGGCTGAAGTGAACTAAACTGTGTGAACTGTTACCGATATCAGTTTTATTGGTAAACGACATATTGTACATTAAATGGAGAGTAATGCTCTTTAATCCATTAATGAAAGGTGTCCACGAACCTAGACCCTTTGAGAAAAGCTACCGCACGCCACTGCCTACGTTCTTTATTTTTGTATCTTCCTCCTCCTGATGATGTTGCTAATCCTCCATCCTATATTAGCGTACTAACGACCCATGTTCCTACATTCACTGCCTCTGTAATTTTAACACTGCTTAATTCGTCCTTACTGATTGCAACATCCAACTTCAGCAAAGCCTTGCATTATACCGATACAAAATGAAAGCTAATGCAAATAACATATAATGACACTATAATCCTTTGTAAAAATGTACAACAAAGCAACAGTACCTCAGTTACAAACATCATCTAGGAGGCTTTAAATGTCGTTTTCTGTTAGATCTAGCGAAAAATAGATAGATCAGAAATGTTGAACTTTCAGTTATTTGAATTGTTATTAGCGTTAACAGGGTTTGTATGCCCAAGGCCGAGGTAAGACATAAGAGGGGGTTCAAGTCAAACCAGGACATTTTTTGTAAGGAAAAACAAATAATTTTCAAGTAGTAAAAATGCCATTAATTTTTCGATATAATCTCCTGCAACGTACATGCACTTTTCCCAGTGTTTAAGTGATGCTTGAAAAGCAGTAGTGGAGAAAGATTTGTCAGTATTTGTGAACTAATCCAGGAGAGTCTGTTTCACTTCGTCATCAGTGCTGAAATGCAGACATCCAAGGAAGTCTTTCAGGGGTCCAAACAGGTGGACATGGCTTGAAGCAAGGTTTGAGCTGTAAGGTAGATGTGGAAATACTTCCCAGCCGAATTGCCGCAGCTCGCATATAGTGCGGTCAACTCTATGTGGTCGAGCTTTATCTCACAGGAGCAGGACGCTCTTTCTGATCAAACCAGGCTGTTTTTTTTTCCACAGACGGTTGTGTACATCACTCAGAAAGAGTTTGTACTGTTGACTGTTGATAGTGGCACGACGGGTAGAAAATCAATTTGAATGGTGCCAAGTTTGTCCCACAAAAACACTCGCCATCACATTTTTGGGTCGAGAGTCATCACGGTCGGGACCATCACTCACGGATGTACGGCCTTCACTAAAACGTTTACACCATTCAAATGGCTTAATGGGGGACGGCGTGGGCTAGTGGTTAAGGTACACGGCTCACAACCAAAGGAGCTGGGTTCGATCCCCATCACAGCACCGGCCGTTACCGCGGGGAAGCATACCCTTAGAAAATGCAGGAGGAAGCAGACCCTTACATAAAATGCATGCTGAAGTCGGATGCATTGGGTCGACAGGCGCAAAATAAAAACCGCAGTGCAACGCACACCGCCTTGGGGAATAGATGAAATAAAGCGAACTCAAAAAAAAAGAACCCCCCAAAAATGGCTTAATGCGGCTGAGTGTCTCATCACCGTATTGTGATTGCAGTCTTCTATAAATTTCCGCAAGTTTTACGCTTCCTTTTACATGAAACCTTATCACAACACGCTTTTCCATGCAAGCACTAAGGGTGTTGTCTGACATTTTTTGTTTATCTGTCACATGATTGGACCATAGCAAGTGAGCCACCTACGAGATATAGGACACAAGTGCCCCTAACTAATGATACTAGTTCCAGCAAGCTATAACCAATTCAGGTAGAATAAGAACAAAAAGAACCGGTTTGATTTGAATGCTCTTCGTATAACATGTATGAGAAATTCAGATTGCTTGCTTTGGAAACCGATGCAAAGAGAGCAAGCTAGATTTAATTTCCCCCTTTACTCTCCCCCCTCCCTACCCTCCAAATATCCGCCCACTAGTTATTCATGGCTTGTTATTCCTGTTATCACACACTAGAAATACCTGACTGGCTAATCTTGTTATCCCACACTAGAAATACCTGTGATAACAGGATTAGCCAGTCAGGTATTTCTAGTGTCTGATAACAGGATTAGCCAGTCAGGTATTTCTAGTGTCTGATAACAGGATTAGCCAGTCAGGTATTTCTAGTGTCTGATAACAGGATTAGCCAGTCAGGTATTTCTAGTGTCTGATAACAGGATTAGCCAGTCAGGTATTTCTAGTGTGTGATAACAGGATTAGCCAGTCAGGTATTTATAGTGTGTGATAACAGGATTAGACAGTCAGGTATTTATAGTGTGGGATAACAGGATTAGCCAGTCAAGTAATTATAGTGTGTGATAACAGGATTAGCCAGTCATGTATTTCTAGTGTGGGATAACAGGATTAGCCAGTCAGGTATTTATAGTGTGTGATAACAGGATTAGCCAGTCAGGTATTTCTAGTGTGGGATAACAGGATTAGCCAGTCAGGTATTTCTAGTGTGTGATAACAGGAATAACAAGCTATGTTGTTCTAGAGAGCGGATATTTGGGGGAGGGGTGAGGGATGGTTGACAGAATTTGCCTTTTAAATTCAGTCCCTATATTCTCTTAGCCATACTACACGAGTGCAGGCTGTTTCTAGGGTCGCCACTTGAAAGCGCAATATGGTCATGGTCTGCTCTGGATCGCTGACCATGCCACAAGCAACCAGTCAAGTCGCTAGTAACTGTCAGTTCATTCAGAATGTTATTTTCTCTGTCTCTCTTTCACACTCACTTTATATTTCACTATTTCTATCCTATCTTCTATCTTTTACATCTCCCTCTCGATCTATTTCACTTTCTCTCTTCCTCCCTCTCTCTCTCTCTCTCTCTCTCTCTTGGTCTATCTCCCTTTCTCTCTTGTCCCTCTCCCTCTCTCTCTCTCTCTGCCAAACCTTACTCTCTCACTTACTTCTTCATTTCATTTACTCAGCCGTTGCTATACCCTACTCTTTCTTCTATCTAAATTTTGAAACAGGCTAGCAAGGTCTGCTCTTAATCTGTCACTACTAACAAGTCAAAGGGATACATTGAACGCCGGGATGTACAAACCTGAACTACATCTCCAAGGAAAAGACAATACAATGAGACATCTAACGACACATCTAAACCATCCTTGACTTGTTCATTTATTCCACTAAACCATCCTTGACTTGTTCATTTATTCCACTCTTCTTCTTCTGCGTTCGTTCTCAATCTCCCGCTACCAAGTTTTCGCAAGTAGCCGGATGTAGTCCGGAGGACGAAATGCGTTGTGTCGCTAGTTTTCAGCTTAGCTGCGATATTTGCACCCTTCGGTCCGACACATCCGTCTTCGGCGGCATTCATTTCACTAAACCCTCCTCGACTTGTTGATTCATTCCACTAAACCCTCCTCGACTTGTTCATTCATTCCACTAAACCCTCCTCGACTTGTTCATTCATTCCACTAAACCATCCTCGACTTATTCATTCATTCCACTAAACCATCACTCACTTGTTCATTCATTCCACTAAACCATCCTTGACTTGGTCATTCAGTCCACTAAACTATCATCGACTTATTCATTCATTCCACTAAACCATCCTCGACTTGGTCATTCATTCCAAAAGTTTGACAACAGCAGGAAAGACATTAGCTCAACTGTCCTGGGACCAAGGGTCGCCATTTCACGGCTCTGGCACTGCTTGCATTTCCCCATTATTTTCGACTGGTAAATGGCTTTTTGTTTTAATTTGTTTCATCGCTAATTAAAATCTATGCCTTTACAAATAAGTGATCTCCATAGTGTTTTTCTCTAGAGATAAAGGAGACATATAAATCTGTTTACTTGTCGTCTGGTTGAATTCTAAATGCTTGTTGGGCGCATCTCCTGAATCTCTTGACATTTGTGTACTAAAAGTAATGTCTGATATTGTTGTTGTTGTTGTTACATATGCAATGCCGTAACAATTTGTATTCTTTCGTTGATAAAAATAAAATATAAGATTAATTAGCACAGAAAGAAAAAACGAATTTGCCAACAAGATCTTGCAGTCAAGATCTCAACATACGAGATTGTCCAGAATAATATAAAGAGTGCAATAACACACTTTTTCACTGACAGTATGGCGTGGAAAGTCAGGCTGTAATGGAATCTTATAACACACGTAAATTATTTTCTAGTAAGAATCGACGGAGGAGCGTAGTCCTTCTCAGCAAATGGTTAAGGGCACAGACAGGTAATGATGGTTACTGCAGCCCGCCTGTAGAGCTGTGGCGATCTTAAGAAAAACACTCTGCTGGTACCAGGTCTTACTTCACAACTTTGAAACGCAAATAAGACAGAACTGATTCTAGTATGTGGGTATGTTGTGAGAACATGGGATTTGGTACAGCACTAAACTATGTGAATTGTGGGAGGAAAAGGTTCAGAAGACAACAATGAATGACAGTGTTAATACAATGGCAACGAAGATAGTCAACAAAATAATATGTGACAGAACGAAGATGTCATGAAGATAAACAAAATAATATGTGACAGAACGAAGATGTCATGAAGATAAACAAAATAATATGTGACAGAACGAAGATGTCATGAAGATAAACAAAATAATATATGATAGAAAAAAGATGTCATGAAGATAAACAAAATTATATATGATAGAAAAAAGATGTCATGAAGATAAACAAAATTATATATGATAGAAAAAAGATGTCATGAAGATAAACAAAATAATATATGATAGAAAAAAGATGTCATGAAGATAAACAAAATTATATATGATAGAAAAAAGATGTCATGAAGATAAACAAAATAATATATGATAGAAAAAAGATGTCATGAAGATAAACAAAATTATATATGATAGAAAAAAGATGTCATGAAGATAAACAAAATTATATATGATAGAAAAAAGATGTCATGAAGATAAACAAAATAATATATGATAGAAAAAAGATGTCATGAAGATAAACAAAATAATATATGATAGAAAAAAGATGTTATGAAGATAAACAAAATAATATATGATAGAAAAAAGATGTCATGAAGATAAACAAAATAATATATGATAGAAAAAAGATGTCATGAAGATAAACAAAATAATATATGATAGAAAAAAGATGTCATGAAGATAAACAAAATAATATATGATAGAAAAAAGATGTCATGAAGATGAACAAAATAATATGTGACAGAAAGAAGATGTCATGAAGATGAATGATCAGATGCACCAGTTATTATGTCAAATGTTTGTACGTCTGTTTGTGTGTTTTTATTGTCAAACGTACGACCATGAGCCTTTTAGCTTCGTTTATAGATATTTAGCTTCGTTTGTAGATATTTAGCTTCGTTTGTAGATCTGTGAATCTGTCCGCAAAGTTTAATCAAAACTCACACATGTGCGTGTCTATCCATCCATCTATCTGTCTATCCATTTATACATCTACCCATCTATCTGTCTGTCTATCCATTTATACATATATCAATATATATGTCTATGTTACTTACCTCGGGCATAGGACATTGACACCAGTAAATAGAAGAGACAACAGGAAGCTCTGAGACTTGGTTTCCCCATAACTCTTCTATCCGGTTCACATCTTGTCAGAGATTGAGGCCTGTCTGAGGTCGTTCTAACCCTCGACCAACAACTGATACTGGTTCATAGCATGTGACATTATCTTTCTGTTTATTATCAAAACTGAATTGTTCATAAGAAATTATGCTATCCTTATGCTTCATTACATCCTTTCTACTTTCTCAGAATCTAGCATCATGTACACGCGTCTTGGACCTCTTGTGATCTTGGCACGACTACACAGATCGTCACACCTGAAGATTAGAAAAGTTGAATTAATTATAATATGCTAAGAACAGTCATTCTGTAACGATAATTCTCATATACAGGGCACAGAGAAGTGGACGTGCAGCAAAGATGGCGCCATTACTGGCTGCGAGTCTAAATTTGTTGTTTTTTATTAGTTCATTATAGATGCCGCCAGACCATGGATTTTGCCGGAAATTCACACTAGTCTACGACTTACACGTGTGTTCATGGAAACGTGTTGTTGTTTTCCATTTGAACTGGTTAATTACCTCGTTGTGTGTGTTTTCTTACATCCGATTATCCTGCAATGGACATCGGTTATATGAATAGCACTACGCTTAAACATTTGTCATATTTCACGGTCTAGTTCACGAGATTGGTAGCCTTCGCCCTAGCTGCAAACAGTGTCAGCTTTATTGTAGAGAATTTAGACAACTATAATGAACTGCCGCCTGGAGAGAGATGGGCTCTGTCAGGTGTGTAGCGGCCCAAGACACACCGTTGTTATGTGGCGGGAACTGGAACTACAAACTGCAATAACGGTGCCTCAACGACTTTCTAGGTTATGGGACTGATGATTATAATGCATGGAGGAGTATGTACAGGACAGAATGTGGCTCTTCAGCAATATTCCATGTAGGGATTGTGACAGCCGAGCAGAAAGCGCATGCGCAATATAGCGTACGACATCGCAGTCCCCTGTCTATTTGCAAGAAAAACGAAGCGTTATTAGTTTGTTATTATGGTCAGATGGTGTGAACTCTCTTAAATCTACTGAAGAATGAATGTTCAGTATGGAGACAGTTGTTTGAGTCAAATGAATGTTCAGTATGGAGACAGTTGTTTGAGTCAGAGGAAAGTGTGTGAATAGGAAGAACGACTTCAAAACCGAAGAGAAAAAAAACTATATTGATGAACCGCGGCGTGGTAGACCAGCATGAGTAGCAACTGACACAGCGAAACAACAGATCGACAATCTAGTCCTGTGGCCACATAAGAGTCACTATGAATGAAATAGCCGTAGATTTCAACACGAATCACAGCATTGCGTACAAAATTGTCCATGCTGATATCGGTTATGGGAAATGGTTCATCATATGGGTGACAAGTAGCTGACAACGAGACAATGGAGGCGGTGCACAGTTGGTTAAATGTCGTACTAGAGAATATTCACAATCTAGACGACAGTACACAAAATATATTGCCATTCAGGAAGACTCTATCGAAAAAAATACCCAAAATGTCTTGTTCGCACTCTTATTAAAATGTTATTAATAAAATTGCTGTTGATTAATGACTGTTCCTCCTATAATATTTTACATGAATGAAAGCGATAGCGAGGCTAAAAGGTGGTGGGAAAACTAACGCTAATGTATACACATGTTTAGTCTCACACTAATTGTTTGTTTTAAATTTAATATTTTTATTATGTGTTTGTATGCTGATATATGTTTTGAACGTCTGGGTTGTCCTGCTAGACAACTTCCCTAAGAGAGACAACTCTGACCAAAAACAAATGCTGCCTTGCAGATAGGATGGGGACAGCCACAGGCTAAGGAGGGCATCCCTACAGAAACGCCTGTTGAAATCGGATGTACTGGGCCACAGGTTAACAACGTAACACAGTGCAACGTATATCGCTGTAACCAGCGTACGAAGAAGAAGAAGAAGAAGAAGAAGAAGAAGAAGAAGAAGAAGAAGAAGAAGAAGACGAAGAAGAAGAAGAAGAAGAAGAAGAACGTTTGGGTTAATATTGATGATTTTTTTATTTTGCGTAAATGTAATTGGATACATGTTTTTCGATGCCTATTACCAGTTGAACAGAAGAGAGCAGGTCGTTGTCTTTAGACTTCGCACTGGCCACAATAGACTGAGGTACCATCTATTCAACAAATTGAAGATAGGTGGTACCGACGAATGCCCGTGTGGTACCGGGAAAATGACCGCTGAGCATCTGCTGCAGATTTTCCCGACATACGAGGATCAGAGAGAACAGATGTGGCCATCACCAGTGGAACCACAAGACAAGCTCTATGGCAGTGGCGACAGCCTCAGGATGACCGCCGCTTTTTTCGAAAAAATAATGGTTACTGTCTGACTGCGTACGACGAAGAAGAAGAAGAAGGATACATGTTTTTGCAAAAATGTTTTTGAATTTTGTTTTGTGGTACTGTTTTTAATATCTCAAGAGACACAACGTTCTTGAGAGAACGGTGATGGAAGGTATGGTGCCAGGCAAAAGAGGAAGGGGTAGACCAAGAAGACGATGGCACAAAGATATCCAGGAATGCCTAAGTATGACTGTGGCGAAGGATTGAGTTTTGGCAAGAGAATAAGTTTTTTTCAGATCATGGTTCTGTTTTTTAGTATATGTTTTTTACACCAACATATAATTTGGTTCTGTCAGATTGTTCTCAGTTGGTATAGTTTATAGGTACTTTCTTCATCCTCATCAACAACAGCATATTCATCATAAAAACCATTGAGCAGATCAGGTCTTCAAAAATACTTGCAAGGCGCTCCTATCATGAGCCATCCGTTGCATATCTGTCCACGACATTCATGTTTTCGCTCTGTTTGCTTCGAGCTCTCTTCTTCGTGGTGTTTTGTTCTGCCTCTATTTTTATTGTCGTGTGGATTCCAGAACAGATACTGTGTTGTAGCATTATCAGTTGCTTTATACATGCGTGTCCTCTCCAACACTTGGACCGTCTTCTCACCTCATACTCCAGTAATACGTAAACATACGTGTCCTCTCCAACACTTGGACCGTCTTCTCACCTCATACTCCAGTAATACGTAAACATACGTGTCCTCTCCAACACTTGGACCGTCTTCTCACCTCATACTCCAGTAACACGTAAACATACGTGTCCTCTCCAACACTTGGACCGTCTTCTCACCTCATACTCCAGTAATACGTAAACATACGTGTCCTCTCCAACACTTGGAACGTCTTCTCACCTCATACTCCAGTAACACGTAAACATACGTGTCCTCTCCAACACTTGGACCGTCTTCTCACCTCATACTCCAGTAACACGTAAACATACGTGTCCTCTCCAACACTTGGACCGTCTTCTCACCTCATACTCCAGTAATACGTAAACATACGTGTCCTCTCCAACACTTGGACGGTCTTCTCACCTCATACTCCAGTAACACGTAAACATACGTGTCCTCTCCAACACTTGGACCGTCTTCTCACCTCATACTCCAGTAACACGTAAACATACGTGTCCTCTCCAACACTTGGAACGTCTTCTCACCTCATACTCCAGTAACACGTAAACATACGTGTCCTCTCCAACACTTGGACCGTCTTCTCACCTCATACTCCAGTAACACGTAAACATACGTGTCCTCTCCAACACTTGGACCGTCTTCTCACTTCATACTCCAGTAACACGTAAACATACGGGTCCTCTCCAACACTTGGACCGTCTTCTCACCTCATACTCCAGTAACACGTAAACATACGTGTCCTCTCCAACACTTGGACCGTCTTCTCACCGGTTCTTTGCAACATTTTCAGACAAATAGTCTTCTCATTTCATTTCGGAGACCGGTAACGCTATGGTGTGGATAAGCTGACATCAGTCAGCGACTCATAGATAGACGGGTGAGTCACAGTCGACAAGCCAGCGATTCATAGCTAACCGGGTGAGTTACAGTCGACAAGCCAGCAATTCATAGCTAACCGGGTGAGTCACAGTCGACAAGCTAGCGACTCATAGCTGGCCGAGTGAGTCACAGTCGACAAGCAAGCGACTCATAGCTAACCGGGTGAGTCACAGTCGACAAGCCAGCGACTCATAGCTGGCCGAGTGAGTCACAGTCGACAAGCCAGCGATTCATAGCTAACCGGGTGAGTCACAGTCGACAAGCCAGCGACTCATAGCTAACCGGGTGAGTCACAGTCGACAAGCCAGCGACTCATAGCTGGCCGAGTGAGTTTCAGTCGACACGCCAGCAACTCATAGCTAACCGGGTGAGTCACAGTCGACAAGCCAGCGACTCATAGCTGGCCGAGTGAGTCACAGTCGACAAGCCAGCGATTCATAGCTAACCGGGTGAGTCACAGTCGACAAGTCAGCGATTCATAGCTAGACGGGTGAGTCACCGTCGACAAGCCAGCGATTCATAGATAGACGGGTGAGTCACAGTCGACAAGCCAGAGATTCATAGCTAACCGGGTGAGTCACAGTCGACACGCCAGCGATTCATAGCTAGACGGGTGAGTCACAGTCGACATGCCAGCAATTCATAGCTAACCGAGTGAGTTACAGTCGACAAGCCAGCGATTCATAGCTAACCGGGTGAGTTACAGTCGACAAGCCAGCGATTCATAGCTAACCGGGTGAGTTGCAGTCGACAAGCCAGAACTGAATAAGACCATATTTCGTCTCAATGTGCTGGCCCTGAAAACGGACTGCATGGATGCAGTATGGCTAAGATAATATAGACCTAAGAGACAAGGCAGGGGAGAGAGGACTAATGTCCGGTCAGGCGGAATATACTGATCCGACAATGTGAGTCACGGTCAGGTGAAACATGCTGATCAGACTATGTTAGTCAGGGTCAGGTGAAACATACTGATCAGACTATGTTAGTCAGGGTCAGGTGAAACATACTGATCAGACTATGTTAGTCAGGGTCAGATGAAACATACTGATCAGACTATGTTAGGGTCAGGTGAAACATGCTGATCAGACTATGTTAGTCAGAGTCAGGTGAAACGTGCTGATCAGACTATGTTAGTCAGGGTCAGGTGAAACATACTGATCAGACTATGTTAGTCAGGGTCAGGTGAAACATACTGATCAGACTATGTTAGTCAGGGTCAGGTGAAACATGCTGATCAGACTATGTTAGTCAGGGTCAGGTGAAACATGTTGATTAAGACTCCACTTCAGTGTTGAGCAGTTCTCCCAGGAAACATGTCGTTTTGTGGTAGTCTTGCTAGCGAGGTGGGGGGTCAACTCTGTGATCCCCTATTGTGGTGATTTTACTGATGAGCCTCACATTATATTACAGATAGATGATACCGGTCCACCTTCTCAATTACGACTCGAAATGTTAGGAAAACCACTGTAACCCACCACCAAATTATTCTTCTTTCTTCTTCTTCGTACGCAGTCAGACAGTAACCATTATTTTTTCGAAAAAAGCGGCGGTCATCCTGAGGCTGCCGCCACTGCCATAGAGCTTGTCTTGCAGTTCCACTGGTAATGGCCACATCTGCTCTCTCTGATCCTCGTATGTCGGGCAGTTCTGCAGCAGATGTTCAGCGGTCATTTTACCAGTACCGCACGGGCATTCGTCGGTACCACCTATCTTCAATTTGTTGAATAGGTGGTACCTCAATCTATTGTGGCCAGTGCGAAGTCTGAAGACAACGACCTGCTCTCTTCGGTTCAACTGGTAATAGGCATCGTTTTTGATGTAACCAGTATGTTCGGTTTCCCATTTGGTCATGTATCTGGCTTTGATAAGCCGTTTTGACTCTTCGTACGTCATACTAATATCTGTTTGTGGTAGTCTTGCACCTTCTTTTGCCAGTCTGTCTGCCTCCTCGTTGCCTTGGATGTTGCAGTGTGATGGGACCCACTGTACCACTACCCTTTTTGGTGCGGACTGCTGGCACAGTTTGCAGAGTGCTGCTCTTAAGTCATTAAGCTCAGTGTTTTTCTGGCTTTTTAGCGCTGTGACTACGGCGAGAGCATCTGTAAGCAGGACTATATGGCTTTCATTTTCATTGTGTGTCACCATTTCTTCCACTGCAGCCCTCAGTGCCTCTGCCTCCGTTCTGAAATTGCTTGTGTACTTACCAGTAGCGAATGACAGTGTTATTTGTTTGCCATTTGGTAGGTTCAGGAATGCTCCTGCCCCTCCGTTCTGTGTATTGTTTTTTACAGAACCGTCGGTGTATGCATGGGTCCAGTCCATGCTTGGGTAGCTTTTCGATATGAAGCTTAGGGTAGTATCTCTCCTTTCTTTTTCAGTCTGGCAATTTTTGTTTGCAATACCTGGTATATTTTCTACCACCTCTGGAAATATATCCTGCCTCCAGGTAGGTTTTCGTACAGTAGTGATGGGTTTTGGTGTTGTTAGTGCGTTTATGGGATCTTCGTGCATCTTTGCTTTGGCTATTTCTGCAAAGTTTCTCCGCTTTAGTTTCCCATTTCCCAAATTGTTTAGTCTCTGGTGCATTGGATGGTCAGTCAGTCTTCGGAGTTTCTCTGACTGCAGCTGGGCTCTGCAGTCTCTTCTATCGGTCATGGATTGCAGTTTTGTAATCTTTTCAAGTTCTACAATTGGCTTTGACTTCATGCCTCCTGTTATAACTCTCATGGCTTGGTTTTGAAGTTTGCTAACTTTATCGAAGTTCGCCTTTGCTGCTGTTGTCCATGCCGCAATGCCATACTCGAGAACTGGTCTCACTCTTCCAGTGTACAGTTTCTTTAGTATGCCTTCGTCTGCTACCCAGCTTGTGCCAGCAAGTTTTCTCATGATTGCCATTCTTTCTCTGGCTCTCATTCGGTTTCTCTCGATCTGACTTTTCCATGTCATGCGCCGATCAAATGTGACTCCCAGATAGGTTTGGTTGTCGTTTGGCTGCAGGAATTTGCCATTTAGACTTAATTTGGTATTTTGGGGTTTGATTGAAAGCGAGAATATTGTGCATGTGGTTTTCTCCTCGTTTATTTTGACCAGCCATGAGTTCGCCCACTCTTCCAGCGATGTTAGGACCTGCTTCATCCGATTTCTTGCTATGGTGAGATTCTTTTCAGAGGTCCACATAGCCAGATCGTCTGCAAACATTGAGCTATGGACTCTCCTTGGTATATTCTCTGTAATGTCGTTTATATATACCAGGAAGAGTGTGGATGACAGTACTCCCCCTTGGGGTACTCCCTGCTCGAGTGTCATCTTTTTGCTCATCTGCCCTTGTACTTGGACTCTGGCCGTTCTTTGTTTGAGGTAGTGGTTGATCCACTTGTACATTTTCCCACAAACATCACTTCTTCTTAGCTTGGCTCTAAGTCCGTCTTTCCAGACATTGTCAAATGCCTTTTCCAGATCCACCCAAAACAGCTACTGTGTGTTTCTATGCCTGGTAGGCATCTTCTATTTCCTGGGCTATGAGGATGACCTGGTCCTCAGTGGATCTGTGCTGTCTAAAGCCGGCTTGCTGTGGAATTAGTATTCGTTTTTCTTCCAGATGCCACATCAGTCTGGTGTTTATCATACGTTCCATCAGCTTGCCGACACAGCTCAGTAGGCTGATGGGCCTGTATCCATTTGGATCTGTTTTGTCCTTTCCTGTTTTTGGTACTGGTACCAGTATTGCGTCATTCCATGCCTGGGGTACAATTCCCCTTTTCCAGCTTTGGTTCAGGACCGATAGCAGCTTCCTCTTCGCTGTTTGGCCCAGCCCCATCAGCATTTCGTTTGTTATCCCGTCTTTTCCGGGAGATTTCCTTTTCTTTAATGTTCTCATAGCCTCTTCCATTTCGCTCATTGTTAATTTGGCCATCATGTGCTCTTCAAGTGTCGTTTTGATGTTGTCGTGCCCCTTTAGCTCTTCGCTAATGTATGTATGCTTATCTGCAGGGACCTCGGTGTGGTTTGCTCTGGCATAGTGATCGACAAAAGCGTTTGCGGCTTTCTTACCTGTGAGCAAGTTTTCGCCCTGCTTGATGGTAATTTGTTTGTTTGAGGGGTTTCGTCGTTCATGGCTCTGACTAGCTTCAATAGCTTGTTCCCGTCTTTGTCCAGGTTTAGGCTTTCCGTTTTGTTTTTCCAGCTTTCTCTTGCTGTTTGCTTGAGAGTGTATTTGTATTTCGCCGTGGCGGCTTTGAGGGCGATGTTTGCCTCCATAGATTGTTCTCTCTCTGCCATGTTCCTAGCATTTGTTACTGCATCTTCCGCTTTCTGCAACTCATCATTTCAGTAGGGCTTATAGTTTTTCCTAGCTCCTCTTGGGATGGTTTCAGTGGCGGCTTGCATTATTGCCTTGCTTAGGCTTTCCACCATGGGCTTCATTTTGTTGTTTCGTGTGTTGATGGTTTCACACAGCCCATCTGTCAGGATTGCAAACCTGTCCCAGTCGGCTCGTTTGTAATTCCAACATGGGAGCGGTTTTGTTTCCTGTAGGCCTACTTCCATGTCAATTTTTAGCCTGATCGGCCTGTGGTCGCTACCTGCCAGTTGGTTTAGCACCTGGCGGTCTATTTTATGGTGAATGTCCTGTGTGGAGAAGGCCTAATCTGGAGTCGAGGTGGTATGCCATGTTCTTGAATAGAAGCTAGGGCTATCCTCCGGCCTATTGATTAGGGAGAGATTTGTATCTATCTCCCAATCTTCCACTTCGTCACCTCTGCTGTCTGTGTCAGAGTATCCCCATCTCTCCGAGTGGCTGTTGAAATCTCCAACTACTATGCAGTTGGAGTCTCTGACCTCCATACTCGAGAGCGATAGGTCTCTATTTGGTGGTCCGTACAGATTGAAAATGCGGAGCTTCGTCTCTTGAGCCATTATGTCAACTTCTACAATTTCTGCTTGTCCGGTGAACGACAGGTACCTCGCTACTCGGTATGCAGTTTCTGATCAATATCAGGACCCCTCCTTTGTGGCCTTCTCTATCGAGACGGAAGGTCTGCTATCCTCTGATTGAGAATTTAGGATTATTGTTGAGGTGCGTTTCCTGGATACATGCCACGTCAATCTTACCTTCATGCAGGTGATGTGTTAGGGAAAGTTTTTTGTTAATGACTCCCTCCGCATTCCACTGTAGCATTTTGAGGGTCTTGAGTTTTTGGTCAATACAATTTACCCCATAGCCATGTGCCTTGACTCCACGACACATGGGTGGGTGACCACCAGTAGTCAAGGGTGAGCCCCTTCGAGGCGTGAGGCCCGGCACTATCGCTGCCTGGCGGGACTCCGCAGGATGAGCGCCATGCGTTTTTCTAATCGGTTGTACTGTCATCATGCTGCGATTTACGTTGCACTGTTTTGTTAGGATTGCGGCCCCGTGCATCCGATTTCAACAGGCGTTTCTGTAGGGATGCCCTCCTTAGCCTTTGGCTGTCCCCAGCCTATCTGCAAGGCAGCAGTTGTTTATGATCAGAGTTGTCTCTCTTATGGAAGTTGTCTTACTAGACTATCGAGTCTTCACTACTCGTGTCTATAGGGTGCGATGATGATATGTGAGATGATATATGAGATGGACTGGTTTACCCGAAAGAGAGGCAGTCCAGTGTGTCTGTACCCCAGGATCGTCACGTCCTGCCAGAAACGTAGCATTTGCATGTGAGTGGGGTATCTCTTTCTCCCTTTATTTTCTTGGCTTCTATGCAGAGATGGTACGCCTAGCATTCCCCGCCACCTCGGATGTTGACACAGTGGGGCAGGTGTGCAATGTCCGCTGGTCTGCATCTTTTCTGCGTCCAGCATGATAGCTATATGGCTGATAGCGTACAGAGGTAGATATCGAAGCAGAAGTGCATTTAACCAGGGGACAAGCCTGGTAATGTCACAGAGATGTTGTTCGCCTAGTGTGCGGACAGATCTCATGGTCATTGGTTGAGTCTCGACAGTTCACAGTGAGGTGGCTGCTCTACTGTTTTCGACACCCCGACCAGGAACGAAGTCTTATGTTGGGGGTTTCGCACCCCATCGCCGTATAAGGTGAGTATCAAGCAGCTGTCCGCCCGCTTTGATCGGCGGACGGCAGAGACCTCTTTCTACGGCTCTACCGGATAGGGCTGGGGCGCGAGCTCCAGGTCCCGAACATGTAGGAGCCTCCCATTGCAATGGTGCTGAGATTTTGGGCGGGATTGCGGCTTACAGGGGTTCGGCCATAATCCCCCACATGGTAGCCTCGCGCCATTGGCTTATCAGCCTGGTACGTGAACCAAAGTGTCTGCGGCTCCTCTCGATGTGAGCTGGTTTTCCGTAGCAACGCCCTGTCATTAGTAGGGTAAAACTGACCTGTCTTCAGATGGTCTATTTCCAGCACCCGTTCACTATTTGGCCAGACGAATTTATTGAGGGCTTTTGTTTGTCAATGACCAGGTATTTGAAATCTGCGGTTTCTGCGGGGTTAAACACGATTTCCGTAGCGTTCTTTCATTTGAGTGTTAGAGAGCTGACTTGTCTTCCGTGAGTCTAATACCAGCGTACGTTCATTATTAGACTCAACGGTAGTGCTCTCGATTTGTCAGTCGTTCTACAGTATTGGGGTGTTCAGTCAAATTAAGCCGCAGGTTCCACTCCTGGTGGTGCCCTTCCGTCAATTCCTTTAGCGAGACAATCAAGTTACTTAGAGGGTAGCCGCAGATTTTCGAGGGTCTAATTCCAGCACCCGTTCCATATTAGACCCAACGAAAGTGCTCTCGGCATGTCAATCCTGTCAGTGTTTGGCCTGGCTCGCTCGAGGAGGGATGGCAGCGCTCTGTGCAGAACGGATCCCAACGACCTCGGCGATGAATTTCACTGGGACTAGAGACAATTTGACCTGCCGGTCGGCCCCCCCCCCCCCCCCCCCGGGAGAACACAGGGCCTTGAGGCACGATTCCTGCTTTCTATTTGCCGGTCACAAGCTCTTTGCGAGAGTCTGACCACCAGCGAGACGAACTGTCGAGCTCTGCTATAAGCCTTAGATAAATCACCACGGACGGACAACGTTTCCTGATACGGACCAGAGAAGCGCACCTCGGTGGAGAAGACGCAACAACAAACCGCACCCCAATAGCTCTACGGGGAAAGGCAGGCGAGCGTTTTCCGCAAGCCCGCGCTATCGCTCCGCCTGGCGGGACTGAGATCGCTTTACGAACACTGGTTGAAATTGAATCGCGGCGGCGAGACAACTTCCCCAGATCACCACCAAATAATATCGTCAAGATTCACTAACTCAAAGACGATGGACGTTAGAAAGAAGAATATATAAGACACACATGGTCCCAGAAATTCCTTGCAGAAGCTTGGTGTGTCGGGTAGAATGGTTCATACGTGGCAGTTACGTTGAATTCTATATCCTTTTCAGGATGAACGCAGAAGAAGGTGCAGTGACAATAATTTCTTTTCGTTTGACCTAACCAGCCAGAGCGAGGAGATGATGGACACAAGTTATCAGGGAGGTCCTGAAGATGACAGCTACAGAGGCTGAAGTTCAGGATAGATATCGTGAATCTTACAGATCGGCTGTTGTCTTTTTCTTCTTCTTCGTTCGTTCTCAATCTCCGGCTACCAAGCCCTGAAAATGGTTTTGCAAGTAGCAGGATGTCGTCCGGGGAACGGAATGAGTTGTGTCGTGGTTTACAATTTGACTACGATATTTGCACCTTTCGGTCTGATACATCTGCCTTCAGCAGGCATTTTTGAGTACCGGGTTACCTTCCCTCTTCGATCCCTTCTCCTTAGCCAGTCTGCTCTATTGCATCCTGTTATCCAGGATCACCGCGCGGAGGTGTAGTGGGGTCTTGGCAGCTCTATTCCGCTTTTGACACTGTCAGTCAGCCTTAGGTCGCTGACCGCTGCCGCATGCGCTGCTCAGCGACTTGATCCCATCGCTGTGGTGAAAGCGACGTTCTGCAAAGGACATGATGCATGATGATGATGACCTAACCAGGTGGTGGCTGGGTGGGTGGTCGTGGGAGCTAGATAATGATGGAGACGTTCGTTTCCCATCAGTGGTGTCGTTGATCTGTTTTAAGAACTAGTGGATGGTGACATCGGCTAAGGACCAAACGGCGACGGTTTAGCACGTTATCGAACTCTCTAAGTCTGTCAGGTCCGGGGACATCTTCAGAATTCCTATCTCGCTGGGCATGTGGAAGGCTTTATTGCGCTTGTTTTTTGTCCGGTAGAATAGTCCAGATTTAGAAACCGTCCAGCAATCTGTGGACAACACAAGTCATGTCAATTGGCAGCTTCGTTTTCAACAACTGCAGTCTACTGGCTCAATGCATGTTGTTCATAAAGGCGGCAGCCAGACGGATTCTTCACAAGATGGTCGTGTGGCTTCGTGCGTCAACATTTTGTTTACTGCTCAGGTAAATGAAACCGCCATATGTAGTTGTTTTTTTTTCCTGCACATTTTTATTGCATTTCAATTCGATGTGTAAGCACTCTCTTACTCCTCTCCCACCTCCACGCCCCCTATTCCCCACCCCCACCCCCACCCTCTTAAAAAGGAAAGACTATATAAATGGAACTTTGTAAGTTTAAGGAGTGTTTGTGTGTGCGTCAAATATTGTATTTATATCATCATTATCATTACAAGGTTAATCTGTCTGGAAACTTCTTGAGATCATCCGATGATGTCTTGTCATTGTCCTCTGTTAGTCAGTTCAGATACGGATGTTAAGGTCCTCTGATCATGTCACGCCACTGTCCTCTGTTAGTCCAGAGACTGCTGTTAATGCCCTTTGTTAGTCCAGAGATTGATGTTAAGGTCCCCTGATCATGTCACGCCACTGTCCTCTGTTAGTCCAGAGGCTGCTGTTAATGCCCTTTGTTAGTCCAGAGATTGATGTTAAGGTCCCCTGATCATGTCACGTCGATGTCCTCTGTTAGTCCAGAGACTGCTGTTAATGCCCTTTGTTAGTCCAGAGATTGCTGTTAAGGTCCTCTGATCATGTCACGCAACTGTCCTCTGTTAGTCCAGAGACTGCTGTTAATGCCCTTTGTTAGTCCAGAGATTGCTGTTAACGTCCTCTGATCATGTCACGCCACTGTCCTCTATTAGTCAGTTCAGATACGGATGCTAAGGTCCTCTGATCATGTCACGCCACTGTCCTCTGTTAGTCCAGACTCTGCTGTTAATGCCCTTTGTTAGTCCAGAGATTGCTATTAATGTCCTCTGATCATGTCACGTCGATGTCCTCTGTCAGTCAGTCCAGAGACCGGTGTTAAATGTGTTTGGTGTTGCTACTCCTCTGCCCTCTCTTCTCGGCAGATCTTTCAGCTCAGCATAAGTCTGTGCCACGATGTGCATACAAGCCTGTGTGATGTAATTGTTTCTTGGACGCCATCGACTCCTCTTCCCCTGAATTATGCTCTCGAGTATTATCAATAGTACACCTCCGTGACCAATATTGTGGCCAAACCTAGGCAATATAGCTTTATTGCATATTTATCTTTAGTCCCATATCGTGAAGGAATTGCTCGTTTGGCCTTTTATTCTGTACAATTCAGTCTTTGCATTCTGCAATAGCACCATATCTCAAATTCGTATTAAGGTCTTTTTGACCGTTTTGTTTATAGCGCGTGTTTCAGAGCCTTACATTACATATATGTGTGTATCTATAAATGTATGTATGTGTGCATGTGTGTATATATGTGTGGGAATATTTACAACACAAATAGCATAATATGTGTATGTGAAAAAAACAGAGATCGGGAGAGAAAGGATGAGAGATTGAGATAGAGAAAGAGAGAATATACAATTTATCAAGAGCTGGTACAAATAAACGAATTCATAAAAACTAAATGACCAACCGACCGTTCGATAAGGCTTCATCGGGTGAAAACAATCAAAAAACAGAAATGTATCACAAATAAAATATGTATATGGCCAAGAGCATTCTGCAAGTAGGGGATCTATGTTTAGCTACTACCATCAATAAATGCAACGATATAAGAAGAGGGCACGACGCTTGAGCGTGGAGTTATTTGCTTAAGTTAGCCAATATATCCCCAGGCTTATCGCTGGCGTTCTAATCACTGTTCGATACACGTATAGCACTTCTGCTAGTCGCTACTAGTGTGTTTAGTTCTTCTTCTTCTTCTTCTGCGTTCGTTCTCAATCTCCTGCTACCAAACCCTGAAAGGGCTTAAGTAGCAGAATCTAGTCCAGAGAACGGAATGCGTTGTGTCGTAGTTTACAGCTTGACTGCGATATTTGCACCTTTCGGTCCAACACATCTGACCTCAGCAATAATTTTTTGAGTACCGGGTTAGCATTCCCTCTTCGGTCCCTTCTCCTTAGCCAGTCTGCCCTGTTGCAGCCTGTTAACCAGGATCACCGCGTGGAGGTGTAGAAGGGTCTTGGCAGCCCTGGTTCGGTGGCCCTGACGCTAGCAGTCAGCTATGGGTCGCTGACCACTGCAGCTCATGCGCTGCTCAGCGTCTTTATCCCGTTTAGTTCATCTGATGTTTCCAATGCCCACAATGGGAAGGTTTACTCTTTTTGTGCGCCCTGAAAAAGTGGCGGGTTATAGTAGCTTTCCTCACATCCCTAGACTGCTGATGAAGGTGGAGGCGGTCCTCCAGGAAGTTGTGATATGCTTGGCTTCATCTGCGTGTCGCTCACTACTATGGGAATCACGTTGATCCCTCACTTTGTTAGCCAGGCTGTCGTGAAAACAGCCCATTTCCAGGGTCGGCTACTAGGAAGCCGAGGTAAGGGTCTTGGCCAGTACATTTTGCCTGACCCTAACATGTTTGATCAGTATGTTGTGCCTCACCAGACGTTAGACTTCTTTCCCTCATCTGACATTAGTGTGTTTAGCTCATCTTCTAGCAAACATAATTATGTTTAGTTCATCTTCTAGCCAACAGAATTATGTTTAGTTCATCTTCTAGCCAACAGAATTATGTTTAGTTCATCTTCTAGCCAACAGAATTATGTTTAGTTCATCTTCTAGCCAACATAATTATGTTTAGTTCATCTTCTAGCCAACATAATTATGTTTAGTTCATCTTCTAGCCAACATAATTATGTTTAGTTCATCTTCTAGCCAACAGAATTATGTTTAGCTCATCTTCTAGCCAACATAATTATGTTTAGTTCATCTTCTAGCAAACACAATTATGTTTAGTTCATCTTCTAGCCAACATAATTATGTTTAGTTCATCTTCTAGCAAACACAATTATGTTTAGTTCATCTTCTAGCCAACATAATTATGTTTAGTTCATCTTCTAGCCAACAGAATTATGTTTAGCTCATCTTCTAGCCAACACAATTATGTTTAGTTCATCTTCTAGCAAACACAATTATGTTTAGTTCATCTTCTAGCCAACAGAATTATGTTTAGCTCATCTTCTAGCCAAGACAATTATGTTTAGTTCATCTTCTAGCCAACAGAATTATGTTTAGTTCATCTGCTAGCCGAAACAATTCTGTCTAGTATTTTGTCTAGTCAACACAAACATATTTAGTTCATCTGTTAGTCAATACAAGTCTGTCTAGCACGTGTACTAGTCAATAAAAGTCTAGTCTTCCACCTCAGCTAGTCAATGCAAGTCTAGTGCAATTCCTCTAGATGTGATTATCAGACTGATTATCAGCAAGTATACGTGTTAAATGTCACACACAAAAGCTATATTTAATTGTGCTGCAGATCGATATAGTGGATTCCATTATGTTCAAACTGTCAGGGTGGCGACAATGGTAGGGCAAATATAGACCGCTTGGAGATCATTTAGTTGAAGTGTAAATCACTTTGTTTAAGGATGTATCAGCTTTTTGTCGGGAGGGGTGGGTAGTATTCTGCCTCGTTTGTTTTTTACTGGTGTAGGGTGGCGGTTATCGACACTCTCCAGCTGGCTCAGCTGTAAATGTGTACATAACTTATTGTTAGGGAAGAAAAGGCAGCATGGGAGGAAAGTGAGCAATAATAGGAGATATAGTTGAATGTTGTTGTTGTTGTTGTTGTTGTTGTTGCTGTTGTTGTTGCTGCTGCTGTTGTTGCTACTGTTATTTTAGTTGTTTCTCTTGTTGTTGTTTTTGGTGTTAACTATTGTTGTTGTTGTTGTTGCCGCTGTTGTTGTTGTTGTTGCTGCTGTTGTTGTTGTTGTTGTTGCTGATGTTGTTGCTAATGTTGTTGCCGCTGTTGTTGTTGTTGTTGTTGTTGCTAATGTTGTTGCCACTGTTGTTGTTGTTGTTGTTGTTGCTAATGTTGTTGCTTCTGTTGTTGTTGTTGTTGCTAATGTTGTTGCTAATGTTGTTGCCGCTGTTGTTGTTGTTGCTAATGTTGTTGCTAATGTTGTTGCTGATGTTGTTGCTGATGTTGTTGCTGATGTTGTTGCTAATGTTGTTCCTGCTGTTGTTGCTGCTGTTGTTGCTAATGTTGTTGCTAATGTTGTTGCTGTTGTTGTTGCTGTTGTTGCTGCTGTTGTTGCTAATGTTGTTGCTGCTGTTGTTGTTGTTGCTGCTGTTGTTGCTAATGGTGTTGCTAATTTTGTTGCTGTTGTTGTTGCTAATGTTGTTGCTAATGTTGTTGCTAATGTTGTTGCTAATGTTGTTGCTAATGTTGTTCCTGTTGTTGTTGCTGCTGTTGTTGTTGTTGCTGCTGTTGTTGTTGTTGCTGCTATTGTTGCTGTTGCTGTTGTTGTTGCTGCTGCTGTTGTTGTTGATGCTGCTGTTGTTGCTGCTGTTGATGTTTTAGTTGTTTCACTTGTTGTTGTTATTTGCTATTGTTGTCGTTGTTGTTGCTGTTGTTGTTGCTGTTGTTGTTGCTGGACTTGTTGTTTGTTGCTATTTTTGTTGTTGTTGTTTTTCTTGTTTTTCTTGTTGTTGTTGTTTGTTGATGTTTTTGTTATTAATTATTGGTGTCGTTGCAATTGCTGCTGTTGTTATTGTTGCTGCTGTTGTTGCTGCTGCTGTTGTTGCTGCTGCTGTTGTAGTTATTGTTGCTGTTGTTATTGCTGCTGCTGTTGTTGCTGCTGTTGTTGTTGTTATTTGTTGATGTTCTTGTTGTTAACTTCTGTGTTATTGTTGTTGTTCCTGTTACTGATAATGTTGTTGAGGTTAGTAGCTGTTCAAGCTCAGTTGAGTTATTTCTTACGATGTTTCATTTGTAGAGGTAACAGTGACTCATCTCGCATCCCGAGGTGTGCTTGAGAATGTTGACTGGAGTCCTCCTGGCTGTAGTGCAGTGTACGGTTGATCCTTCGTAAGTTCAACACTGGGGGGTTACGCTATCAATCCCCACCTCGTTGTCTAGATCGTTGTGACGCAGCCTGTTTCCAGGAGCACAAACGGGGAAGTTGAAGTCTTGGTCAGCATATTTCACCTTACACTGATTATCCTGATTACTAATCGCTCCCATGAAGTCTCTGAAGGTGTATCTCCCTACAGCAGTGCCTGCTATATGTATATCCTTACCGTTGTTCAAAGTCCCAGACCAGTTATCGGGAATGAAGTGTTAAGCCCATTTTAGCAGGTCTGGTGAGGAAGACTAAGGTCTGGTCAGGCAGAATATACTGACCAAGACCCTCACCTCGGCTGTCTCGTATCCCTCCCTGGAAACGGGTTGTTTTCATGGCAGCCAGGCTAACGAGGGAAAGAATCGACTTGACCTCCGTAGTAGTGAGCGACATGCAGATGAAACGAAAGCATAGCACAACCGCCTAGAGGACCCAGGTCAACCACTCTCGGGACGTGAGGAAAGCTACGACAACCCGCCACGTATCGTCCTATTAAGGGCGCACAAAAGAGTAAACCTACTCACTGTGGGCAGTCGAAACAAGTAGCAGATCTCAGCTTGAACGAAGTGAGGAGACACTTTCCCTATATGACTGCCTTTCCTTCTCTTAACAGCCAGCTACCGTTTTACATCTGAGTCTACTGGAGCATGCTGAGACTTAGAAGCATACACTGTCAGATTTGCCGTGTCGGCACGCATTCTAACCGATCTGGACCTCTAAAGCTAGTAAAATTGGATAAACACGCTCTCAGTTCTCGTGTCAAAATTACGGTCGTCCCAGGACCCGTTTTATAAGCTGATTGTGCTAACACAGAGATGATAGAACATGTTCAGCAGGTTTGTCAACTCCACGAAAGGAGCAGAGTGGTTACATGGCCTTACCCAACCCATTTACGAGGTAACAGAATGGCGTGAAGAGATATACGAGAAAGACCGACAGTTTTATGGCTGAAGTAAATGCGATTATTTGAGAGCGAACGAAGAACAATAATAAGAAGAAGTTCCCTATTGTCGAGTTTTCTCTAGAATCGAGTTTAGGCTGGTTGATATTTAATTCTTGCCCGTAATGAAAAAGGTGAACCTAGAGCCGCGTCGTTGTAATGCAATGTAAGACTTCTCTGCACTCTTTAATGTAATGTGGGCCATATCTAATGTAATATCGACCTCTGATATAATGTGGGCCAGTCGACTGTATGTAGCTAAAAAGGTGTAGTCATCTAGTGTCTTTCAGATCTCATGAAAATAATGCCTACAGTGGTGTCCCTTGACGTTTGGAATAGTGTCCCTTTACGTTTGGAATAGTGTCCCTTGAAGTTTAGAATGGTGTCCCTTGAAGTTTGGAATGGTGTTCCTTGAAGTTTGGAATGGTCTCCCTTGAAGTTTGGATTGGTGTAACTAGCAGTTTTTAAATAGTGCCCATTGAAGTTTAGAATTGTGTCCCTTGAAGTTTAGAATTGTGTCCCTTGAAGTTTAGAATTGTGTCCCTTGACATTTACGACGAAGTCCCGTGTTTTTTGTATCGCTTTTAAAAGTTTGAAACAGTATACTTAAATATACATAGTACAAAATTACTTACTACAAGCCATTCCACAGTTGTCAATATTATGTACCGAAATGTAATTAAAGTGTATAGAAAGTCTCACAGAAGGAAACTGGAGAAAAGTCAAAACCAACATGTAGCCGTGCTGAGAGAGTACATAGTTTCCTTAGTAGATTGTTGAAATCATAGAGGGGGGGGGGGGGGGGAGGGGAGGGGGGGGTGATACGGAATCTGTCCAGGGTTGATCAGCAAACGGCGATTCCCTTTCTAAGAACTGAAGGATGTCAACCAGTTGACATTCGTCGCAAAATGCGGGCAGTGTATGGAGACAAAAGTGTGCCGAAGACAGCATTGAAGAACTGGACAACGATGTTCAGAAAAGGGCGTCAGTTAACGCAACAATATACTTCTGACCTGGTCTCGGAAGATCTTTCGTTTACACACGCCCTTTTATAAACATCGTTGGCCAGTTTTTCACTGTTGTCTTCAACACACATTTGTTCCCGTACACCGACTGCATTCTGAAATGAATGTCAACTCGTGGACGTCCTTCAGCTGTTAGAAACCGAATCACCCCCCGCTGATGAGCTCTGGACGAATTCCGTATCATACCCGCCATTTTTTCAATGGTCAGCTGAAGAAATTATGAGTCGGAGGATATTTAAATTTTGCAAACTTGTCGGTTGGTATGTGCAGTTTATACCAGAAGTGACGTCAGCATGCGCATCGCCTGTACGTTCACTTGGTGCAGTTAGGTCTGGTTTGATTTGAACACGCCTCGTATATTCGAGTATATATAGTAGGAAAGCACTTATTTCCCTTCCCAAAGCCACGTTATCTAATTGATGCGTTTCCTGATGTGTGCTTCCTAAAGCTGCCTAATATGGAACTCTTTTGTGACATAAATAGATACATAGCAACGGTCTATAAACAGAACGTCTTTTTTAGTGTTTGTTCTGAAAAGGACGTTGTGTCGTCGTGTTCTTGTTTACAAAGAGGTTGCGCCATCTTCGTATTCCGATCCGGAAAATCGGGTTTCAGAACGGTCATTATGGTACCGGGTTTGTCTTCCGTCTTCGATATCTATTCTCTTAGCTAGGCTGCACGGGTGCAGACTGTTTCCAGCGCCAACATTTAGAGGCAGAAAAGTATCTTGGGCAGATACGTTTCGATGACCCTGACGTAGGCAGCCATCTTTGATCAGTTAACTGCTATCAGTTCATTCAATGCTACGTCTTTAGTCCCATAAGTTGAACAACATTTCAGCTCAAACGTTTAGACTTTCAAAGCTCTTCGCCAGGGATTGAACATATGAGAACAGTGTAAATATAAGGCATATAAATGAACTTTTTAACCATTATTGACTGCAGAACGTTTTAAGTTTGAAAGTCCTGTCTAATCAATAATAAACAGGAAGATAGAGCATTTCGATCTTCAAACGTCCGTAATCGTGTCGTACAAATGTTTTACAAGAGTCAGTGTTTCAATTTCTTTTTGGCTCGGGAATATCACTCTGTGTTTATCGCACAGCCGGGACAAACCTGCCATTTACTGGGATTATAATCATGCAAAGTGAGTATATACTTTATTACTATGTATTTCAAGTAGAAAGAACAACAAAGAATTAGTAGAAATGTCAAAGATTCATCAGAGCGATCAATATAAAAAATGCAAACACATAAGTTGGTAGACATAAAATACATGATTATAGTTACAAATGTTTAACCACTAGGGTAGAAGATTCTCCAACTTATGGCAGTGGCACCCAGACATTCATGCAAAATAAACGCTTACTGCGTATGGAGTAGTCTTCTAGGTTTGTAAAAAAAAAAAAAAAGCTCCAGAAACTTCTACTTCTACGATTATCAGAAACCATAAAAACTATAAACTATAATAATAAATTTGACAGACTGTATAAGACACTCTTGAATACAAGCTACAATTTCAACAGAGTGAAAAGTTGGTGCATTTATGGACGCTGTAAGATATCGGGAAATGAGGAAGCAGATAACAGGCAGTAGAGAGGAGAAGCAAACCTTAAATTGACGACAGAGTTACGTATAAAGAAATAAAAACAATGATACAAATGCGCAAGTTTCCAGAACTGTATTCAGCCAACAAGAGCAAGGAACATGGCTGCTCTGACGAAACTGAGGCCGATATAGAGGGACAAAAGCATCAATCTGAAATCCAAGTTGAGTTTAATGTATGCATTTGTCACTCCGTGTACCTTTACGCGGGCAAAACTTGGACTCTGACAGCGGTTCTTGAGAAAAGATTTATACAATGGAAATGAAATGTCTGCGTCGAATCCTCAGCATTTCGGATCTAGACCAAGCCACGAATAAGGCAATTATGGATACCATTAAGAGAGAGTTCAGCCAGTATGATCCACTAATGGCTATTGTAAAAGCACGCAAACTCACATGGTATGGGCATGCTTCAAGATCGTCTGGGTTGACCAATACGATCCTGCAAGGTACTGTGCCTGGAAAGCGTAAGAGAGGGGTGCAGAAAAGGAGATGGGAAGACAACATCAGAGAGGGGACGGGAAGGTCCAAAGCTAGAACAAATATCATGTCACAAAACCGAGTGGAATGGCAGGAACTGGTCGAACAAGCTGCAGTGTTGGTGCCCCAATGACCTTTGAGGTTACGGAACTGATGATGATGATGATGATGATTATACAAATTAGCTTCCTAGACAAGTGTACAGAGAACACACAGGATATGATATCCTAGAAGCATACAATTCCTCGCCAAGACGAGATTACGTGACAATATTCAGAAGGCGTTAAGGCTAGTGCAGACTGAAATATCATGATCAATAAATGAAAAACTGGACACATGATATGTGCCCATGTGGGGAGACCAAACAAACAGTGGAACATGTCCTGCAGGTCTGCCGGCTCCCCGATAGTTACTACATGACGTCCCTAATCCAATTGCAATATAACCTGTTTGACAACGAGAGAAGTCTGAGGTATTTAGAGGGAAATAGATGAGATTATATGGGAGCGAAGGAAGAAGAAAAAGAAGAGTAAGAAGACGAAGAAGAAGAAGAAGAAACGTCATCATAATATTTGGTTACTTACAGAATTGGTCATAGAGTAGTAACACTGTAACCTACCACGCATGTCGTAAAACACGACTTAAGGATGGTCGGACACGAGGTCGTCTACCTCAGACAATATGAAATGTAGGTTTAGTATATGCAAATCGTAGCATGAAATGCCTGCGAACAATATTGGGTGTAGCAAAGAGTGACATGATCAGAAACGATGACATCAGGATACTTGTGGGAACAAAACCAATATTAGAATACATCTAAAGACAACTGAAATGGTTTAGCCACGTAACAAGTCTACCACCATAACCTGACATTCCCCGTCCCTCCTCCCCCCGCCCCCAACAAGTAATGCTAATTAGACCAAACAGTGTCAAGGCCAAAGGCAGACCACGAAAAAGGTGGCTTACAGAAATACCTGAGGCTGTGAATACCACTATGCATGGCAAAGGCAACGGCCGCAGTCTATCGAAGGCGATGTCTGCATTATTTATAATATATATTATAGCTAGCGCTATTTTTAGTAAGGATTAACTGCGTTACTTTTTATCCTCACTTTCTGGTCTCGAGCCGCTCGACCCCAGTGGCAAGTCACCACTATGCTCATTCTATAGATCGCTTCATAATCTCACACTAAAAGGCAAAACAGGATAAGCGAAAAGAAGGAGACATTTATATAATATACGTAAGTCAATGTGACAATACATAGTGTTTTATTTGCTGTATTCAATAAAGTGACTTGAAATATTTTATAAATATGTTAAGTAGTTCTTAACTAAACTTAAAGCTAGCACCTTTTTCCCCAGAAACTAGCTTAGCTAGCACGTGACCTTTAATCTTTGCACATGACAATGCCAATAAGGGGTCATGAATAGACGCGCGGTCAGTTACTTGCATTGAATCATAATAATGTGTTCATACATTGTTCTTGAAACTTTAAAATGTAAGTAAAATGTAAGTTTTTTACTGTTTCTTTAAGAGTATTTAAAGCATTGAAGATTATTATTATTATTATTATTAAGGCTAACAAGAGATTGATCCGTGCGAGCTGAAGAGACCATCCCGTCAGTTAAATCACATTGTTTGACATTTATGTTAGTCGTTAATTTGTGCAAAACAAATTAAGTTAGTGATGCATGAATCTGATAATTGAGTGATTGATGTACGAATCTTATAATTGAATTACTGATGTATGAATACAATAAGTGAGTGAATTATGTGTGAAGCTAATAATTCAGTGAGTGATGTATGAATTCAATAATTGAGTGAATTATGTGTGAAGCTATTAATTTAGTGAGTGATGTATGATTCTAATAATTGAGTGAGTGATTGATAAATCGAATAAAAGGGCTGATATTAAACATTTATGAAGAATCTCTTATTGAATTCTGATGTTATTGTACACTGCCAGCCGTATGTTAGCCTCACCAGCGAAAAAAATCGGGAAAATTGAACATTTTGAACAAAAACCGATGTTACACCTTGAATATGTAAATACAGAAAATACATGAACATTTATTTGACAAACGACAACTCAGTTGTTATCGCAAAATGTAGAGGACGCTGGTTCGAATCCAGCACAATAATGATATTTCTTTCCGTGTTGTATGATGAAAACCTTTTCATCTTTTAACATTTTATTTTGAGGGACATCTAAAAAAGAAGATCGCGTTATTATGATATATACGAGGCGTGTTCAAATGAAACCGGACCAAATGGCAACAAGTCAACATGCTTATGATGCGCATGATGACTTCACTTCTGTTGTAAAGAATACATACCAACCGTCAAGTTTACAAAATGTCATTATCCTCCGACTCATAGTTTCCTCAACAGACCTTTGAAAACATGGCGGGTGTAATTCGGAATCCGTCCAGAGTTGACCTGCGAGCGGTGATTCAGTTTCTAAGAGCTGAAGGACGTAGACCAATTGACATTCATCGCAGAATGCAGGCAGTGTATGGGAACAAACGTGTGTGGAACGTAAGATCTGGCGACGGTTCATCCGAATTGCTGCATCAATTTTGGCGATGGCATCTTCTGACAATACAATATGGGACTGACCTGGTCTCAAAAGATCTTTCGTTAACTCACGTCCTTCTTTAAACATCGTTGTGCCTTTCTTCACTGTTGTTTTTCAAACACTTTTGTCATCATACACTGCCTGCATTCTGCAATGAATGTCAACTGGTTGATATCCTTCAGCTGTTGAAAAAAGAATCCCCCTCTCTGATCAACTCAGTATCATACCCGCCATGTTTTCAACGGTCTGCTAAGAAAACTATGAGTCGAAGGAAAATGACATTTTGCAAACTTGACGGTTGGTATGTGCTGTGTACATCAGAAGCGGCGTTATTATGCGCATCATACGTATGTTCACTTGGTGCAGTTAAGTCTGGTTTCATTGAACACGCCTCATATATATATATACATATATATGTATATATATATATATATATATATATATATATATATATATATATATATATATAAATATATATATAATAGTGATAGCCTGAGAGAGAGAGAGAAAGAGAGATAGAGAGAGATAGAGAGAGAGAGAGGAAGAGAGACAGATTCCAAAACAAGATCTGTTCACTATACGGCTATCAATTATCATTAAAAACCAGACTCTAGGGATAGCTAAAAGAAACAGAGAAATCAAGAAGACGCGTTTAATATTTGAACAAATACGTGAGAAATGTCATTTTATTCTTCTTTCTTCTCTCTTTTTCTTCCCCTTTTCGCCTTTTTAATTTCGTCTTTAATTCCTTCCATTCGTTTTTGTCTTTTTCGCAATTTTGTAATTTATTTTTCGTCAGCTTTTCCATCATTATCATCACAATTATCGGAACCGACATTTCTAATCTTTCTTTGATTTCTTTTTCTTGATGTGGTGTCTCTCACTCAAAAACTCACAGAAAATGTGGTGTATTTTGGGACTTGCAATAATTAGAATGTATTTGCTGCTTGAAATTTCAAATATCTCTCATGTCCTGCATTAATAGAAGAAATACACGATGCATCCTGACAAACAAGTGCAGAAACACACTGTGGATACTGACAAACAAGTGGAGAAACACACTGTGGATTCTGACAAACACATGGAGAAACATACTGTTGATACTGACAAACACATGGAGAAACACACTGTGGATATTGATAAACACATGGAGAAACACAATGTGGATACTGAGAAACACATGGAGAAACACACTGTGGATACTGACAAACACATAAAGAAACGCACTGTGGAGACTGACAAACACATAAAGAAACGCACTATGGATTCTGACAAACACATAAAGAAACGCACTGTGGATGCTGATATATGCCCGGACAAACGCAGCGTGATAATTATAAAGTACGGAAAAGCACACTGTGGATACTAATAGAACATGGACAAGCACACTGTGGATACTAATAGAACATGGACACGCACACTGTGGATACTAATAGAACATGGACAAGCACACTGTGGATACTAATAGAACACGGACAAGCACACTGTGGATACTAATATAACACGGACAAGCACACTGTGGATACTAATAGAACACGAACAAGCACACTGTGGATACTAATAGAACACGGACAAGCACACTGTGGATACTGGTAACATCCCGAAGAAACACACTGTGGATGTTGGTAAAATCCAGAACAAACACAATATGGATGTTGGTAACATCTGGAAAAAACATTCTATGGGTGCTGATAAAATCCAGGACAAACACAATATGGATGCTGGTAACATCCAGGACAAACACACTACGGATGCTGGTAAAAAGAGACTGATAAATATACTGTGTATACTTCTGCTTTTTCGGAATTCATCCATTAAATGACATTGTGAAGCTGTGTCATAGTTTGCAGCGAGGCTGCGATATATGGTGCCTTCCGGCCCAGTTAATTTGCTTGATCTGAACAAACATGAAAGGGTGGTGTTCGGGTTGAGCTACAGGCACATATGACAGGTGGATTTATTGGCCTTTACGTTCATGGCGGAAGAAACTAGGGAAGCAATGATAATGTAACGTCCTAGTTATGTATTTAACGAGAGGAACACGAGCTCAGAAAAAGCGGAGGAAGGCCAGAGAGAAAAAAGCCAGAGGTCGAACAGGAACATTTTTGTCATCCGGATCTATAATTGTATTTCATCACTTTACGTATGTAACTTCACTGATGATGAGTCCAGAAACGAAAAGGTAATTTTAAAAGAGAACAAGAAGAAAAAAACCTCAAAAAATGGGTCAAAGAACACTCTTTCAATTTAGATTAAGCACAAATTCAAAACTTTCTTATTTAACTCGCACTCACCTAAACGATTCAGGCATGAAGATATTGTTAGAAACCTCATTACTAAGCCAGGAGCAGCTGATTTGTGTAATTCCGATGAAGGAGTAGATGAAGGAAATGAAAATAAAAAACGAAAGGAAATAGATGTACAGACGCGTCATAGCGAATTTTCATAACGACAAAAAGAAATAATGATGTAGGCCTTGACATCAGATTTCCAGAAACGAGTTTCAATATTATTCTTCTTCAGCATTTTTTGGGAAGTTGTCACGTTGTGTCGTAGATTAGAGCGAGGCTGCGATATCTGGCCCTTTCGATCCAACACATCCGATTTCAGCGAGTTTTTTAGGGGTTAAAGTTTTGCCTACGCACTGCAACTCTTATTCTGTCATCCAAACTACACTTGTGCAGCGAGTTTCCAGAGGCAGAAAAGGGTCGTTTCAGCTGTGATTCGCTGACCCTGATGCAAAAAGCCAGCTATGAGTCTCCGACTTCTATCATCACATTCATTATCCGCTCCAAGTTTCCGTCTCAAAAGAAAATATGTCACGAATGGCTATATGCATCTACCTAAAACATTCCCGAAAATACATGCAATCAAGTTCCCACAGAAAGTACGCCGATATTTCAAAGCAATGATATTAAACGGCTTGTGATTGACTGGCTTGTTTGCAGTCGACAGCAATAAACATTATGTTGTTATCCAAATCAATTAATCTGGTACAAGATAGTCAATAGTATCTATATTGACATTTCTATGTTAAAATCTATGCGTATCTACTGAAAGCAAGGATTCTAATGGGTAGTGACGGAAACCTTCCTACAGGATCTCACTGGTATATACTGAAAGCAAGGATTCTAATGGGTAGTGACGGAAACCTTCCTGCAGGATCTCACTGGTATATACTGAAAGCAAGGATTCTAATGGATAGTGACGGAAACCTTCCTGCAGGATTTCACTGGTATATACTGAAAGCAAGGATTCTAATGGGTAGACGGAAACCTTCCTGCAGGATCTGACTGGTATATACTGAAAGTAAGGATTCTAATGGATAGTGACGGAAACCTTCCTGCAGGATCTCACTGGTATATACTGAAAGCAAGGATTATAATGGTAGTTTATGAAAACCTTCCTGCAGGATCTCAAAATATTAAAAAGGATTTAGTCATAGAGAATGTTTTCTTTGAGAACTAGAAAGGCGCCTGCTGTCTGGGACAGCAGTTGACACCGTCTTAGAAGTGCCAATCAAAACTGAAAATGTGGAATGGTTCAGTCTTTTGAAGTGCTTCCCCAGGCTGGCACTCTTCTTGTGAGAACGTTGTCTGATTCGAAAGTGTTCGCCAATGTGGCCAGAAAAGCTTCTTTTTTTTTGGGGGGGGGAAAGTATTTGCTATGTCTATGTATCTGTTTTCGCCATAACTAAAAAAATGTGGCTTCTAATGATCTGATCTGCATTGCAATGTGAAAGGATATTACATTGTCAATTCTTTCTCCTGGGCAGTTTTGTAACGCAAATAAAGATATTGTAACACAAATTAATATATTGTAACACAAATAAAGATATTGTAACACAAATAAAGATATTGTAACACAAATAAAGATATTGTAACGCAAATAAAGATATTGTAGCAAAAATAAAGATATTGTAACACAAATAACTCGGAACAATGCTCTGTCCGTCATGCCAGTTCGTCATTGTCCTCAACGGAACGAATCTGGGAAAACAATCCCACCAACTCCAACAACTATAGAAGATAACCAGCTGATAACGAAGGAAGAGGTGACTGCAGCGGTAAAGACATTGAGAAGAGGGAAGGCGGCCGGCGTGGACAATATACCAGCAGAGCTCTTACAGGCAGGTGGGAAGGTAGTGGTGGAAGGCCTGACACACATCTGCAACAAAATATGGGCGACAGGAAACTGACCGAAATTATGGACAAAATCGATGGTTATACCGTTACATAAATTTTGAAACGTAAATCTGTGCCAAAATTACAGAACAATAAGCCTCATCAGCCACTCTACCAAGGTCATGTTTAGATTAATCCTCGACCGATTGAAACCCTAAGGATATAACATCATTGCCGAGGAGCAAGCAGGGTTCAGACAGGGAAGAAGCACTACAGAACATATATTTTATTTAAGGCTGCTAAGCGAAAAATAACTAGAACAGCAGCAAACACTGTATCATGTGTTTGTTGATTTTAAGAAGGAGTTTAATAGCGTATGGCATAAAGCGCTATGGGCAACCATGAGGATGTAAAAAATCAACGGAAATATTATAAAGGTACTTGAACATCTGCATGACAAGGCGCCCAGTGCAGTTCTTGTGAATGGGAGGCGAGAGGACTGGTTTCACACATCAGTTGGTTGGTGTGAATGGGAGGCGAGGGGACTGGTTTCACACATCAGTTGGTTGGTGTGAATGGGAGGCGAGGAGACTGGTTTCACACATCAGTTGGTTGGTGTGAATGGGAGGCGAGGGGACTGGTTTCACACATCAGTTGGTTGGTGTGAATGGGAGGCGAGGGGACTGGTTTCACACATCAGTTGGTTGGTGTGAATGGGAGGCGAGGGGACTGGTTTCACACATCAGTTGGTTGGTGTGAATGGGAGGCGAGGGGACTGGTTTCACACATCAGTTGGTTGGTGTGAATGGGAGGCGAGGGGACTGGTTTCACACATCAGTTGGTTGGTGTGAATGGGAGGCGAGGGGACTGGTTTCACACATCAGTTGGTTGGTGTGAATGGGAGGCGAGGGGACTGGTTTCACACATCAGTTGGTTGGTGTGAATGGGAGGTGAGGGGACTGGTTTCACACATCAGTTGGTGTGAGACAGGGTAGTACACTCTCTCCAACCCCTTTCAATATATTCCTTGAGGGAATTATGAGTGAGGCACTTTAAGGTCACGTTGGTACTGTCAAGATAGGGTGTCGAACGATCACCAACCTTCGTTTTGCAGATGATATCGACGGGTTGGCGGGTTCAGAAGCAGAACTTCAGGAATGGGTCAGAAGACTCGATCAAACAGCTCTTGATTATGGTATGGAGATAAACGCTGGAAAGACAAAATTCATGACAAACAACGCAGATGGCTTCAACAGCAGAATAAAAGCTAATGTTCAGGAACTCGAAGTGGTTGACCGTTTTAAATATCTAGGCTCGATTGTCAGTGATGAAAAATCAAAATGTGAGGTGTTGGCCAGAATAGCACAGACAATAGCAACGCTTGCACGGCTTAACAAAATCTGACAAGATGAACGGTTAGCAATTTTCACGAAAATCAGATTAATGCGTACATTGGTTCTGTCAATATTCCTCTATGCTTGTGAGACATAGAACATTACAGCTGACGTGCAGCGGAGGATACAGGGCTTGGAGATGAGATGTTTCCGAAGAAGTGTAAACGTCATGTACAAAGATCGAGTTACAAATGAGGAAATACGAGAAAGAATTACAACAGAAATAGGGTCTTTGATAAGCCGTTTTGACTCTTCGTACGTCATACTAATATCTGTTTGTGGTAGTCTTGCACCTTCTTTTGCCAGTCTGTCTGCCTCTTCGTTGCTTTGGATGTTGCAGTGTGATGGGACCCACTGTACCACTACCCTTTTTGGTGCGGACTGCTGGCACAGTTTGCAGAGTGCTGCTCTTAAGTCATTAAGCTCAGTGTTTTTCTGGCTTTTAAGCGCCGTGACTACGGCGAGAGCATCTGTAAGCAGGACTGTTTGGCCTTCATTTTCTTTATGTGTCACCATTTCTTCCACTGCCGCCCTCAGTGCCTCTGCCTCCGCTCTGAAATTGCTTGTGTACTTACCAGTAGCGAATGACAGTGTTATTTGTCTGCCATTTGGTAGGTTCAGGAATGCTCCTGCCCCTCCGTTCTGTGTAGTGTTTGTTACAGAACCGTCGGTGTATGCATGGGTCCAGTCCATGCTTGGGTAGCTTTTCGATATGAAGCTTAGGGTAGTATCTCTCCTTTCTTTTTCAGTCTGGCAGTTTTTTGTTTCCAATACCTGGTATATTTTCTACCACCTCTGGAAATATATCCTGCCTCCAGGTAGGTTTTCGTACAGTAGTGATGGGTTTTGGTGTTGTTAGTGCGTTTATGGGATCTTCGTGCGTCTTTTCTTTGGCTATTTCTGCAAAGTTTCTCCGCTTTAGTTTCCCATTTCCCAAATTGTTTAGTCTCTGGTGCATTGGATGGTCAGTCAGTCTTCGGAGTTTCTCTGACTGCAGCTGGGCTCTGCAGTCTCTTCTATCGGTCATGGATTGCAGTTTTGTAATCTTTTCAAGTTTTACAATTGGCGTTGACTTCATGCCTCCTGTTATAACTCTCATGGCTTGGTTTTGAAGTTTGCTAACTTTATCGAAGTTCGCCTTCGCTGCTGTTGTCCATGCCGCAATGCCATACTCGAGAACTGGTCTCACTCTTCCAGTGTACAGTTTCTTTAGTATGTCTTCGTCTGCTCCCCAGCTTGTGCCAGCAAGTTTCCTCATGATTGCCATTCTTTCTCTGGCTCTCATTCGGTTTCTCTCGATCTGGCTTTTCCATGTCATGCGCCGATCAAATGTGACTCCCAGGTAGGTTGGGATGTCGTTTGGCTGCAGGAATTTGCCATTTAGACTTAATTTGGGATTTTTTTAGGTTTTATTGAAAGCGAGAATATTGTGCATGTGGTTTTCTCTTCGTTTATTTTGACCAGCCATGAGTTCGCCCACTCTTCCAGCGATGTTAGGGCCTGCTGCATCCGATTTCTTGCTATGGTGAGATTCTTTTCAGAGGTCCACATAGCCAGATCGTCTGCAAACATTGAGCTATGGACTCTCCTTGGTATATTCTCTGTAATGTCGTTTATATATACCAGGAAGAGTGTGGGTGACAGTATTCCCCCTTGGGTGACAGTACTCCCTGCTCGAGTGTCACCTTTTTGCTCATCTGCCCTTGTACTTAGACTCTGGCCGTTCTTTGTTTGAGGTAGTGGTTGATCCACTTGTACATTTTATACGCCGATCAAATGTGATTCCCAGGAAGTTTGGGTTGTCGTTTGGATGCAGGTATTTGCCGTTAAGACTTATTTTGGTATTTTGGGGTTTGTTTGAAAGCTTGCAAATACGATCCTGCACGAAAAGATGCAAGGCAGACGACGAAGAGTCCGTCTCAAAAAGAGGTGGGAGGACAACATAAAAGAAGGGATCAATCTCGCACCAGAAAAGACACAGGAAGCGACCGCTGACAGATGAGGATAGCGTGGAGTTGTGAGGATGTTTTCATGTGTGCCACAACGACCTCACTGGTTACGGGATGACCTGTCCTGAACACAAATAAAGATATTGTAACGCAAACAAAGATAATGTAGGAGAAACGAAGATTGTGTAAAACAAATAACAATTTAGTTATACAAACAAAGATATTGTAACATAAACTTAAATGTTCTAGTCAAATATCCTTGCCTTTTTCTTATCCTCTTGTATGTTCATATTTATCATGTAACATAACACTTCATTTGCATAAAATCTGGCTAACACCTCACATTTTGATCCTTCATCACTGACAATCGAACCCAGAAATTTAAGACGGTCAACCACTTCAAGTTCCTCGCCATTGTTCAACACATCTCCAACCCTTCATACCGTTCTTTTTCTTACAAGCTTCAACTCATTGAATAAAATAGCAATGGCTAAGAACAGGCCAGCTAATCAAGAAGAGAAGAGTGGTCCGAATGAAAATGCACACACTCATAAAATTCCTATCGAAGGACCTGGCGCAAACATAAAGTGAGCAGTACCCGTTTCGAAAAAAGCAAGCAGCACAATCCCAAAACTCAGATCAGTATATGATAGAACAGATAATCATAGAAACTGACTCAGTCAGTATATGATAGAACAGATAATCATAGAAACTGACAACTCAGTATATGATAGAACAGATAATCATAGAAACTGACTCAGTCAGTATATGATAGAAGAGATAATCATAGAAACTGACGACTCAGTATACGATAGAACAGATAATCATAGAAACTGACTCAGTCAGTATATGATGGTACAGATAATCATAGAAACTGACAACTCAGTATATGTTAGAACAGATAATCATAGAAACTGACGACTCAGTATACGATAGAACAGATAATCATAAAAACTGACTCAGTCAGTATATGATAGAACAGATAATCATATAAACTGACTCAGTCAGTACATGATAGAACAGATAATTATAGAAACTGACTAAGTCAGTATATCATAGAACAGATAATCATAGAAACTGACTCAGTCAGTATATGCTAGAACAGATAATCATAGAAACTGACGACTCAGTCAGTATATGCTAGAACAGATAATCATAGAAACTGACGACTCAGTCAGTATATTCTAGAACAGATAATCATAGATAATGGTTTCCACAGTGCAAACAAGATTGAATTGTGGGACATGGTTCATGTTTTATGCGTTGTGTTAAAGGTGTTTACCATATGGCAACTCGTTGGCACATCATCACTAAAATTATTGAGAGCAGAGTAGCAGAAAGACACGACAGGCGTTGATAAGTGACTAAAAATACATCTGAAATGTTAGTGGGCAGTGAGAAGGATTCGAGAGGAAAAACTTCCAAGAGAAATATTGTTAAAAACATCGAGAAAACATGTTGAGAACGGAAGTTGTAAGGTGAAAAGAGAGTTTAAAAAATGTAAGAACTGGTTATTTTCGAATACTTGAATTCATGAAGTAGTGATCCTGTCTTGTATTGACAGATCTCTGAGATTCACCCTACGGCCATCTCCTGGCAGAGGAGATCTTGTCTCTGGCACAAAGGGGAAAGACGGGTACGGATAAAGATAGAAAGATAAATGAAGAGGAACACATGGAAAAAGAAGTCAAAAAGTGGGACATTTTGTGCAAGGATTGGCGGGGAATGTAGACGTCGGTGGATATTTATGCCAATAATTTCTCCACGGGACACGATTCGAATCTTGAATGGGGGAAGTTTACAGAAGCTGCTGATGTAATTGTTAGATAAAGGTCAAAGTGGTCTCATAAATAGCGCTGCTGCCCCTGGATAGAATGTTAATTACTTCATTTTTGTTGTCTTATTATTTATGTTTGTTACGTTGGTTAATCTGTTCTTCTCTTTGCTGCATTTATATTTGTAACAGTAGTGCAAGTACACGTTAACATATGGGTTGATTATCGAGGGCCCGGTTAGGACCCTGTCACCTTGCTGCAAGAGGCTAACATTCTTGCGACTCAGGCGCGCACTTGTCAGATCTATAGATGTTTAATGAGAATGAGGTCGTGAGTTTGACATAAAGAAGATCTAATGACATTGGATCGTATTTACTGAAGTGGGCGCACACAGACAAATATTGAAGGTGACACAAAAAAGTCGGGTGAGTTGGCTGGGTCACAATATGAGACATGAAAGTTTTCTACAGAAGATACTAGAAGGAAAGATTCAAGGGAAGAGAGGAACGAGGTGACAATGACTTACCTTTGCATCTCAGGGGTCCAAGAATATTAAAGTACAAACTTATTCCGCAATGAAGAGAACTTCAGAGGATAGACAACTTTACAACCAGTCCCAGTACTGATCAACCAGATGATAGGGTCAAATAGAGGGATATTCTCAGACAACCTTACAACCAGTCCCAGTACTGATCAACCAGATGATAGGGTCAAATAGAGGGATATTCTCAGACAACCTTACAACCAGTCCCAGTACTGATCAACCAGATGATAGGGTCAAAAAGAGGGATATGCTCAGACTACCTTACAACCAGTCCCAGGACTATAAACCAGAGAATAGGGTCAAATGGAGAGACGTGCTCAAATCTTACATCCAGTCTCAGGACTGATAAACCAGAGGATGATGATAGTTCGTGAAACACGAAACCAAAGGTTTGGTACAACATTGGAAATTGTACATGTAGTGTACATATCGTAATCAGGAAGACATGCGTTCAAAACCTCGGCAAAGCACATTTGTTTCAAATGGGAAGTAAAATAATAACATAAACTGTACAGTGCGTGGCGATTGCAGTGACAAGCAGCATTTATTCCTCAGTCATATAAATCCTGCTGGAACACCTCAGCAATACGCAAAATTGCTATGGTAGTTGCTTTTCATCGCAATCACTCGAGGGTAGAAGACTTGCCATCTCATGTTACGTCACACATGCCCGTCACACATGCCTTAAATATACAGAGTATGGAATTCACTTCCGTAGTCTGAAAGAAAACTCTGGAAGCAATACCACATTTGACACAGGAAGAAACGAGTGAATCTTTTGTTTTCCTAGGAACGACAGAACGAATGAGTTGAGGACAACATTATCTCAAATTTAAAAATTACATAATAGTTGTTAGTTATTCTTTTTGTTCGTATTTTTATCAACAAAATATGATAACGGTTCTTTTTATCTACAAAATATGATAACGGTTTTTTATCTACAAAATATGATAACGATTTTTTGTATCTACAAAATATAACGGTTTTTTTATCTACAAAATATGATAAGGGTTTTTTTTATCTACAAAATATGATAACGGTTTTTGAATCTACAAAATATGATAACGGTTTTTTTTTATCTATAAATTATGATAACGGTTTTTTTATCTACAAAATATGATAACGGTTTTTTTTAATCTACAAAATATGATAACGGGTTTTTTTTAATTTCCAGACTAGTCTTTGGCGTTTTCTGTTGTTGACCAATTTCATGATTCCACATCAATTAGTGTCAATGAGCCCTAATGAATAGGCAATGAAAAGCAACACTAGCCTGTCAAGAATGTTTTAAGAGGCTACTAAACACGGCCGGGCTACGGTTGGCTACCTCACCCTGTAGAAGGTTAAACAATTTCCACATTGAAGCTGACAAGATTTTGATGGATAGATGATTGATATCACCAAGATCATGGTCGCAGAGGAATTTTTGTTAAAATTAAATTGGCCCCTCTTATGTAGCCGAAAGTACACGTCAATGGTTGAACACAAATACAAATTAGTATATCTAATACCTAATGGAGTGATCATAAAGTTGGACCAGTTGTGTTCTGAGATATTGGGGGGGTAACAGAAAAGGGCAATGTACATCCCAGCTTGACCCCAGGACCTCTTACAGAAGGCCAGAATATGACAGTGTATACATTTAGTTCGTCGTAGAATGTCGCTAAAGAAGGTTGTGCTTGGGGCTTGTAACCTCAACATGTAAATCCAATTGCTTGATATGCCACAATTGCAAAAGCGTAGCAAAGGGCCATAGTGCATGCCTCCTTTAAGACGTCAGGTTTTTTTTTGGTTTTTTTTGCTTAGATGTTTGCCTCACTAGTTTCTACTGGCGGAGGCGCGCCATTTTCCACCCCAGACCGTAGTCAATTGGGCGATATCAGGACGCATAAACCAGTGCTTGGATGCATGTGTGCATCTGTATGTACCTATGCTAGGTTTGTGCGCCCTCAGAAGCTAGCCCAACCAAAGTGCAATGGAAGGGCTTTACCACGAGGGCACGTGTGAAAGTTGTGCAAGGGTATGACTGTGGGACAGAGTCAAATGAAACAGAGTGAGGTAAGAGAAGAGAGAGAAGGGGAAGAGTGGCCCCCAGGGTGAGCCTAAGTATCTGAGCTCTAAGAAGTCAGTTACTGAGGTGGCCTATGCTTTATCAGGAGCCAAGGGGAGAAGAAGGACATCGCAGTAAGTGCTGGTATGGAACCATCAAGGACAAATGAGAAACATAGATATGATATTGTTCTTCTGATGTTCTTCCACTGTTGGTCTGTTGTTGTTGTTTATCTGCTGTTTTTCTGTTGTTGTTGTTCTGTTGTTGCTCACTGGAAAAAAGGCAGCCAACGCCTTTATAGAACATTTTGCCAGAGCAAATCACATTGATATTCCTACAAATAGGCACACAGACATTAATGAAGAACAGAAGAGGCACGACAACAGCAATAGGGCACCCGAGGAGCACGTGATGGCAAAACTGACAATGAATGAAATGGAAGAGGCCATGAGAACTTTAAAGAAAAAGAAATTGCCCGGAAAAGATGGCGTAACAAACTAAATGCTGATGGGGTTGGGAACAACAACAAAGAGGAAGTTACTATCAGTCCTGAACCAAAGCTGGAAAAGGGGAATTGTACCTCAGGCATGGAAAGACGCTGTACTTATACCAGTACCAAAGAAAAAAAAGATATAACAGATCCAAATGGATACAGGCCTATCAGTCTACTGAGCTGTGTAGGAAAACTGATGGAACGTATGATAAACACCAGACTGATGTGGCATCTGGAAGATAAACACATACCAATTCCACAGCAAGCAGGCTTTAGACAGCACAGATCCACTGAGGATCAGATCACTCTCTTAGCACAGGAAATAGAGTATGCTTACCAGGAGAAAAAGCATATAGTAGCGGTGTGGGTGGATCTAGAAAACGCATTTGACAAGGTCTGGAAAGAGAGATTTAAAGTCAAGCTACGAAGAAGTGAAGTTTGTGGGAAAATGTACAGATGGATCAGCCACTACCTCAAAAACAAAACAGCCAGAGTTCAAGTACAAGGGCATATGAGCAAAACGGGGACACTTGAGCAGGGAGTACCCTAAGGGGGAGTACTGTCACCCACAATCTTCCTGGTTATAAATAACATCCCAGAGAATATACCAAGAAGAGTCCACAGCTCCATGTTTGCAGACGATCTGGCTATGTAGACCTCTGAAAAGAATCTCACCATAGCAAGTAATCGGTTGCAGCAGGCCCTAACATCGATGGAGGAGTGGGCGAACTCATGGCTGGTCAAAATAAATGAGAAAAAAAAAACATGTACGATATTCTCGCTTTCAAACAAACCCGAAAACACCAAAATAAGTCTTAACGGCAAATATCTGCGGCCAAACGACAACCCAAACTACCTGGGAGTCACATTTGATCGGCGCATGACATGGAAAAGTCAGATCGAGAGAAATCGAATGAGAATCAGAGAAAGAATGGCAATCATGAGGAAACTTGCTGGCACAAGCTGGGGAGCAGACGAAAGTATACTAAAGAAACTGTACACTGGAAGAGTGAGACCAGTTCTCGAGTATGGCATTGCGTCATGGATAAAAGCAGCAAAGGCGAACTTTGACAAAATTAGCAAACTCCAAAATCAAGCCATGAGAGTTATAACAAGAGGCATGAAGTCATCGCCAATTGTAGAACTGGAAAAGATTACAATTCTGCAATCCATGACCGACAGAAGAGACTGCAGAGCCCAGCAGCAAGCAGAAAAACTCAGAAGACTGACTGACCATCCAATGCATAAGAGACTAAATAATTTTGGAAATGGGAAACTAAAGCGGAGAAACTTTGCAGAAATAGCCAAAGCAAAGATGAACGAAGACCCTATGAACGCATTAACAACACCAAAGCCCATCCCTACTGTACGCAAACCTGCCTGGAGGCAGCATATATTTCCAGAGGTGGTAGAAAATATACCAGGTATTGGAAAAAAGAACAGCCAGACTGAAAAAGAAAGACGAGATACAACTCTGAGGTACATAACAAAAAACTACCCAAGCATGGACTGCACCCATGCATACACCGACGGCTCTGTAACAAACACAACACATAACGGAGGGGCAGGGGTATTCCTGAGCCTACCAAATGGTAGAAAAACAACACTATCAGTGGCAACTGGATAATACTCAAGCAATTTCAGAGCGGAGGCAGAGGCACTGAGGGATGCAGTAGAAGAAATAGTGACATGCAAATGAAATGAAAGACATATAGTCCTGCTTACAGATGCCCTGGCCGTAGTCACAGCACTAAAAAGCCAGAAAAATACTGAACTTAATGATTTAAGAGCAGTACTCTGTCAACTATGCCTGCAGTCCGCACCAAAAAGAGTAGTGGTACAGTGGGTTCCATCCCACTGTAACATCCAAGGCAACGAGGAGGCGGACAGACTGGCAAAAGAAGGTGCAAGACTACCACAACCAGATACTTCTGACATACGAAGATTCAAAAAGGCTTATTAGAGCTAGATACATGACCAAATGTTAAACAGAACATACTGGCTACACAAAAAACGATGCATATTACCAGTTGAACAGAAGAGAGCAGGTCGTGGTCTTCAGACTTCGCACGGGCCACAATAGACTGAGGTACCATCTATTAAAAAAATTGAAGATAGGTGGCACTAACGAATGCATATGCGGTACTGGGAAAATGATCGCTGAACATCTGCTGCAAAACTGCCCGAAATACTAGGATCAGAGAAAGCAGATGAGGCTATCACCATTGGCAACACTATACAAGCTCTATGGCAGTGTCGACAGCCTCAGGATGACAGCCGCTTGTTTCGAAAAAATAAAGGTTGACGTCTGACATCGTACGAAGAAGAAGAAGAAGAATAAGTTATGTTGTTGTTGTTCAGTTGTTATTATTCTGTTACTGTTGTTCTGTTATTGTTCCATTATTTTTCTGTTGTTTTTCTTTTATATTGTTGTTTTTGTTCTGTAATTGTTCCATTGTTTTCCTGTTGATTTTATGTTGCTGTTTTGGAGTTCTTCTGATGTTTTTTACATTTTTTCTGAGGTTATTGTTAATCTGTTGTCCCATTGTTTCTGCGCTGTTTTTCTGTTGTTGTTATTATTGTTCTGTTGTTCTTCTATTGTTTGTCTGTTGTTCTGCTGTTGCTTTTGCCCTGTTGTTGTATATTTGTGTTATTATGTTATTTTGCTCTGCTGTTATTGTTTTTCTGCTGGTATGTTTTTTGTTGTTGTTGTTAGTCTGTTGTTGTTCTTGTTCTGTTGTATTCAGTTGTTGTTCTGTTAATGTTGTTCTGTTGTTAGGTGGTTTTGCTGCTGTTACTCTGTTGATGTTGTTCAGCTATTGTTGCTGCTCCGGTGTTATTGTTGTCCTGCTGTTGTTGTTCTGTTGTTGTGATTGTTGTGTTATTGATGTTGTTTATAGTTGTTGTTCTGTTGCTGTTCTGCTGTTTTGTTATTCTGTTGATTTTGTTCTGCTGCTGCTCTGTTATTGTTCTGCTGTTGTTGTTATTCTGCTGTTCGTGTTGGTGTGTTGTTGTTTGCTATGCTGTTGATCTGTTGTACTGCGGATGTTGTTCTGTTGCTCTGATGTTGTTCTGTTGCTCTGATGTTGTTCTGTTATTTTCAGTTTTTGTTCTGTTGTTCTGTTTATGTTCTTCCGATGCTGTTTTTGTTGTTGTTCTATTTTTGTTGTTCTGCTATTGTTGTTTGGCTGTTATTTTGTTGTTATTCTATTGGTGTTTTGTTGTTATTTTGTTGTTCTGTTGTTTTTACGTTGTTATTTTGTTGTTCTGTTGTTGTTAAGTTGTTGTTAATTTACTGTTCTGTTGCTGTTGTTTTGTTTTTGTTTGTTGTTCTGTCGATGTTTTGTTATTGTTATGTTATTTTTTCTGATTTTGTTATATTGTCGGTATTTTGTTGTTTTTCTAATGTTCTTATGTTGTTGTTCTTTTGTTGTTATTATGTTATTATTATGTTATTGTTTTGTTGTTGCTTTATTGTTGTTCTATCATTCTGTTTCTGTTCTATTGAAATGCCAGGCTCCTCATTACGTTTATTCTTTTCGGGATGACAGTGTCAACCCCTACCTCGTTGACCAGACGGATGTGACAGCTTGTTTCCATAGAACGTCAGATGGAGGGGCTCGGTACGTGTTTCACCCGACTCTGAGTGCTCGTCGCTCCCACACAAGACGGACAACACAGACAGACAACACAAAGAGACAAAACAGACAGATAATACAAGGAGACAACACAGACATACATCACAAGGAGACAACACAGACAGATAACACAAGCAGACGACACAGACGGACAACACAAGTAGACAACGCAGACAGACAACACAATTAGACAACACAGACAGACAACACAAGCAGACAACACAATCAGAAAAGACAAGCAGACAACACAAGGAGTCAGCACAAGGAGACAGCACAGACAGGCAACAAAGGCAGACAACACAGACAGACAGCACAAGCAGACAAGACACGCAGACAACGCAAGAAGACAGCACAAGGAGACAGCACGGACAGGCAACACAGGCAGACAACACAGGCAGACAACACAAGAAGACAACACAGACAATACAGGCAGACAACACAGCCAGACAACACAGACATACAACACAAACAGACATTACAAGCAGACAAAACAGACAGACAATACAGAGAGGCAGCACAGACAGATAACACAGACAGATAACAGAGACATACAATATAGCCAGACAACACAGACATACAACACAAACAGACATTACAAGCAGACAAAACAGACAGACAATACAGCCAGACAACACAGCCAGACAACATCAACAGGGATCAAATATACGTATTTAATCATTAGGATTGATTGACTCTATGTACACATTTATTCATTCATGAACTTTCGCCTCAGGTATTGAAGCAAATGTTCGACATTACATTTCGCTTACGCTAACAAATTGTAGGTAAACCTGAAAACAGTGATTTGTTGAAGCATAGATCCAAGATTAGATTTGGCTAACCCCGGCCAGCTTTTAGAGAAGTCCGTCTCTTGTTGAAGCATAGATCCAACATTAGATTTAGCTAACCCCGGCCAGCTTATAGAGAAGCCGGTCTCTTGTTGAAGCATAGATCCAACATTAGATTTAGCTAATACCGACCAGCTTTTAAAGAAGCCAGTCTCTTGTTGAAGCATAGATCCAACATTAGATTTAGCTAATACCCACCAGCTTTTAGAGACGCCAGTCTCCTGTTGAAGCATAGATCTAACATTAGATTTAGCTAACCCCGACCAGGTTTTAGAGAAGCCAGTCTCTTGTTGAAGCATAGATCCAACATTAGATTTAGCTAATACCGACCAGCTTTTAGAGAAACCGGTCTCTTGTTGAAGCATAGATCCAACATTATATTTGGCTAACCCCGACCAGCTTTTAGAAAAGCCTGATTCCATTTCTTGTTGAAGCATGTGTGCAAAATTGTTGCTGTTGTTGTTGTTGAATGCACAACAATGAGCAGATTTACTCTTAAGTGTGCATCATAAAGATGTTATCTAACGGTTTGTTGTAGCTTTCCTCACATCCAGAGCGTGCTGATGAAGATGAATCACAGTCCTTATTGCGTCTGTGCTCTGCTTGGCTTCATCTTCGTGTCGCTCACTACTACTGAGATCACGCCGATCCCTCTTCTCGTTAGCCAAGCAGACATAATAAAAGCCTGTTTCCGAGGTGGTAGACTTCGCCAGAATGTTTTACCTCTCACTTTCTAACATTTCTGATCAGTATACTTTGCCTGACCCTGACTAACATGTCTGTTCTGTATGCTTTACCTGACCCTGACTAACATGTCTGATCAGTATATTTTCCCTGACCCTGACTAACATGTCTGATCTGTATGCTTTACCTGACCCTGACTAACATGACTGATCAGTATCTTTTGCCAGCCCTGACTATCATGTCTGATCAGTATGTTGTACCTGACCCTGACTAACATGTCAGAACAATATGTTTCACTTGACCAGACATTAGTCTTCCTCCTCCAAGTCCAACACTTGACCAGACTTTAGTCTTCCTCCTCCAAGTCCAATACTTGACCAGACATCAGTCTTCCTCCTCCAAGTCCAATACTTGACCAGACATCAGTCTTCCTCCTCCAAGTCCAATACTTGACCAGACATCAGTCTTCCTCCTCCAAGTCCAATACTTGACCAAACATTAGTCTTCCTCCTCCAAGTCCAATACTTGACCAGACATCAGTCTTCCTCCTCCAAGTCCAATACTTGACCAAACATTAGTCTTCCTCCTCCAAGTCCAATACTTGACCAGACATCAGTCTTCCTCCTCCAAGTCCAATACTTGACCAAACATTAGTCTTCCTTCTCCAGATCCAACACTTGACCATACATTAGTCTTCCTCCTCCAAGTCCAACACTTGACCAGACACTAGTCTTCCTCCTCCAGGTGCAACACTTGACCAGACACTAGTCTTCCTCCTCCAGGTGCAACACTTGACCAGACATTAGTCTTTCTCCTCCAAGTCCAACACTTGACCAGACATTAGTCTTTCTCCTCCAAGTCTAACACTTGACCAGACATTAGTCTTCCGCCTTCCGGTCCATCATTTATGTGGCTTACCCAACCGATCTTTCTTAGAAACGCCTGATTCCAGTCATTTACAATAAGGTTTTGTAGGAATGTTTATTTCACGATGCGGTGACCAGCCCCATGCAAGACTATCTTTACTCGCCGCTAACGACTTGCTAAGAAGGGAAAAACTCGGAGATTATAGATAAATGTGAATGAATGGATGCGTGTGTATGTGTATGTATATACGAGTATGTATGTGTGTATGTAAGTGTATTTGTGCATCTATGCATGTGTGCATGCGTGTATGTATGTATGTATAAGTATATAGGACTTTCGTATCCCACAAGTTTTATAGTGACCCCTGGTCTCACGGAAAGTGTGACCAGAGTGCCTGCATCCTAAGTTACCTCCAGTCGTCTTGACTCATGTCTTGCCTCTGGTCCATGGTAGCTCGGGACCAGAGAGTGAGGTCGATGACCAGCGCAGTTACTCCCTCACTATAATCCAAGTGCAGCGCAGGTTACATCATCTAGACAAACCCTTCTGTTGATGTGGCCGTCATCGTTTGGGATGGGCAACTATAATAATATGTGTTTGCATGTGTGTGTGTGTGTGTGTGTGTGTGTGTGTGTGATTTGTAGTGTCACGTGCAACAGAACGTTACAAACAAACAAGAAGCAAGAAAGGTCGGGGGGGGGGGGAGGGGGGGGGCACAAATCAGAAGGGTATGGAGGGGCATAATATTAAAATATTCAATGAATTGATGAACAGACTCTTGGCAGTGATCTCAAATCTCCAAGCAGGCTCAGGTTATTATGCATACGAGTTTTGAAATAATCAACAACTGAAAGATGGCTGAGGATACACGCAAACAAACATTCCATTCAGTGGCGGATTAAGATCGTGTAGGGCACAGGGCTCCAGATACTATGAGGCCCACACTAACATGTGGAGAAGTCAACAATCTACCTTCATATCTTTTCTGTTATCTTTATATACACTATTATCATATTTGTTATTTATTCATGTTTGTTTTATTATTCCCATTTGTTCTTTCTTTCTTTTTTATCTTATTACTCTTATTTGTCTTATTATTCCGAACTGTTATATTATTCAAATTTGTCCAATTAGTCCTATTGTTTCTATTTGTTCTTTTATTTATATTTGTCCTGTTAGTCATATGTCATGCTTTTTCTTTGTTTCCTATTATTCCTAAATGTATTATTTGCCTTATTAGTCATATTTGTCCTGTTTGCTTTATTTGCCTTATTAGTCATTTATTGATATCATTATTCCTAATTGTTATATTATTCCTTTTTGTCCTGTTTGCTTTATTTGCCTTATGAATCATATTTATATTATTATTCCTAATTGTTATATTGTTCCTATTTGTCCTGTTTGCTTTATTTGCCTTATTAGTCATTTATTGATATTATTATTCCTAATTGTTATATTATTCCTATTAGTCCTGTTTGCTTTATTTTCCTAATGAATCATATTTATATTATTATTCCTAACTGTTATATTATTCATATTTGTTCTGCTCGTCCTGTTATTCCTTTGTTTCCAGTTATTTTAACTGTCCTTTTAGTCCTATTATTCCTATTTATCCTAGTTACTTAATTATTTATATTTGCCATTATGCCTAATTGTCCCATTATTCCTATTTGTCCATTTACTCCTATTTACCTTATGTATACGTGTTAATTCATATTATTCATATTTGTCCATTTATTCCTATTGACCTTATTTATACGTGTTTATTCATACTATTCATATTTGTCCATTTATTCCTTTTGACCTTATTTATACGTGTTTATTCATACTATTCATATTTGTCCATTTATTCCTATTGACCTTATTTATACGTGTTTTTCCTATTATTCATATTTGTCCTTTTATTCCTATTGATCTTATGTATACGTGTTTTTCCTATTATTCATATTTGTCCTTTTATTCCTATTGACCTTATTTATACGTGTTTTTCCTATTATTCATATTTGTCCTTTTATTCCTATTAACCTTTTATATGTGTTTTTCCTATTATTCATATTTGTCCTTTTATTCCTATTAACCTTTTATATGTGTTTTTCCTATTATTCATATTTGTCCATTTATTCCTATTGACCTTATTTATACGTGTTTTTCCTATTATTCATATTTGTCCTTTTATTCCTATTGACCTTATTAATACATGTTTATTCATATTATTCATATTTGTCCATTTATTCCTATTGACCTTATTTATACGTGTTGTTCCTATTATTCATATTTGTCCTTTTATTCCTATTAACCTTTTATATGTGTTTTTCCTATTATTCATATTTGTCGTTATTCCTGTTTGTTTTATTACTTTTAATTGTGCATTTTCAGTGAATAAAAAAAATATAATAGGTACATTTTGGCCCCCTTTCGTTACGTCATCAAATACTTTAAAAAAGAAGGTACTGAAAAAAACATATTTTTCTTTAAAATCTTTCCAGGTCCCCTGCTGACAGAGGCCCTTGAGATGTAGCCCTCAAAGCCAATACCTTAATCCTGCAATGATTCTATTCCAGCTGCGTTTATTCAACATAAAAAGGCGATGCCAATGTCTAGAGATAAGACGGGTTTCATTACGTCAACTCTATAAAAACAGGCTCTCAGAAACTGAATGCATGCTTAAGCAATTTTACTGGATTTCGTGGAAGTAGGATTTAAATATGTAAACAGACAAACAGGTCTGGGAATATTTCACATGGGCGCAGTTAACTTTGATCCTGAGACGCGATCTATGTTCTTGGCGCATGAATACACAACATGAGTTCCGGTTTGACTGGCAACCAGCGAGGACACGTTGAGGGTCAAATGGGATACGGAAAGAAATCCATTTTGGAACGGACACAGGAAATCGATCTGAGTTTGACCCTTGGCAGTTTCGTGAGGTGAATTTCATCAGATCGGCAGCTTGAGCATTTGATGGAGGCAACAAAAATAAAAGTAAATTTTTTGAGTGACCAAGGAAATATTTCGTGGACGCAGTCGATTATTCGAATTTCAGTAATCGGACACTTCGTAAGATTATCTGAAGACAATATTGTCAGAAAGACACATTGGACTGAATTGTGCGAGATTAAGTCTTCTGTGTAGATTTCATATGCCCTTCATTGCTACTTAATTATATCCCCTGAAAATTAGCAATGTCCGGACAGCTATCCTTCGGGAAAAGTTATATCTTCCTGACATTCGTCTGGTAGGTGGGGCGGAGAGCGGGGTAGAGGGGGGGGGTGGATTGATGTATCGATTATCCCAAAGATAGATATCGATTACGTTCGGTCAGGTTGTATATAATAACATTTGTTTCTAGTTTGTTTTCTTTTCTTTTCTTTTTTCTTCTTTGTTTGTTGTTGTTTTAGCTTGACGGGAGATTCAGTTAACTCCAGTTGAGTTATGTGGATTGCATTGACATTAAGTGCTGGTCATCTCGCCCAGGATAGATCACCGTAAGTTGGATCGTTGTTCTTTTTTCAAGAGCAGAACTTCACGGCTCAACAAATAGATGGTATCATCTCTGTCATTATCATAACCACTATCAGCTGTTGATTAACTGACTCTGCACGTCTCCTCTCTCTCTCTCTCTCTCCTCTCTCTCTCTCTCTCTCTCCATTTTCTCGATCTCATACCGTCCCACACAGATAACCAGACATTGACACACATACTCTGTCACTCTCTTAATCTCGCGCCATCCCTTGTTCCATAACACACAAACATACACTTTATCGCTCTTTTAATCACCCACGCATTGTCGAGACAGAAAATGTAATCAAGGAAGAAAACTTTATTAAAAAAGAAAACTCTATCCAGACAGAAAACTTTTTCAAGACAGAAAACTTTATCAAGACAGAATACCTTATAAAGACAAAAAATTGCATCACAACAGAAAACTTCAAGGAAGAAAACTTTTTTAAACAAGAAAACTTTATAAAGAAGGAAAACTTTATCAAAACAGAAAACATTGTCTGGGCCCAAAATATTGTCATGACAGAATAATTTGTCAAGAAAAAAGCCGTTATCAATACAGAAAACTTTATCAAGACAGAACATTTTATTAAGACAGAAAACTTTATCAAGACAGAACACTTTATCAAGAGAACACTTTATCAAGACAGAAAACTTTATCAAGACAGAAAACTTAGTTAAAACAGAACACGTTATCAAAACAAAAATCTTCGTCAATCCAAAAAAACTTGGTCAAAACTAAAAAACACTATCAAGACAAAGATCGTTATCAAGACAGAAATTTTATCAAGACAGAAAACTTTGTCAAAACAGAAAATTTTATCAAGATAGAAAGCTTTATCAAAGACAAAAAAACATTATCAAGATATAAAGCTTTACCAAGATAGAAAACTTTATCAAAGAAAAAAACATTATCAAGATAGAAAACTTTATCAAGAAAGAAAACACTGTCAAGCCAGAAAACATCGGTCAAAGTCTGTAGAGACAGAAAACATACAGTCACAGAAAACAGACAAACGCTATAAAGAAAGAAAACAATGGTGGAACACTATTGCTTCTTTACCAACTCCATGCGAAGCATACAGTCACACCAGCAGCTCGTCATCTTACAAGGAGAATGTGCAAAAGCATTTAGTAATCTTTTATAGCGGGGGTTTGCGTAGGACTATTCACAACCCTATGTAGCTAAAATTGTACCACCTGCTTGGAAGGTTACAATTAAGACAGCCTTGGAGACGCATGTAACAAGCAACCGAATGTATGTTGGTGCAATTGGAGTTCTTTTGTATCTGGAATATGGACACAATAATCTCAGAATGCTTCGAGTTTAACAAGAAAACACGGATTCGTATTAGTAATGGCATTGTAAAAGTTGTAGTAGTAGTAGAAGTAGTAGTAGTAGTAGTAGTAGTAGTAGTAGTAGTAGTAGTAGTAGTAGTAGTAGTAATAGTAGAAATAGTAGATGTTGCAGTGGTAGCAATAGCAGTAGAAGTTGTAGTAGGTGTAGAAGTAGTAGTAGTGTTAGTTAGTGTTGTAAGTTTAGAAGTAGTAGTAGTGTTAGTTATTGTTGTAGGTTTAGAAGTAGTAGTAGTGTTAGTTACTGTTGTAGGTGTAGAAGTAGTAGTAGTGTTATTTATTGTTGTAGGTGTAGGTGTAGAAGTAGTAGTGTTCGTTATTATTGTAGGTGTAGAAGTAGTAGTAGTAGTAGTGTTAGTTATTGGTGTAGGTGTAGAAGTAGTAGTAGTAGTAGTGTTAGTTATTGTTGTAGGTGTAGAAGTAGTAGTAGTAGTGTTAGTTATTATTGTAGGTGTAGAAGTAGTAGTAGTAGTGTTAGTTATTGTTGTAGGTGTAGAAGTAGTAGTAGTAGTGTTAGTTATTGTTGTAGGTGTAGAAGTAGTAGTAGTAGTAGTGTTAGTTATTGTTGTAGGTGTAGAAGTAGTAGTAGTAGTAGTAGTGTTAGTTACTGTTGTAGGTGTAGAAGTAGTAGTAGTAGTGTTAGTTACTGTTGTAGGTCTAGAAGTAGTAGTAGTAGTGTTAGTTATTGTTGTAGGTGTAGAAGTAGTAGTAGTAGTGTTAGTTATTGTTGTAGGTGTAGAAATAGTAGTAGTAGTGTTAGTTATTGTTGTAGTTGTAGAAGTAGTAGTAGCAGTGTTAGTTATTGTTGTAGGTGTAGAAAAAGTAGTAGTAGTGTTAGTTATTGTTGTAGGTGTAGAAGTAGTAGTAGTAGTGTTAGTTATTGTTGTAGGTGTAGAAGTAGTAGTAGTAGTGTTAGTTATTGTTGTAGGTGTAGAAGTAGTAGTAGTAGTGTTAGTTATTGTTGTAGGTTTAGAAGTAGTAGTAGTAGTGTTAGTTATTGTTGTAGGTGTAGAAGTAGTAGTAGTAGTATTAGTTATTGTTGTAGGTGTAGAAGTAGTAGTAGTAGTAGTGTTAGTTATTGTTGTAGGTGTAGAAGTAGTTGTAGTAGTAGTGTTAGTTATTGTTGTAGGTGTAGAAGTAGTAGTATTATTAGTTATTGTTGTAGGTGTAGAAGTAATAGTAGTGTTAGTTATTGTTGTAGGTGTAGAAGTAGTAGTATCAGTAGTAGTACTAGTAGTATTCTTCCGTCTTCGTAGTTCATTCCCGAACTCCCATTACCAAGTCCTACATTAGAATTTTCAAGTAGCAGGATATCATTCGGAGAACGTAACACGTAGTGATCAATGTTACAGAAATAATAGTAGTGATTGGATTTACAGAAGTAATAGTAGTGATTGACGTTATAGAAGTAATGGTAAAGATTGAAGTTATACGAGAAATATATGTGATTGAAGTTATACGAACTTATAATGATTGAAGTTACATGAGGGATAGTAAAATAATAAATTCTGCTGTTTCTACAACAATTAAAAACTGGGTTGTCAATATTTCCGCTATCACATTTTCATTTCCGTATCTCTGTCGGCACACAGCCGGCACATAATCGGCACACATCCGGTCCATAATCGACACACAGCCGGCACGTGCCAACACGCACGAGCTGAGTGCTCCAATATTTCCATCAACATGTGGATGTGTACACCAGTTTAATTCTATTTGGGCTCCAACATGAGCATAGCTTCCGATGATAGCAAAAGGGGGGCCCATATCGACCGCCCATCTGCTCACGTGTCCTACCGCTCCGCCTCTGTCAGCACACACAAACGTTGCGTATGTTTTGAAAGCGGGTATCGATTGCCAATCTTCATTGGGTCAAGCATTTTCTCTTCTGTGCTTCTCATCTGTGTGAATTTAAGAGAAACTGCTTAAGTACAGCTAGCCATTGTGGTGGTGGAGGTGGTGGTGGTGGTGATGGTGGGGGTGGTGGTGGTGATGTTGGTGGTGATGATGGTGGTGGTGGTGGTGAAGGTGGTCGTGGTGGTGGTGGTGATGGTGGTGATGGTGGTGGTGGTTGTGGTGAGGGTAATGGCAGTGGTGAGGGTGGTGGTGATGGTGATTGTGGTGGTGGTGGAGATGGGAGTGGTGATGGTGGTGGTGATGGTGATGGCAGTGGTGGTGGTGGCGGTGGGGGTGGTGATGGTGATTGTGGTGGTGGTGATGGTGGTGGGAGTGGTGATGGTGGTGGTGATGGGAGTGGTGATGGTGGTGGTGATGGTGATGGCAGTGGTGATGGTGGTGGTGGTGGCGATTGTGGTGATTATGGTGGGCTGATATATCAGTGAGTTATGAAAAGGTTAACACTGACACTGCGTTCGGCGATCAAGTGTTTAGAGACTGCATTGCACTAGGTATAAGCTTTTTGTGAAGCAGATCAATGCCCGCCAAAGTTGTAGTTTGGGTGCTGATGCCGATCCACGAGCACTCAATTGTCGGTTGGCAAAGAGCCCTAAGAAACTGACCAACAATATTACTAACCTAAATCGAATAAGCACTGGAAACTAAAGCGGAGAAACTTTGCAGAAATAGCCAAAGCAAAGATGAGCGTAGACCCTATGAACGCATTAACAACACCAAAGCCCATCCCTACTGTACGAAAACCTACTTGGAGGCAGAATATATTTCCAGAGGTGGTAGAAAATATACCAGGTATTGGAAACAAGAACAGCCAGACTGAAAAAGAAAGAAGAGATACATCCCTGAGGTACATAACGAAAAACTACCCAAGCATAGACTGGACCCATGCATACACCGACGGTTCTGTAACAAACACAACACAGAACGGAGGGGCAGGGGTATTCCTGTGCCTACCAAATGGTAGAAAAGTAACACGGTCAGTGGCAACTGGTAAATACTCAAGCAATTTCAGAGCAGAAGCTGAGGCACTGAGGGCTGTAGTAGAAGAAATTTTGACAAGCAAGAGTAATGAAAACCAAATAGTACTGCTTACAGATGCCCTGGCTGTAGTCACAGCACTAAAAAGTTAGAAAAATACTGAACTTAATTAATGATTTAAGAGCAGTACTCTGTCAACTATGCCAGCAGTCCGCACCAAAAAGAGTAGTGGTACAATGGGTTCCATCCCACTGTAACATCCAAGGCAACAAGGAGACAGACAGACTGGCAAAAGAAGGTGCAACACTACCACAACCAGATACTAGTGTGACATACGAAGAGTCAAAAAGGCTTATTAGAGCTAGATACATGACCAAATGGGAAACAGAACATACTGGCTACACAAAAAACGATGCCTATTACCAGTTGAACAGAAGAGAGCAGGTCGTGGTCTTAAGACTTCGCACAGGCCACAATAGACTGAGGTACCACCTATTCAACTAATTGAAGATAGGTGGCACCGACGAATGCACGTGCGGCACCTGGAAAATGACCGCTGAACATTTGCTGCAAAACTGCCCGACATACGAGGATCAGAGAAAGCACATGTGGCCATCACCAGTGGCAACAATAGACAAGCTCTATGGCAGTGTCGACAGCCTCAGGATGACCGCTGCTTTTTTCGAAAAAATAAAGGTTGATGTCTGACTGCGTACGATGAAGATGATGAAGAAGAAGAAGAAGAATAAGCACTAACATGTTTTTATAATTCGAACTCTAGTTTTAGGAAGATCATCGGTGTTAACAGGAAAGACATAATACATAACGTCAACATTTGCAATATGGTATGCACTATGTCTTGTGCAGAATACATTTCCAGGCACAAAATATGTTGGTTTGGTCACCTCATGAGAATGCACACTCGTCAACTTACAATGATGGCTTATAACGCTGGCTACAGGGCCAGGGGGCGGCAGCGAGGCCTGTGGAAAACTAGTTAACTACTACTTTAGTTAAATTTTTGAAGTTTCGAAAACAAATATTCATCGTTTTCAAAGTAACTAGGAGCGCGTCAGTTAGTTATTTAGTTAGTTTTCTTTCCACCTGTGTCGCTTGGCGTCGTGGGGAGCTTAAGTCGTCTATCCTGCGCCACATCGGTCGGTCACTGTGAGTCCTTGTCGTTGCACAATCACTCTAATGTCATCTATCCACCTACCTCGCGGCCGCCCCCCTGCCCTGTAGCCAGATCTTCCAGCATTGTAAGCCATCAGTGGAAGATGATGAGGGTGCATTCTCATGAGATGACCAAACCAACTTATTTTCTACCTGAAAATGTATTCGACACAAGACGTAGTGCTGATCATGCTTCGAATGTCGCCGTTCCGTTTTCTGTCTCTTCTGGTACCAACGATGACTTTCCTCATATCAGTAAGTAGGTCATAAACTCATATGGGAAGGGGGAAAAAATGTGATTTCTAGTTTCTAAAAGTGTCACTAGCTAGCAGCAGGATCCACCTTATGTTTGTTATTACCACAAGTAGCAGACGTTGGGTGTCGCATACACATGCGCAGCTCACATATAAAATGGCATCCATGCTCACAGAGCTTGTAATCAAAGAACAGTGTTATGGTGTACGTTTGTTATCGGACAAAATTACTTTCTGTACACGTTAGTGATAAGAAAATGTTTCTTATTAACGGTGAGAAGTGTTTTTCGAGTAAAGCGGTGCATAACTAGGTCAATACATTTTCTCATGAACCCAACAAAAATTGCTGATGAATCCCGGCCTGGTCGTCCTCTTCATATTTTAAACAGACCATGTTCTTGATTTTCAATGAAATATAAAAGCTAACATTTACTCCGCATTTAATATTTTTGTTATAACAGTGGTAAATAATTAATCTTTATAACTGCTATCATTAAAAGATAATAGTCATAGAATGGACAAGGAAAATATTTTAAAAGTAATTTAATACAAATTTATTGGCGATGGAACAGAGCAATAATCAACAAAGTGAGCTCCAGGTACTGGTTAATCCTTGCCCGTTCGTCACACTGGAAAGTTTGAGAAGCACTGAGCTAGATCGATCGGATCATAACCGTGTTGACTTGTCATGCATATAAGAAAGTAATATATTTATTTACAACTGGGTAGACTAGAGCGTCTGTAAACGTTAAGCGCTTTTGGTACCTTGTCGTTAAAACAAGTGACGCAAATATTGACGCATATCTGGGTGCAGTCAACGACAATGTAGCAGTTGTTGCATGGGGCATCTGGGGGCAGGGGCGGATGAGGGGCATGAGGCAGCTGGGGGGGCAGGGGTGGATGAGGGGCATGAGGCAGCTGGGGGGGGCAGGGGCAGATGAGGTGCATGGGGCATCTGGGGGCAGATGCAGCTGATGGACAGGGGCGGATGAGGGGCATGGAGCAGCTGAGGGACAGGGGCAGCTGGGGGGCATGGGGCAGCTGAGGGGCAGGGGCAGCTGATGGACATTGCAGCTGAGGGGCAGGGGCAGCCGAGAGGCAGTAGACCATACATGGAGGTAATCAATACATGATACTCAATAGTAGGGCAATGAAGGGAGCCTGGATCGAATGGTCGTTACAGTAGCACAAAGGGTGCAAAGTCGCTCACGTCAACGGCAGGAGAAACACTTTATTTCCACGCGTCTGGAAGCAGTCTTTGTTACAGCAGCCAGACCAACGAGGTTTGGTTTGACACTTTGATCCCCGTAGAGGTGAGCTTACTAAAAAGCATTGCAAGCAGACCCACCTCATCCACTACGACCTAGGAATATACGCTGAACAGCTGTAACCTGCCGCCAATAATTAACTTTTAATTCTGAACAAAATATTCCAACAGCACGCCGTCACGTTGTTGTTGTTACGGATCCGGCGGCATCGGGCTCTCGCCCTTCGGCCCAATGTCATATAATGGTATCTGCACGTGTTTATCACGCTGTTATCTAGTACCATACAAGCCCTCATAAAATAAATACTTGAAGGCATCCTACCAGCCTCTTCCCCCTTCACACACACCCCCCACCCCCATAAACATCCCTACCTCCTCATACACTCTCCCTGCTGCAATCTCCCCTTTCCAATCAGTACAAAGTAAAGAATGAAGGTACCCCATTTCTGTGGCTGGGTCGACCACAGGAGCCGGTGTGTGATCAGAAAAAAATCCCACACCAATCAGTGCATGAAAGTTATCGTTTCACACCCCAACAGGAACGACAAAATTGCAGGCGTATATACCGGAGAGCGGCGCCCACGAAACGCGCCTCCCGTCGCTTCAGTTGGCACCCTCAGAATGGCCAACTCTCTTCCTGCTCCAGGAAGTAGGTCATGTTAGTCTTGCAATCTGCAGCGCCCAGGTTTATCAGACTCACACCACAACCACTCCCCCCCCCACCCCTCTACAACATCCCTCTTTGCCACCCAATCCAACAATCCCTCGCACGTGCTCCATCGACCTCAATCTCTCCTTCCTCCTTTCGCCAAATTGCCCTCCTCTCCATCCAGACAGTTCCCACCAAACACAAACATCCCAGTCAGACCCCCCTCTCCAGTACAAATGATCCCCCTCATTCTCCCTCAAGCAGAGACCCTTTTGTAACCGGTGCCTAAACATCACCCTGGCCTGGCCAGAACTTGCTGAAAGTGTCCCATGTAATTGTTAGAGACAGTGACGTCACGTGTAAGTCATATGCCCACAGAAGGCTGAAATTGTTTCCATATTCTTAACTTGTCCTTAGTTATCTCGCCGCCGGAGTATTGGGTCGCCGCTATATTTGCCCTCCTCTAAGAGTCATTTAATAAATATTTTGCGTGCTATTCCTATGGTGTTTTCTGTTGCACTTCCTGTTATATTATCTATTGTCTCATCCCATTCACAGCCGTCTTATACAAAATACATTGGGTTGCAGTACTCCCCTTATAATATAATCACACATGTAAACCATTACAAAAAAGATTAAAAGTAAAGTAAAGTATCCCATATACAAACACATACAAACATATTCTGAAACATTCGGCACATACAAACACATATAAGCACATACAAACACATACAGACACATATAAACACATAAAACTCATTCAAACATATACACATCACATAGAAACACGTACAAGCATATCGAAACACATGAATGCGTGCAAACAAATACAAACGTATACAAACATAAAGAAAGACATATTCATTCAAATAAACACATACAAACATATACACATATTTTGAAACACTTGCAAACATATACAAATATACACAAGCACAAATGCATACATCAAACACATACAAACACATATACATACATTATCACACATACAAACGCATGCAAACGCATAAACACAGAAACAGACATACAAGCACATAAAAAGACATGCATACATAAACATGCACACACATATACATACATACAAATATGTAAACACACATACAAACATATTCACACATACAAACACATTCAAACTCATATAAACCCATACAAATTTGAAACACACATACAAACACATACAACACATACACACATACAAATACATACAAACACATACCGACATACACAGACATATAGACAAACACATACATACATACACAAATACAAATACATACAAACATATACACACATATACATACAAACATACATACTCATAACCAGGAAACACAAAACAGTTATTGTATTGGTGTATCCCAAGTTACTTGTATATTGTTATCACACAGTTACACACATATACATCCATATCCCATTATCTCTCTCTCCCTCTCTTTATTATGTCTCTCTCTCTCTCTCTTTCTCTCTTTCTGTCCTCTATCTCTTTTTATCACTTTAACGTCTTGTATACTAGTTTAGAAGACTTTACCGACTCTGTATACAAACAGTTCTTGAAGGGTGGTATTTACCAATGTGCGAGTCCATCGTAATAGACTAGGACACTAGAGCTAAGTAGACCTTCAGTCAGTTAGGCGCCATCTATAGATGCTCTTATCAAACCACCCGGGGAAAGGTACAAATAACTTGGGTAGATTTTTAATATGAATTTTGTCCGGACAGCGGTCGTTAAGCCTTCTCTTTTCGATTTCCAACTGCCAAGGAATTTAACGTGCTCGACACTGCAACGGGAGTCCGATCTCACTAACCAGAAATCAGGGGAATATTTTCAAGAAGATCCACGTAAAAAAAATTCCGATCTCCGTCTGTGATTCGAACCCGCGACCTCCGGCACACGAGGCGGACACCTTGCCTCGAGACCACTGAGTCAGAACTTGTGTATGGCTCTGGAACATGGACAATAACACAAACTAAACAGATAAAGATACACCATCTCGCAAACGTTCTTTGCAGAATAAGGCTAAACTGCAAGTATAGATAAATGATGCCAAGAGAGCCAGATAAAAGATAACGAACAATGGACTGAGAAATGCAGAGAGAGCGCTCATCAATTCAAAACTTTTTAGACATGTTGATATATTCAAGTGGGGTTGTTTATAATTTGCCTAATATAAAACTAGCCTCTACAATGTCAACACGATTGTCGGATATATCAAACCGTTTGATATTCATCACTATGAGGTGATACGCTTTGAGTAATTGACGATCTAACTCTCCGAAAAAATGATTCCGCTGAGCACTGCCTAAATATTCCGGGGCGAAGAATATGCCCTGCCTCCTACCAGACGAGAGTAGACATGCAAAATAACCTTTAACAGACACAAACATAAGACAAGTCAAATATTTTGAACGTGTTTAAGAACACCACACTCTATTGACAACAATAATGGAGGGGAAGGTTGAAGGTCGGCGGACAAGAGGGAGGCAGTGCTATAAGTAGGAAAGCAACATCAAAAGATGGACTAATGTCATTCTGTCAGAGTGTACCGTCAAGACAAGAGACAGATGATATTGTAGGTCCTTTGCTGCCAACCTTAGTTGCGGAGAAGGCACCTCAATTAGATTGAAATCGCGACAAACGCTTCTCCCTATGAGCAGGAAGTATTTTCTTGTGAATATCCTTTGCAGAAATCATTCCCCGCATAACCCCCACATGGCCCCTCTCAAAGCAACGCACATCATCACGCGTCTGTTTGGTTGTCCACTCCGTGAATACTGACGCCATTTTGTATTTAAGCTGGGCACGTGCATGCGACACCTAGTGCCACCTACCTGCAGTAATCACGAAGCTAGCTGTTGCTGCCACCTAACGAAACATTTAGAAACTACCAACTACATCGTTCAGCTATCCTATATCAGTTGGTGACCTACTTACTGACTGTCTCTCGTCGTAAATATGAACAATATTAACAAAAGATACACTCAAACGAGTATTGATTAAGCTGCCTTCCCCGTGAAACCTACGACAGATTCAATCACCAAAGGAATGAATACTTTTAGCGCACCAAGAATCACTAAATATAACGGTTACGCGCCGAGTTTTGATGCACTTACTCACCTGTTTCAGATCTTCGCGTATCTTGCTCATCTCTTTCATGTATATTTTGAGCGCTCGTCTTGCTGTGTGTGTTTTGATCAGCTTCTGTTTCTTTTGACCTGGGACTTCCAGCATAGATTGCCTTGTCATACTGTTAGTTGGATGCCTTTATTAATATGTACCGAATTCAACTCCAGCGTATATTTCTCACTTAATGTATTTATACTGGTTTAGAAGACTCTGCAGAGTCTGTATACAACCTGTTTCATTTACATTTCATTGCTCTAAAAGCTATGCCCATCCAATATATTCTTAAATGTATTAACTGTCGTGCCTCCACTTCTTCAGGTGGCAATGCATTCCAAACATTCACCCCTCTCTGACTAAAAAAATATTTTCTAATATATAATTTGGACCTTTCTTTAGTTAATTTGTAGCTATGCCCTCTTGTACTTCTATGTGGTTGTATTTTGAAGATAAAAATTGTTATAGTCTAATTGATCCTTTCCTTTGATTATTTTATATACCTGTATTGCCACCTCGAATTCGTCTCTTTTCTAAACACTGTAGGCAGGTTTCAATTGCTCTCTGTCCGTCTCTTTCAAATAGTTCGTCATTTATCTATGTTTTCCATTGCTCTTTGTCCGCCTCTTTCAAATAGTTCACGTCAGTTATCTATGTTTTCCATTGCTCTTTGTCCACCTCTTTCAAACAGTTCACGTCAGTTATCTATGTTTTCCATTGCTCTTTGTCCACCTCCTCTTTCAAACAGTTCACGTCAATTATCTATGTTTTCCCTTGCTCTTTGTCCGCCTCTTTCAAACAGTTCACGTCAATTATCTATGTTTTCCCTTGCTCTTTGTCCGCCTCTTTCAAATAGTTTACGTCAGTTATCAATGTACCAATTAAGCCCGTTCTGTGCAAGCACAAATTTCTTAGATTACGTATCTTTTTTGTTAAAGTTTGTGTTATTCACCATGTTTCAGAAACGTACACAAGGACTTGAATATTATTCCCAGTAGCCCAGCAGCCTTCAAACTTGCCATATAAAAACAGGCTCGTGTGAGGTCATCAGATGAAGACGAGAGTGGCGACAAGTAATACCTCAAATCCTGTTTGAGCAACTAATCCCTGTTTTTTTAATTCCATATCCAAGTACACCTGTCAGGATCGACCACAGGGTTGAACTTTGTGACAGAACAAACATTTTGGAGATCGGCAAACACGTAACTGTCCTTTCATCTTGGCTGCATCTATTTGTACATCTCACACTGAGAAACTTTGGTTAAACATGCCATACGTTGTGGGATAATACAGCTGACCATTTCAGAAATCAGATATCTAGATGACATGTACTGTATCAGAGAAATTAGATATCCAGATGACATGTACTCTATCAGAGAAATCAGATATCCAAATGACATGTACTCTATCAGATATATTAGATATCCAAATGACATGTACTCTATCAGAGAAATCAGATATCCAAATGACATGTACTCTATCAGAGAAATTAGATATCCAGACGACATGTACTCTATCATGGTCCGGCAATAACTCGCTGTCATCAAGGGCCGTGACTTATATTTAAGACGTAATGTTTTGTCCTCAATATTTTCAGTTGAACATCTTTTGAGGTGTCCTTTCACCCATAGTGTATTTCCTTAGATTTCAGGCTGGGGCTTCTCGGCTAGAGTGAGAGGAGAGGTTGTTGCTGAGTGCAGTAGGGCATACATGTCAACAACCTCTAGTTTGTGAATGGAGACTGAAGCAGTAGCCTCAGCGCTGAGATGGATAGCTGAGACCTTTAACAAGGGCAGTTATCGTGACAGACACGCAAGCCGTACTTCAGAAGGTACAGAAGGGATGGCTTAGATACGAGTGGATAGCAACTGTCGAGGCCTCAAATCGCTATGGGAAGACATGGATCTACTGTCCTGCTCATACTGGAGTTCGGGGCAATGAATTAGCTAACATTATGACTTCACAAGCTCCCATCATGTGCACATTAGTGATGGATAGAAGTGACATTTTGGCATCAATCAATGACCGCCAGTTACATGAGGACACCGCAATAGATGAAGCAGCAATCCACAGGTTGCAAAGTCTCTTCTTCATCTTCTTATTCTTCTTCTTCTTTTTCTTCATCTTCATCGTACGCAGTCAGACATCAACCTTTATTTTTTCGAAAAAAGCAGCGGTCATCCTGAGCCTGTCGACACTGCCATAGAGCTTGTCTAGTGTTGCCACTGGTGATGGCCACATGTGCTTTCTCTGGTTCTCGTATGTTGGGCAATTTTGCAGCAGATGCAAAGTTTCGACATTAAACGAGGTTCAAGCGGAGTATGGCGCATGAGAGGACGGAGCAGGAAAGTGTACAACCAGCGGGCTACAGGGACCATCAGCATCCATGCCCTACGCCATTTTCTGGGAGAGGCTGAGCACCTGTGGATATGCCTGGAGTGCTCTGAGGTATACTTTCTGAGGTTGTAGGACACAGAAAGTAAGATGGTATTTTATCATTTACTTTATAAAATCTGGGACAAACAGGGCATGCCACGTGGCTTGAAGGAAGGCTGTATCAGTAAACTTCTGCAAGAATGTGTCAATGACAGGCGTAGAATATTACTATCTCCGACCGGAAAGATTTTAAAAATGGTTATACTCGAAAGACAGAAACATGCGGCTAACATTCAACTTCTGGACGAACAAGCTGGCTTTTCGTGATAATTGATCATACGCCGATGTGAGGGCCACATTACTCAAACTAAGCGTGGAAGGGAGCTTATCTATTTTTTCAGTTTCGTGGATTACGAGAGGCATTCCATAGTTTGAGCAGAATTTCAATTTCGAGGATACTGGTCGCCATTAGAACAGAATGCAAAGGTCAGCTGACGCAGAGATCAAGTAGTGGTGTAGCTTCTCCATACAAGGGAAGTAAGCCGATCACGGAAATAACATTTAGGTTTGGGAAAGTATTTGTAGAGGTTATTTTACTAGTACATAGATGATTGAAGAGTAATCAGGGTCAGGTGAAACATGCTGATCTAGGTGGGATAGAAGAATAATCATGGCCAGGTGAAACATGCTGATCTAGGTGGGATAGAAGAATAATCATGGCCAGGTGAAACACACTGATCAAGGTGGGAGAGAAGAGTAATCATGGCCAGGTGAAACATACTGATCAAGGTGAGATAGAAGAGTAATCAGTGCCAGGTGAAACATACTGATCAAGATGGGATAGAAGAGTAATCAGGGTCAGGTGAAACACACTGATCAAGGTGACATTAAAGTGTTCTTGCTCCTAGTCACAGGATGTATCGCAACAGTCTCGATATTGAGGTGGGGATCGACTCTGTAATCCCTGTAGTGGTGAGTTTACTAAGGTGCCTCACATTGCATTAGCACAAAGAGGACTTTGTACGCCTTCTCAAGTACGCCTTGGGATGCAATACAGTAACCTGCTACCAAGAAAACGTCAGCTGTTAACAGGACATGAGTAGCTTCCAACAACAAAAACAAAAATGGTACACGAATGGTAGCCGGGAGGAAAAGAACAGGTCCACTGTTATCTTCCAAGCATATCGTTAAAATAGACAAAAGAGGGTTCTGTTTGGGGCTAGTAACCCCTTCATGTATGAAACCATTACCATTATAATCAGCTAGTGCAAAAGCTTGGATACAGACTACCTGTAAAGGGGCAAGTTACAGGTAAAACGTAAGCTTCACATTGGAGCAACAAGGTTAATGCTGATGATGTTCTCGACAATCTAATGACATTACCTCAACATCCGATGAACGTTGGAAAAACGTACAGAGAAGAATAATGTATTTAGCAGAACCTGCGGACATCCCTAAAGTCTGGAGGAAATCCCACATGGCTGCATTAGTAAACCAGGAAACACTTCAACATTAAGCAAGAATTGTAGACCAGTGTCGTTTCTTTGCCATCTGTATAAGTATTTTTGAAAGAATGATCCTGAACTGTATTGCTACATCAATAGACAAGAGGCTTATCAAGCAGGTTTCAGGCCTGGAAGATCAGGTAATTACGGATAATACGCAATTCTTTGCAACGACATTACTCGCCCACACACGAGTCGACTAACAGTGGCACAAACGGAACGTCTCAAGTTTGACATGTTACCGCACCAGTCGTACATCCCCAACCTGGCTCCTTGTGACTTATTCGCTTCTAGAAGTTGAAGGAACACTTCAAGGGAGACCTCAAGAAACACCCCAAGGAACACCTTAAGGGACACCTCAAGAAACACCTCAAGAAACACCTCAAGAAACACCTCAAGGGACACCTCAAGGTACACCCCAAGGAACACACCAAGGGACACCTCCAGGAACACCCAAAGGAACACCCGAAGGGACACCTCAAGGAACACCCCAAGGGAAGCCTCAAGGAACATCTCAAGGGAAACCTCAAGGAAAATCTCAAGTAACACCTTTATGAATACCTCAAGGAACACCTTTAGGAATACTTCAAGGAATGCTTAAAGGAACACCTCAAGGAACACTTTTAGGAATACCTCAAATAACACCTTTAGGAAAACCTCAAGGAATATCTCAACGAACACCCCAAGGAACATCTCAAGGAATACCTTTAGGAATACCTCAAAGAACACCTTTGGGAATACCTCAAAGAACACCTTTAGGAATACCTCAAGGAACACCTCAAGGAACACCTCAAGGAACATCTCAAGGAACACACCAAGGAACATCTCAAGGAACACACCAAGAAACATCTCAAGGAACATCTCAAGGAACACACCAAGGAACATCTCAAGGAACACCTCAAGGAACATCTCAAGGAACACACCAAGGAACATCTCAAGGTACACCTCACGGAACATCTCAAGGAACACACCAAGGAACATCTCAAGGAACACCTCAAGGAACATCTCAAGGAACACACCAAGGAACATCTCAAGGAACACACCAAGGAACACACCAAGGAACACACCAAGGAACATCTCAAGGAACACACCAAGGAACATCTCAAGGAACACACCAAGGAATATCTCAAGGAACACCTATGGAACATCTCAAGGAACACACCAAGGAACATCTCAAGGGACACCTCAAGCAACATCTCAAGGAACACTTCAAGGAACACCTTAAGGGTACCTTTACGCTTATGACGAAGAGGTGCAAGCAGCATTGAGTACCTGTTTTCGGGAGAAGACGTCTCATTCTTTTCTCGACGGGATGCAACAACTTGTCCGACGTTGGCATTTTTGCGTGTGACTACTTTGACTAATAATGACACATCACCTACACGAGATCCCAAACTATCAGAAAATGTATAGCACATGTGTAAATCTTGCACATTCATGAAATTATCTTCTGAAGGCAACGCCATTCAAATGGCCACCCCTACTAACTTGGCAACTAATCAAAAACATGTTTGAACGGAAGCATATCACGGGAATAACTTTAACTCGTCTGTACAGCGTACGACACGATAAACCGCAAGAGGTTGCTGACACAGTTATATTCAATGACAAATGACTGGCGCCTCTCAAAACTCTCTTGCAAGATACATGGTACTGTGTTATTTAGGGGAGGTTTGGTGACAGCATAAAATGGTCTAGGACAAAGAAGCGTCCTAAGATCTGTTAATATTGCGATTATCTGTCTGTTTCCGATTTGTAGAAAGGAGACCGATTGTTGTTGTGGCTTAGATGTTTGCCTCACTAGTTTCTACTGGCGGAGGCGCGCCCATTCCACCCTAGACCTTAGTCCATTTGGCGATATTAGAACATAAAGCAGTGCTTGGACGAATGTGTGCGTCTGTATGTACCTATGTTAGGTTTGTGCGCCCTCAGAAGCTAGCCCAACCAAAGTGCAATGGAAGGGCCTCAACATGAGGGCGCGTGTGAAAGTTGTACAAGAGTGTCACTGTAGGACAGAGTCAAATGAAACAGGGGGAGATAAGAAGAGAGAGAAGGGGAAGAGTTACCCCCAGGGTGAGCCTCTCATATCTCTACTACTTGCCGTTGTCTTTCTGTGTCAGATTCGGTAAGATAGTCTCTTGATGTTTATATATCATCGGTTTATGTTGTGTCTATTATTGATCTCTGTGTTTACCTTTTATTATGTCGACTGGCATCCCTTAATTGCACAGTCATTTTACATCTTAATATCGGTAACTATCATGAGAATCATTTAGTGAACTTTCACCTTTCTGTCTCTGCGTCCACGGGTCGCATTCTCTCTCTCTGATCTGTAAATACAAGTCTGACCCTTGGGGACTTATTCCCCTTACATCTTCTCCTGTCAGTCCTACATCTATCACGACTTTATAGATTCCTATACTTCGTCACATGCCAGATCTTCCTCTATCCATTTCTCCATGGGAGTCTCACGCGACTGATTGTCGAGTTATATTACATTATAATTATCTCGACATGTGACCGGATCTACTTTCTGAACACAACACAACAATTATTGATTCGCATATATAACACTGTTGATCTCGAAACGAAGATCATATACCATATTTTTTTTCCAAATTTAATCTTATAAAAAAGTATGTTCTTACAAAGCTAGATATTAATTTAGTTATGTTGTATTAATATATACACCAAGAGTGCCCAAATCATGTGTGGCGGATTACGTGTGTCTCCGCGAACTCTTTTTCGTGGTACATGAACGAACCGCTTCTAAAACAGTGTTTTTTCAAATATTTATAGAAATATAATGCAGATTGCAACAATTCCTGCGCTACCTATCAGTTTAAGCAGGAAGGCTCAGTTTCTAGATGAGTGGTCACAGTTGGTGCTGCTACGTGTTCGCTTACTGTTCATTTCAAGTTATTACCGGAGAGCACTTTCGTGTATCTAATTCATTACAGAATCTGTTAACGTGTGTGCATATATGTATGTACAAGTGAACGTGTGTACTTTTGCATGTGTTAACATGTGTACGTATATACGTGTGTATATGTGAACGCGTGTAAGCGCAAGCACACACATACACACACATAAACACACATACACAAACATACATACATACATACATACATACATACATACATACATACATACATACATACATACATACATACATACATACATACATTTACTTGTGGGCGTTTGAGGTTAATCCATTCAGTCAAATATAATTGTATCTGGATTAAAAACTGCTGTTGATGATTTGTGTATGTGACTGATTTTTATTATTCGAGTCTTGACAAAATAAAGTTCATCATCATCATGTAGCATGTCCTTTGAAGAACGTCGCTCCCATCACAGTCTGTCTGAAAGAAACTCGTTCCCTTGCCAAAACTCCAGCCTCCGCCACAGTCATACCCAGGCAGTCCTGGATATCTTTGTGCCATCATCATCTTGGTCTACCCTTTATTCTTTTGCATTTGCATTTTCTAGCATAAAATAAAGTTATGTGAATTTAATCAGTAAAACAAGTCAAACAGAAATGACGAGTCACAGTAATAAACGTGTTCACATTGCAAAATTGGATTGATATTTATAAGTTTCTGTGTAAACGGATGGAAAACCTGTTTGTTTAATATGTAATGAATGAATATCTGCTGTCAAGGAATATAATTTGAAAAGCCATTATGACATAAACATGCAAGCAATTCGGCAGTCCCCTGGGTCGGCTGCGCTCAAACTGACCCTTTCAACAAAATTATTTAAATAACTACAATCCTATTCCCAAAAGTATCATATGATGATGAGAGTTATGTCAAAGACAGTTATTTCATTGTTAAAGAAATTACAAAAGAATGTAAAACATTATCTGATGGAGAAATTGTACAGGAATGTTTTGCAACAACTTCTGAATCTGTTTCACAAACAAACCTAATGCATTTAAAACGATAAGGTTGTTTCGTATGACTGCTGTTAGTAGAGTTGAAGAATTGGCATTGAATGCTGAAGAAACATTGAAAACAAAGTTGTCAGCGTGCATATTCTACTCATATTTTGTGTGAGTATAGATGTAACTTGTACAGCTAAGATGGCAATTTTCATTCGCTGGGTTATAAGTCAATGAATAACTGTTGGATGTACGTCACTCGTGTGAAACCAAGACAGAAAAGGACGTTGTGGAAGCTACGAAAATGAATGTTGCTTGATATCATCTCAAAACATGACATGGTTGGTGACGGATGGAGTAGAATATATGGTTGGTGACGAATGGAGTCCCAGCTATGGTTGGTGACGGATGGAATCTCTCTGTATGGTTGGTGACGGATGGAATCTCTCGGTATGGTTGGTGACGGATGGAATTCCTCGCTATGGTTGGTGACGGAAGGAGTAGAATCTGTGGTTGGTGACGAATGGAATCCCTCGCTATGGTTGTGACGGATGGAATCCCTCGCTATGGTTGTGACGGATGGAATCCTTCGCTATGGTTGGTGTCGGATGGAATCCCCAGCTATGGTTGTGACCGATGGAATCCCCAGCTATGGTTGATGATGGATACAACCATAGCAAGGGTTGGTGACGGATGGAACTCTATCTAGAGTTGGGAACAAATGGAGCCTCAACTATAGTTAGAACAAATAGAGCCTCAACTATAGTTAGAACAAATAGAGCCTCAACTATAGTTGGAACAAATAGAGCCTCAACTATAGTTGGAACAAATAGAGCCTCAACTATAATTGGAACAAATGGAGCATTAATTATTGTTGGAACAAATGTATAATTGGTACATTCACGCTATAGGATATATCAGCTACCTTTGAATCTTTGAAAAGGAAAATGTATGCAACGTATTTATGGTTTGCAAATGTTGTAAAGTTTTCAAAGGTATTGTGAATTACATCTGAACAAAGGACTCGATCATTTTCAATTTCAAAATTGTTAAGACATAGTATGGGATGAGTTCAAAAACGATGATAATGATTTAACACTTGAAAGACGCCATCCAGGAGTACATGGCAGCTAAAGGCAAGCCAGTACAGGGTAGCGTAAGTCTGTCTAGGGTAGGGTAATTCTGTCTAGGGTAGCGTAAGTCTGTCTAGGGTAGCGTAAGTCTCAGAGTTCGACAAATCACAGTTGATGTGACGTCTTTACAAACCTTACGGACATTTATCATTTGAATGAGTAAACATTGAAGCACGTGGTAACTAACTAGTGAATAATATGTACACTTATGTCAAAGCTAGTCAGACAAAATTACAACTCTATAAGTGTCAGCTTCAAGGTCATTTACACATATCGTTGACATTACAGTGTGAAAAATGCGCTCCTCAAAATGTGGATGCGGTATCCCCTCTCCAGACCAAGCCCTAAGAGAATTCCTAAGATGTCATTCTCAAGAAGGAACTCAGAAAACGGTAACTAAATAATTTGTCGGCCAATGGGTTGTATACTACAGAGCAGCGTTTCTCAACCTTTTGACAGTTGCAGAACCCTTGATACAATATTCAGGGAGCCCCTACATAACAATTATTATATATCGTTATTAATATCGTTACCTCTACACCTCACGGTAGAAGAGGAGCGACTAGGTAAGTAAGTCAATATTATTATCGTTCTTTAACTGTAACAAACTTGCAAGTTGATTAAGAAAACATCATATATTTCTTGTGGTAGCTGATTTAATCAAAGAAATACCTGACGTTTTTCTCAAGTTTATTAACAGTTACGAATGACGAAAGCACCTGTTGTACTGGGACAATGATAATGAACATCTGCTGCCAGATTGCCCGATATGCGAGGATCAGAGAAATCACATGTGGCCATCACCAGTGCCAACACTAGACAAGCTCTATGGCAGTGTTTACAGCCTCATGATGACCGCTGACAAACTTTTGTCGACATCTTACAGCGTTCGAAGACGGAAAACTAGAGAAAAAAAGACATCCAACTGTATGTTCAAGAAACCTAAAAGGAACCCCATACCTGTAAACACACTAAAAATAAACAACCATTATCCTATAAAACACATACAAACAGAACAAAATCAGATAACAACTACTACAATAACCGGTTTGTTTATTGCCCTTGTTGAAAAGGCGAAGAATAAATCAAGGTAAAATGTCCTATAAAAATATCTGTGTCAATGAAATGTTATTGCTGAAGCCAATTTTGATAATACAATGTACTTGTCTAGTGTGAAACCTGTGCTTGGCTTTTGACACACAAATATTTGATTCGGGGTCGATTATTCTTCTAAATGAAATAACAGGTTTAATGATTGTATTTAATTACCCAATAATTTCTCAAGAATATGTCGAAGGTGTAAAATCAAATTGCAAATATCAAATTTAACACAAATATGACCCAATAATACATTTACATATGATTAGTATATTTGTCATTATTTTGATCAGAATCCCTGTGATTTATCTAGGATCCCCTGGGGTTTCTAGCGAACCCTGGTTGAGAAACAGTGCTCTAGAGGACCTCTAAATGAGAAAAATTGACCTTCAATGTGACTCCGAAAATTTGTTGAATTCCTTTAGTAGAAATTTACTAAAAGTATCTAGAAAAATTGAACATTTGTTCATTTGAGAATGTGAACAGCAAAAATCGTCTCTTTCTTAGGAAGCACATACTTATGTGGACAGATGTTGTCCTGAAGGAAACACTTCAAGTCTAAGGATTGAAGACAAAAGTGAATGAGTGTTGTCGTAAGCATTGACATCTATTATCTCCCATAGAAACAGTATCTGACATTGAATTATAGGTTTTAAAAATAACTATACTCAGTTTTCTCATTAACTAAATCTTACATTTCTTACATTGTTAATGTATTGTCGAATTGGCAAACAACTACCACGGGAAATGTTGTAAAGCCAAAAGGAAAGTAATAGAATCACAATTATAGTACAAGTAAATTGCATTGCTTTCAAGTATTTATTCTCAACAAATTTGCTCCTAGGTGTTGCCTACGAAAATATATATAAAAATGGTATATAAAAACGTGTGTACTGTATGGGGCATGAATTGTACCAAAATTACCAAGCGACTGCTGATAGGTTGAAGTGTCGTGATGTGGAATATAAAGAAAGCTCGTTTATGAATCTTGTCTCTCGTAGGATTGGAACTGTTACTGTGGATTGTGCATATTCCACGCTAGTTGACCCAGCTGTAAAATCGATTCATGGCTCTTCGGTGTTCAAGACAGGGAAGATAAGAAACAGCGGCCAAATAACTAACACTCCATCCCCTACAGCCGTATTTCCCTTGATTGGCGTCTTTACAAAGTAATCTCCTGTGGCCTGAATATTTGCAGTGATCTCCCATGTGATGTACCGTTGAGTGATGTACCTTGGTCTGTACCCGTGAATGATCTCCCTTGAGCTGTACCCGTGCAGTGTGCTCCAGTGGTATGTACCAATCAGTGATCTCCCTTGGTCTGTACCCTTGCAGAGGGCTCCCTTGAGATGTACCGTATGAGTGATCTTCCTTGGTCTGTACCCTTGCAATGTGCTCCCTTTGGGATGTACTTTGACTGATCTTCCTTGAGCTGTATCCCTGCATCCTGACTTCAAGGGAGATGGGAAATGGGAAACTAAAGCGGAGAAACTTTGCAGAAAGATGCACGAAGATCCCATAAACGCACTAACAACACCAAAACCTATCACTACTGTACGAAAACCTACCTGGAGGCAGGATATATTTCCAGAGGTGGTAGAAAATATACCAGGTATTGCAAACAAAAACTGTCAGACGGAAAAAGAAAGGAGAGATACTACCCCAAGCTTCATAACGAAAAGCTACCCAAGCATGGACTGGACCCATGCATACACCGACGGTTCTGTAACAAACACAACACAGAACGGAGGGGCAGGAGCATTCCTGAACCTACCAAATAGCAGAAAAATAACACTGCCACTCGCTACTGGTAAGTACACAAGCAATTTCAGAGCGGAGGCAGAGGCACTGAGGGCGGCAGTTGAAGAAATGGTGACACATAGTGAAAATGAAAGCCATATAGTCCTGCTTACAGATGCTCTCGCCGTAGTCACAGCGCTAAAAAGCCAGAAAAACACTGAGCTTAATGACTTAAGAGCAGCACTCTGCAAACTGTGCCAGCAGTCCGCACCAAAAAGGGTAGTGGTACAGTGGGTCCCATCACACTGCAACATCCAAGGCAACGAGGAGGCAGACAGACTGGCAAAAGAAGGTGCAAGACTACCACAAACAGATACCAGTATGACGTACGAAGAGTCAAAACGGCTTCTCAAAGCCAGATACATGACCAAATGGGAAACCGAACATACTGGTTACACCAAAAACGATGCCTATTACCAGTTGAACCGAAGAGAGCAGGTCGTTGTCTTCAGACTTCGCACTGGCCACAATAGACTGAGGTACCACCTATTCAACAAATTCAAGATAGGGTGTACCGACGAATGCCCGTGCGGTACTGATAAAATGACCGCTGAACATTTGCTGCAGAACTGCCCGACATACGAGGATCAGAGAGAGCAGATGGGGCCATCACCAGTGGAACTGCAACACAAGCTCTATGGCAATGGCGACAGCCTCAGGATGACCGCCGCATTTTTCGAAAAAATAATGGTTACTGTCTGACTGCATACGCAGAAGAAGAAGAAGAAGAAGGTTCTCATCTTTCCAGACCATAGAATAGTCATGAACCAATTGTACAGCAGGATCAACTATGGTGAACTATGGACGAGCCACGATTACAGTTCCAACACGATAAAAACATGAGCGTCATGTTAACTGCTCTGCGAATAGAACTCTAAAAAAATATAATACCGTTCATCATGGGTGCTGCCGGAATCTTCTACTAGAAAAACAAAAGATAAAGGTATCGCTTGGCTAATCATTTCAAATGGAGTCTTCGCATCGAAGAGTTGTTGCAAAGGACTTCTAATATGATCTGTCTCTTACCTTAATGGTACACTCGGACAGACTGTTGTCAGTCCAACTCTTTATATTGTCTTCCCTCTTACAGAGATGTGTTTCTCCTGCCTTTCTCCCCAGTTTTGTTCTCAGCAGTATTTGTCTAATTGTTATCTCCGTGTTTATTTCTCTTCCTTTTTCCAAACTTTTCATGACCTCTTTATTTGTTCGATTTTTCTTCTGTTCATCCACATTTCAACGAGGGCAACTGTATCCACAAGCTCACTAACTGTTTATCGTGTTTCAGCGCCATAGAGCAAATGTTAATATATGCACTCAGGGAGGACGACCACAGTAGATAGAAGAATCACATCGGAGATTCCAACAAAGATGCAATAAGGCAAATCAGATCATTGGACAATTAACACCAATACATTTGAAAGCACGTGGAAATAACTACCAAATGAGCTTTGTACGACCCGATTTTTATTCGGACATTATCAATGTCGAAACTGGACATTAAGATCAAATAAACAAACAACACATAATTTCAGAATAAATGCAATGCGTGCGACATATATTGGATGTAACCAGGAGAGACATGATTAAGAACGATAACATCAAGAGACTGACGGGAACAACACCAGTATTAGACTACATCAAAAGACCAAGACTAAAATGGTTTCGCCACGTAACGAGACTACCACTACACAGCATCGCAACACAATCAATGATATTTAGATACAACGGATTTAAGGCAGACCACAAAAACGTAAATTACCCAAATATCCCAGGTGGTGAATGCCGCTGTGCATGAGATACACAGTAGGCTCGTTCTAGAGATATCTTCATAAGCTGAGACTGAAAGACAAAACAGGATAAGGAAAAAGCAGACGAAGAAGAAGAAGAAGAAGAAGAAGAAGAAGAAGAAGAAGAAGACGAAGACGAAGAAGAAGATGCATACAGAAACGGACAGACTCCGAGACTAATAACTTATAATCAAAAGAAAGAAAGAAAGACAAGGATTGGTGTAATCAGAAAACACAAAGACATTGAACAAGTTAAACAATGCTTCAATAGGCACACAATGTCGGACCTAGGTTTTCCAAATTCAGATGGCTGACACATAGCATGTGTGTGTAATGTCAAAGTATGGAGACTATCAAAATCGTGGGTAGATGGAGAAAAAAAAATGGCTTTTACTGTTGAAAAACAGAAAAATGTTCGGTGTTTGTTTTCGTATAACTGCTACCGGACCTCGGAGAGAACGACAAGAACAACACTTTATTTATGAGGGATGTGCACTGGATATACGAGGCGTGTTCAAATTAAACCAGAACTACCTGCAAAAAGTAAACATACGTACGATGCACATGATATTGTCACTTCTGGTGTAAACTGCACATATCAACCGTCAAGTTTAGAAAATGTCGTTATCCTCCGACATAGTTTCCTCAGCGACCGTTAACAACATGGCGGGTGTGATACGGAATCCGTCCAGAGTTGATCAGCGAGCGGTGATTCGGTTTCTAACCGCTGAAGGATGTCGACTAGTTGACATTCATCGCAGAATGCAGGCAGTGTATGGTGACAAAAGTGTGTCGAAGATAACAGTAAAGAACTGGACAACGATGTATAAAGAAGGACGTGAGCTAACGATAGATATCCAGGTCAGGCGCATATTGTTGTTGTAAATGACGTCCTTCTTCTATTAGAAACCGAATCATGGCTTTCTGATCAACTCTGGACGGATCCAATATCACACGCGCAATGGGAAACAGTGTGGACTAGTGTATAAAGTGACACGGCTCACAACCGAAGGAGCTGGGTTCGATCCCCATCACAGCACCGGCCGTTACCCCGGGGAATCAAACCCTTACAAAATACAGGAGGAAGCAGCCCCTTACATAAAATGCATGCTGAAGTCGGACGCACTTGACCGACAGGCGCAAAATAAAAGCCACAGTGCAACGCACACCTCCTTAGAGAATAGATAAATAAGACGAACGCAACAAAAACGCCCGCAATGTTTTCAACGGTCTGCTCTGAATACTTTGAGTCGGGGAATAATTACATTTCGCAAATTTGTCGGTTGGTATTTGCTGTTTACACCAGAAGTGACGTCATCGTGTGCATCAAATGGATGCTCACTTGGCGCAGTTAGGTATGGTTTAATTTGAACACGCCTCGTATTTCTTATCTCGTATTGAAGTCGCCATACGGACTGGGTCAGTTTACAGAGCAGCTCAAAATATAATCCTGGCCAAACTTAGTCACTCGAGAAGCAATATGCCAGGGAAACTACTTCGTCTTCTTCTTGATTGGTTCCTTTCAACTGGCAGACGACTGTTTTTGCAGATTATCAAGATGGCTTCCGGAAAATCTCTCAAATCTGCAGGCCGTTCTGGGAAATCAAGGGAGACAATTTCCAAGGCATTAATCTCCAAACTCCAGACACATCAACACTTTCGCCTCCAGTTACTGCTCCTCAGATCAACTCTTCAATTCTCCATCAGGTTTAACCAGTGGGCTTAACTTGATTTTATTTTACAGCATTTTTCTGTTCTGTCACCCGTATCTTTTCCATTTTCATCATTTCATTTTATGGCTTTCTCTCTCTCTCTCTGTCTCTCTGTTTCTCTCTTTCTCTCTCTCTCTCACTCTCTCTCACTCACTCACACGTTCTATTTCTCTCACACTCTTTCTATCTTTCTCATTCGCTCTCTATCTATCTAATTATCTCTCTTACGTCTAGATAGCTCCGCTGCAGAGCGTTCACCTTTAACGGCAATGTACGCGGTTCGACTTCTGATATTAACACAGAGAGTCAACTCAGCTGGATATGGGCACCTGCCTTACTTTCAGGGGAGGCAAGCCAGCAACTTCCGTTAATGGCACAGTGTATAAACCCAACTGTAAATTTGTATCTGCTTACTGTTAAGGAAGGATATACACCAAGGAAGGAAACTGGTCGATCTACCTCTCAAACAATGTGTGGCCTAGTGCACAATATGAGGTATGTAACACTTCATTCCTGACAGCAAATGTTTGATATGAGCTACCTTTACCTTTGCCATGCCTCTAGCCTAATACTTGTTTGTTGTTGTTGTTGTCGTTGTCGTTTATGCTAATGCACCGTGTACTTGAGTTACCTAACCCTGGGAGCCGCGTAGGGTAGTGGTAAGCGCTGGCTTCGCATCTGAGTGGTCCTGGGTTCATTCCCCAGTTGAGGCGGTAATGTTTTTTTACAGACCGCACTGGCTCCAGGGTCGACCCAGCCTTAAATGGGTACCGGTTCAGTCCCGGAAGCAAAAGCGGCGAGGGAGAGGAGATGGCTACCGCCCTCATATAGCTGAGCCGTTGAAATATGAAATCGCTAACAACTCACACCCCTACGATAGTAATTTCTTGGGTTCCTTTACTTTACTTTTACCTGAATTGGATGCTCATTAAACGTTCTTTGGTGATAGGTTTCAGAGGCAAACACCCTACATGCTTAAGCTTTCTCAATAAAGGTCTCTGTGCTACAGTGCAATCCGATGCTCCTCAGTAAGCTCGCCACTATGGGGATCACAGTACCAGCCCACACCTTGTTAGAGAGACTTCATGGAAAAGCCTGCTTCCAGGAAGAATTGTTTGGAAGTGAGGGTCTTGATCAGTATGTTTCACCTGACCTGACTAACACAGTCTGATCAGCCTGTTTCACCTGACCGTGACTAACATACTTTGAACAGTATGTTTCACCGGACTCTGACTAACATAGTTTGAACAGTATGTTTCACCTGACCCTGACTAACACAGTTTGATCAGTATGTTTCACCTGACCCTGACTAACATAGTTTGATCAGTATGTTTTACCTGACCCTGACTAACATAGTTTGATCAGTATGTTTCACCTGATCCTGACTAACACAGTTTGATCAGTATGTTTCACCTGACCCTGACTAACACAGTTTCATCAGCATATTTCACCTAACTCTGACTAACATAGTTTGGTCAGAATGTTTTATCTAACCCTGACTAACATAGTTTGATTAGTATGTTTCACCTGTCCCTGACTAACATATTTTGATCAGTATGGTTCACCTGACCCTGACTAACATGGCGCACAAGAGAGTAAACTTACTCATTGTAGACATTAACCAAAACAACAACTTTCAGTTCAGACGTTCTATTGATATAAATTATGATAGGACGTTCTATTGATAGAAATTATGATAGGACGTTCTATTGATAGAAATTGTGATAAGACGTTCTATTGTCATAAATGTGTGATAAGACGTTCTATTGATATAAATTGTGATAGGACGTTCTATTGATATAAATTGTGAGAAGACGTTCTATTGATATAAATTGTGATAAGACGTTCTATTGATATAAATTTGTGATAAGAATTATGTAGGTGGTTCTTGTCGCCGACGATGGATAAGAATAAGATATAATTATAAAACTGTTTACGTCAGAAAACCAAGTTCTTTTATTGCATGTAATATTGAACGACTAAAGTATCAGCCGAGTTTTCTCTTTCGTTTCCAATCTGGAAACAAATTTGATAAATTTCAGCAACTCTTCATTAACTCTTTGGGATTCCAAATAGGGACGCCATCTTAGGTCAAGGAGTGCTGTTTTTTTTGTAACGTATTCCTGTCACGTTCTGTTCATCCAAGTAACATCCGTCAGTCTCTTCCGGTGAATTTTGCGTGTCTTTTGTGGGAGCAGCTAATCTGGCAGATCGGCGTCTTGTACCTCTACCACTTATATCGACCTCAGAAAATCAATCAGTTCTAGACAAATGTAACTGCAGTATTCTGTTTGATCTCAGTAAATCGATACATCGCAGAGGAAAGTGCTTGCCCAACTTAATTTTGATCTCAGTAGAAAAGTTTAGAAGAATAGAGCTCTAGTACTTATATTGATTTCAATAAATCAGCCAATCTAGAGGTATGTGTAAATCACAGTAGACCATTCAATATTGAAGGCTATATAACTGCACAGCTACAATTGATCAAAGTAAATCGATCACTTTTTGAGGTATGAAACTATAGACAGTCCTGAGTGGTTCGCTGGGGTCTTTGTGTATGACAAGGACAAGAACAGCACCACTGTCCTCAAATAGAGTGTCGTCAGAGGTGATTAACTGTGTAACATGACATAACCCGGGCCACGGTTAGGTGGTTTGTTAAGAGCAGTATAGATGGCGCCTAACAGCCTGCGGGTCTACTTTGCTCTAGTGCTTGAGTCTATTCAAATGGACACGCACATCGGTTAACCAACCTCCAGGGCACTTGTCCCAACGCAGCAAAGTAATAAGCTGCTCGAGCCTAGCTAGCTAAGCAGGAAATGCTCCTCTCGGCTAGACCCAGCTCCTACCAGAGCTGGGACCTGCACAGGAACATCCGCCCCTGTAGAAGTACAGGTCAACTAAGAACTAGGAATTGTAGCTCAGATACGTAGATCAGTAAGTCAATCAATGTTATAGGTATGTAACTGCACTACTTGTGTTGGACACAGTAAATCAATCAATCTTAGAGGTATGTAACTGCACTACTTGTATTGTACAAAATAAATAAATCAATTTTAGAAGTTTGAAACTGCACTATTTGTATTGCACGCAGTAAATCATTCATTTATGGAGGACCGCAACAACACCGCGAATATTGATTTCAGTAGATCAATCAATATTGGAGGTATATGGCTGTATCATTAGTCTTGATGTTAGTAAATCGATCCGGCTTGAAGGTCTGTAGCTGCACCGCTTATGTTATCACAGAAAATCTTAGGGATATTGAACTGCACCACTGATGCTGAAGTCACCAATGTGAGCTACGATTAGTGATATTGCTACGTGCTTCTATACCAACCACACAACGCTTAAGAACACCCTTCCAGGTCCGACAGACTTGACATCAGAAGTGGCTCCCTTTAACTTAACTAGAGAAGATCAAGTCATCATCTTCAGACTGAGAACTGGGCATAACAGACTCAAGTGTCATCTTTACAACAAAATGAGGATTGGGACAGATGACAGGTGCCCATGTGGGGAGCATATCATGAACGTGGAACACGTCCTGCAAAGCTGCACGCTCACACAGGAAAAGAGAGAATAATACTGGCCTCGTGAGACAGATATGAGACAAAAGCTGTATGGAGATGAAACAGCCTTACAAACAAAGGTGTCCTTTATAAGAGAAATCGTACATGACCAAATGGGAAACCGAACATACTGGCTACACAAAAAACGATGCCTATTACCAGTTCAACAGAAGAGAGCAGGTCGTGGTCTTCAGACTTCGCACTGGCCACAATAGACTGAGGTACCACCTATTCAACAAATTGAAGATAGGTGGCACTGACGAATGCCCGTGTGGTACCGGGAAAATGACCGCTGAGCATTTGCTGCAAAACTGCCCGACATACGAGGATCAGAGAGAGCAGATGTGGCCATCACCAGTGGCAACACTAGACAAGCTCTATAGCAGTGTCGACAGCCTCAGGATGACTGCTGCTTTTTCGAAAAAATAATGGTTACTGTTTGACTGCGTAAGATGAAGAAGAAGAAGAAGTAAGAGAAATCGGAACCTCGATCTGAGGATGAACGAAGAAGAAGAAGAAGAAGAAGAAGAAGAAAAAGAAGAAGAAAAAGAAGAAGAAGAAGAAGAAGAAGAAGAAGAAGAAGAAGAAGAAGAAGAAGAAGAAGAAGAAGTGGCTCCGGTTTCTGGATATAGGAACTCTACGACTATTTGGTCATACATTCAAGAAACGCGTTCACATCATTGTTAGACAGGTCTTCAGCCGGTAGCCCACTGGGTACAAGAGATAAAGAGGACGTTGAGAAGACAGTTAAGAAAATTGCTGAAGGCTACCTTGGCTAAGGAACATATAGAAGCGGTCTAAATGACAGAACGTTCTACGTAGGTACCCTTTGAGGCCTGATGTTCAAGAAGGGGGGTGGGAATGGGTGTGGGAGAGGCACACAAGTTGCAAGAAGCAGAAGTCAAATAAACTGTTGTTGGATTTGGACAAATGAGATGCTGGTGAAAAGCGATCTATCACTGTCATACGACTTTTTCCCATTGCTCGGGTAGTCGAGGGGTTTTTAGGACGAGAGCTTCGCCACTGCTGTCGCCACGTCGTGTGCTGGCTATGTTTGTTTATTTTACTCTCACCAGTGCTATACCACGGATTCGAACCCCTGCCTTCGTTGTCGGCAGGCAGACATCGAAACCATTCGTCTGAACGTATCGAGTGAAATAAGAAGACATTCCGCAGAAAGTTGGAGCAAAGCCCCTTAGTTCTTAGTTCTTAGTCGACCTGTACTTCTACAGTGGCAGATACCCTGCCCCTGTGCAGGTCCCAGCTCTGGTATTAGCCGGATATGGTCGGGAGAAGTATTTCCTGCTTAGTGGGCTAGGCTTGAGCAGCTTAATACTCCGCTGCGTTAGGTGGTTAACCGATGTGCAAGTTCATCTTAATAGACTCAAACACTGGAGCAAAGTAGACCCGCAGCCTGTTAGGAGCCATCTATGGTGGTCTAAACAAACCAGCTAACCATGGCTGGTGTTATGCCATGACACAAAGTTAGTCGCCTCTTACGACATGCTCTCTGTGAGGCAGTGGTGCTGTTCTTGTCATACACAAAGACCCCGGCAGTCTACTATGATTGAAGCAAAGCCACTGTTTGACATATACAAACAGGCACAGAATTCAATTGTTTGATCCCAAGACAGGGATATCCCTCAAACCTACTCGCGGGGCGAGCTTATAACACCAGCCGGAACAGCATCTGAGTAAGACGAAGTCCAAGTAATGATGGATTGAAGGTGTTCACAAAACACCACGAGGGCATGTAGTGAAAACAATTAACAGTCACACAGATGGCAGAGCAAGGAATATTGCACCTCCCCACATCTTCGCCGAGGAAGTGCGAGGAGAGGCAAATGATAGAGAAATGTGTTGTGACGGAGGGGGAGGGTGGGGGGGGGGGGAATGGCTAGTTACATCGCTCGGAAGATAGGAAATAAAACACAGACATTACATCTATTTACAAAGTGGGCTATGACACTTAGTGTTAGCAGAGAGAATGCAGGGGGCAAGAAATGGGGGAGGAATGGAGATGTGGAATAGTATGACAGGATGGCCCAAGAACAGGAGGATTGATCGACAACAGTGTTAGAATTGACAAGTTTGATGAAGGCAGTGGTAGTGGTTGTGGTAGTGGTTGTTTCGTTAGTGGTAATGATGAGGAGGACGACAATCATAACGAGGGCGACGATGATGATGATGATGAAGAAGATGATAATAGTAATATGTATACTAGAATGATGATAATTATAATAATGGAGACGATACTTATGATAATTGCAATGGTGTATACGATGTTGATGATGGAATTGTTAATGACGATATGGTTATGACGATATAAAAAGGGTGGTATGATAATGGTGGTATGATGACAATGATAATAAAATGACTGATGATATGAAATCTGTTCATAAACATAAACAAAACAAAGATAATGACCACCGACAAAACACAATGTCAGCATAAATTTACAGTGGGTGGTGAGAAAATAGATCAGGTTACACATTTTGAATATCTGGGCTCCAGAATCGACAAAAATGGTGACTGCTCGAAAGAAATCAGAAGAAGACTAGCTATGGCAATGCAGAGACTGAACAGCCTGAAGAAATTATGGCAGGGCACCAACAAAACGATAAAAGTAAAAGTCTTGAGAGCCTGTGTTTTTCCTGTGGCAGCTTATGGCTGTGAAGCATGGACGATTACCAAAACTTCTAGACAAAGAATCGAATCCTTCGAGTCAAAATGTTACAGAAAGATCCTCAGAATACCCTGGACAGAGAAAAGAACAAATGTAGACATTTGGCAAGAGTTGAGCATAGAGGAGAACTGGTTTATCAATTCCATTTTGGCTAGAAAATGCAAATACTTTGGTCACATCAAGAGACACAACGGTCTTGAGAGAACGGTGATGGAAGGTATGGTGCCAGGCAAAAGAGGAAGGGGTAGACCAAGAATACGATGGCACCAAGATATCCAGGAATGTTTGAGTATGACAGTGGCGGAAGATGGTGTTTTGGCAAGGGAACGAGTTTCTTTCAGACAGACTGTGATGGGAGCGACGTTCTACAAAGGACATGCTACATGAGAGAGATGATATGAATGCTGTTCTTTGGGCACTCCCTTGAGGTGATAGAACAGCCTGAGTGCTTGGATGATCTCCGTTGATCTGCCTGATACAAATGATAACTTTACGTCAGAACCAGCCATCTATTTTCTCCAGGTAGAACTAAAAATGCCTCCGACCAACTCGCAACCTTGTCCAGCAAAGACAAAGGTAATAAGGAAGAATGTCGGTGTCTCAGTTAACCCTTTAGGCACCAAAGTTTATAACAGAAAATGCATGAGTGAACTCCATAGGAGCAGGGAGATATTTATTTACATCATTCTTCTTCTCCTTCGTTCTCAATCTCCCGCTACTAAGCCCTGCAGGTTCTCAATCTCCTGCTACCAAGCCCTGAACGTTCTCAATCTCCCGCTACCAAGCCCTGAACTTTCTCAATCTCCCGCTACCAAGCCCTGAACGCCCCCAATCTCCCGCTACCAAGCCCTGAACGCCCCCAATATCCCGCTACCAAGCCCTGAACGTTCTCAATCTCCCGCTACCAAGCCCTGAACGTTCTCAAGCTCCCGCTACCAAGCCCTGAACGTTCTCAATCTCCCGCTACCAAGCCCTGAATGTTCTCAATCTCCAGCTACCAAGCCCTGAACGCCCCCAATCTCCCGCTACCAAGCCCTGAACATTCTCAATCTCACGCTACCAAGCCCTGAACGTTCTCAATTTCCCGCTACCAAGCCCTGAACGCCCCCAATACCCCGCTACCAAGCCCTGAACGGCCCCAATCTCCCGCTACCAAGCCCTGAAATAGGTTTGCAAGCAGCAGGATGTAGTTCAGAGAACGGAATGCGTTGTGTCGTAGTTTACAGCTTGACTGTGATATTTGCACGTTTCTGTCCGACACATCCGACTTCATCAGGTTTTGCTTCTTTCAAATACTATTTGCTTACAAATGAGACTTGAATGTTGTTAAATGATTCAGAAAAATTAAATATCCCACTAAACTCAACGGGGGTTACGTTTTCCGAACAATTGTATTGGCCATGCTATTGTGTAATGTATTAAGGCAGCTATTCTTAATAACTCAGCAACAGCATTCAAGACTGGTCTGTGAGATGGCAAATGCAGTTTAATGTAGATAAATGTACAGTTATCCACATGGGTAGATTAAATATGGAACATAATTATAGAAGTGGCGAGAACAATATTAGAAAGATAGGAAAGGAAAGGGACCTAGGGGTTATAATAGATTAAATAGGTAAAGTGAGTGTAGAAGTTCAGGTAGCAGTGAAAAAGACAAATGCAATGTTAGGTATGAGGAAAAGGAAATATTAAACATAGGAGCAAGGAAGTGATAGTCAAACTGTATAAAACATTAGTTAGACCTAGATTGGAGTACTGTATACAGGTGTGGAGTCATCGTAGAGGAGATGTAAACATGCTGGAAATGATACAAAAAAGGTCGACAAAGCTGATAGTGGGATTCCAGAATCACAGTTATGAGGAACGACTCAGACCAACCGGCATACATTGTCTAGAAAATAGAAGAATTCGGAAGGAATAAAATCGACTATAACAAGTTCTTTTATTCAAAATACAACCCCCTACAAGAACAAGAGAGCATAGCTACTAATCCACTAAAGAGAGATCCATATTAGATATTATAAGATAGGTGGTACCGACGAATGCCAGTGCGGTACCGGTAAAATGACCGCTGAACATCTGCTGCAGAACTGCCTGACATACGAGGATCAGAGAGAGCAGATATGGCCATCACCAGTGGAATTGCAAGACAAGCTATATGGCAGTGTCGACAGCCTCAGGATGACCGCCGTTTTTTTCGAAAAAATAATGGTTACTGTCTGACTGCGTACGAAGAAGAAGAAATTATAAAATATTTTTTTAATCAGAAAGTGGTGAATGTTTAAATGTATTGCCACAGGAAGTAGTGAAGGCAGGGACAATTTATGCATTTCAGAATAGAACGGATGCGCTTAGCTTTTATAGCAAGGACATATAAATGAAACTGGTTGTATACAGACTCTGCAGAGTCTTCTAAACCAGTATAAAGACGTTCAGTTAAGTTATATGTATTAAATATTGTGCGAATAAAAACTATGCCGTCTAAACAGCGCAGATAGCGCCTTTTGGAGACTAACTTGCAATACATTTTTGTGCCAAAACTAGCTCGAGACATCATTGTCATTGGAGGGACAAATTGTAGGCGGAGGATGTAAATGGAACAGGCTCTCGGATTAGTAGTGACCCAGCAAAGCCTCGTCATTAGAAAAAGAAAATTGAGGAATCGGTTTCTATGTTGTATTTTTCTTTCAAAGGATTTTCTCAATTTCAGAAAAAGGTCGTCCCTCAAATAAACGGGATCGACTCAAAGGCCCCAGTGATAAACCATGGTCTTGAGCACTTTAATTAACGATGCCATTACATGCATAATCGATTTCCTGATTGAGTTGGGGATTGTATCGGTTTCGTCCATCTCACACATACCGTTCATCTTTCGATGCTTGGTCAAGGGAAATGGCCGGGCACAACGACTACAACAGCAACTTTTAGTATACTTTGATGACCTGTATGTTCACTACGTGTCTAGAGATGGAGTTGCCTGCTGTTTTATGTGTCGTGGGTGTAAAATATATATTTATGTGTGTGTCGTGTGTGTGTGTCGTGTGTGTGTGTCGTGTGTGTGTGTGAATATATATATATGTGCTCGAAGAAGTGTTTATATTTGTTTACATGTATGTTTATATTTGCGCTTATAATGGTGTATGTGTTTTTATTTATAAAGCTGTTTGTAATGGTGATTACATTAGTGTTTATTTTGGTTTTTATGATGGTGTTTATATTGGTGTTATATTGGTGTTTACATTGGTGTTTATATTGGTGTTTATTTTGGTTTTTATGTTGGTGTTATATTGGTGTTTACATTACCATCTATGTTGTGGTTTACATCGGTGTTTATATTGGTCTTTAGATTGATGTTGTGCTGGTGTTTTTAATTTGTGTAGAGAGTTGACTGTATTCGGTTGTGTTTTATCATATCCATACATACACATATACAGACACATATACTTACACATATAGCAGGTAATGAGAAAACAGACTAGCAAAACTAGGACCCAGCATGGTTCAAATGAACACACCAGCCAACATAGAGACAGACTAGGAAAACTAGGGGCAAGCATGGTACATATAAACACACCAGCCAACTCACAAACGGCAAAGCAGATATTTCAAAGCAACTTCAAAGAGAAAGGGCTGGACCAATGGATGAAAAGGTTTTCTGCACGTGCCATGAATAAAGAAATGACATACCAACAGAATTGTGACAACATCAACAAACTGTAACGCAGGGAACAAATCATAATTTTGTTGTTTAAGACAGAACACATCAGACGTAACAAATACATAAACAAGGTAGACCCCACTGACAAACCTAACTGCCGCAACTGAACCCACCCACACGAGACAGCGCAACATGTGATGCTCGCTTGCCCCGGACTCGCCACAGACAGAGAAAAGTTATTGCCTGGCACCCCAAACAATTACCAACAAGTCATACAACTCCATACAACAGCTACAAAACAGAAACAAGATCCTAAACTTGGCCAGTGATTACGAAAGCGCGAACAGCTGGACGGAACGAGTTAATCAACAAGAACTTAACTAGGTCTTTGTTTCTTTTTGTTAAGTAAAGTGACAAGTTACTTTTATGACCGTCTCGTCTTAAATAACTGTAAGGCAAGTATCAATTTTCAGGTAAGTAAACTAGAGTCTGCAGAAACTGAGATTTAAACCCGATCCCTCAGCCGTGTCAAACAAGCGATCTAATCGTTGTGAAACTAAAACACGTTTCGGCGTTCAAACTTTTATTACTCCAATTTTAACAAACTTCCCCATAGCCTAGTGACCTGAAATGGTGTACACATACTCTACTAGTACGGCCTGTTTGCTGTAAAAATGACACCCTCCTCGTTTCCAAAAAAGAAAAGACACGTCTTAGTATATCTACAATCTTCTACAAAACAATAGACATGTCTTAGTATTTCTACAATCTTCTACAAAACAATACCCTGTCTTAGTATATCTACAATCTTCTACAAAACAATAGACACGTCTTAGTATATATACAATCTTCTACAAAACAAAAGACACGTCTTAGTATATCTACAATCTTCTACAAAACAATAGACATGTCTTAGTATTTCTACAATCTTCTACAAAACAAAAGACACGTCTTAGTATATCTACAATCTTCTACAAAACAATAGACATGTCTTAGTATTTCTACAATCTTCTACAAAACAAAAGACACGTCTTAGTATATCTACAATCTTCTACAAAACAATAGACATGTCTTAGTATTTCTACAATCTTCTACAAAACAATACCCTGTCTTAGTATATCTACAATCTTCTACAAAACAATAGACACGTCTTAGTATATATACAATCTTCTACAAAACAAAAGACACGTCTTAGTATATCTACAATCTTCTACAAAACAATAGACATGTCTTAGTATTTCTACAATCTTCTACAAAACAAAAGACACGTCTTAGTATATCTACAATCTTCTACAAAACAATAGACATGTCTTAGTATATCTACAATCTTCTACACAAACGTCTAGCTTTTAAAAACATTAACTTGTTAAAAACGAAACTTTGAAAGTAGGAACAAAAATATACAATCAATGAATAACATCTTCAAAATCCATAGTGATCAATGCAAACAGCGTAACTCAACAGATAGAAAACGTTCATTAGAAGTTATAAGCCGATGTTAAACACGTTTTGCTTCAATAACCGACCGACTGATGACGAGAGATTTAAGCAAGGAGCCTGTTGTTCTTAGTGCAACTAGTATCTTTATGTTCTAGAAACTATGGGTTCGGTATTTCTGATTACCAAAACCCGGACTGCCATGTCTCCAACTTCCAAATATAACCCTATGTTCGTGCACGTTTCCCGCTTTAGGCAGTTGAGCACTTTTTCTCTGAAGCTTGATACTGATTTCATGAGATATAAAGATGGCGTCCAACAGTAGTTTCAGCTTTGCTAATCTTGCCCTTAAAGATGTCTGTTAGGTTTGTTCATTTCCGTAACTTAGTTTTCCATCGTCCGTCCAGAGAAGGGAAGGCCTCAAGCTGATGGGATCTGGGCCGTTTGATATGCAAACGAGTGGGGTATGAGTCATGGGGAGAGGGTGACAAGCTTTGCTTCGGTGCCCACACTTCAACTTGCCCATTTTTTTTCCACAATTATTTTTTTTAAGTTCACAAGCAATAACTCTCTCCCCCTCCCTCCCTCTCTCTCTCGGACTCTCTTCTTTATACAAACACACACAGGGCACTCGTCTTTCTCTCTCACCCTCCTCTCTGTTGCCGCTCTCTCACTCTCTTCGCGATTTTAACAAAAATTGTTACCCTTGCTTGGGTGTGCACAAGTTGCCCATAAATCTTTGGAAGTCCGCCAGACAAAACCTTCTCGATTTCCAGATCGTGATCATCTCACTGGCTCTAAATAGCCCGTTACTGGACTAATAAACATAAATATGGAAGAGTTTAATCCCCAAGAGGAGGCAATTAATCCCTAATCGCATGCTCGCTCCTCCCTCTATGACTCGTCAGCTCCGGTAATTTGCTGCCCTGATATCGGTCGTCTCTAACCGACCAGGAAGCGAGGTCTATCATATCAATTATGCCGCCTGTATGTTACATTGTTGTCTATGTATATTGTTGTCCTATTTCGCATGATAATAATCACGTTATGTCAATTTGTGAAAACTATGACCAGATATCAACGATTGAAATTGCTCAAAAATGACATTTGAGGGAGTAAACTTAGTCATGTCATTAATGTTTGTTGTTGAGTAAATTAAGCCATTCAATTTTGGTTTGAGTTGTACATTCATCAAAACAATCATTAATTGATGGAAGGAATTCATCAAAGTTAATTGTTGTTTTATTTCGAATAAATACATTGATAAAATTGTTATTTGACAGTGGGTAAATTCAGTCGTGTAATTCTTGTTAGGTTAAATTCAGTTGTGTATTTCTTGCTACGCTAAATTCAGTCGTGCAAATTCTTGTTTGACTAAATTCAGTTGTGTATTTCTTGTTTGAGTCAACTCAGCTATATAATTGTTTGTTAATAAAAAGCTAATGCAGCGATGGTGTATGTTTAAGTGAGTAAAGAACAGTCATAGATGCATATTTGGTAGAGAAAACTCAACCATAAGGTGTATATTTCATCGAGAAAACTATATGGTGTATATTTGATCGAGAAAACTATATGGTGTATATTTGATCGAGAAAACTATATAGTGTATATTTGATAGAGAACAATACGGTGTATATTTGATCGAGAAAACTATATGGTGTATATTTGATCGCGAAAACTCAGCCATAGGGTGTATGTTTACCTGCACAAACTAAGTCATCAGGTATACATATGAGTGATCAGATGTGTTTTTAACTTGGGAAACTCCGCCACCAGATAGACGATTGACTGCACTAACTAAACCATTAGATGCAAGTTTTTGTGAGAAACCTACCATTGATAGATTTGTAATTGAGTATAGGACTGAGCCACATTCACGATTACATGAACTGAACATCACATGTTTGGCTGGTGTGAACGAATCCAAAAATCTCAGTTCAGCAAAAAATATCCTACAGTTAAGAGTATGTAAATTAACCCCCTGAGAAGGCATGTTAGCAAGAAAAAGAACTGGTCACAAACAAAACAACCAGAGGAAAATAAGTGTCTCACACTTCATCACCGACAGCAGTATATGTCTCTACCGCTACAATAAATTCTAGATTGAGTTTTTGTTGTCAAATGGGAACTATATCCACAGCTAAAATATTTCTTTGGGCAGTTGGAGTTAATTAAATTCACATTGGGTCCGATCCATGCCACAATTGACATTGACAGACATTTATTTGGGCCCATTTTTCCTACAACGATATCCCATTATATTTTAAACGAATAATAATAATAATAAACATAATAACGGCATTACTATTGACCAGACAGGTTTTTACGTGTCTATCAGGGGGGAACTGAGACACTGGTCCGGTCAGGCACACTATATACTGGCCAAGACGTCGCGTCAGGGTCAGACACCAAAAAATGACCAGGAAGTCGCGTCAGTGTCAGACACCAAATAATGACCAGGATGTCGCGTCAGGGTCAGACACCAAATAATGACCAGGATGTCGCGTCAGGGTCAGACATAAAAAAATGACCAGGAAGTCGCGTCAGGGTCAGACATCAAAAAATGACCAGGAAGTCGCGCCAGGGTCTGACACCAAATAATGACCAGGATGTCGCGTCAGGGTCAGACATCAAAAAATGACCAGGAAGTCGCGTCAGGGTCAGACACCAAATAATGACCAGGATGTCGCGTCAGGGTCAGACACCAAATAATGACCAGGATGTCGCGTCAGGGTCAGACACCAAAAAATGACCAGGAAGTCGCGTCAGGGTCAGACACCAAAAAATGACCAGGGAGTCGCGTCAGGGTCAGACATCAAAAAATGACCAGGATGTCGCGTCAGGGTCAGACACCAAAAAAAATGACCAGGAAGTCGCGTCAGGGTCAGACACCAAATAATGACCAGGAGCACACCTCTCTTCCAGGTAGGGTTCCATGGAAACACGTTGTGTTAAAAGCAGTCTGGCTGACGAAATGTGCATCGACGTGATCCCTGTAGTAGTAAGCGTCACACAGATGAAGCAAGAATAGCACAACAGACTGTAGAACCCCCGTTATCCTTCATCCGCATGCTCTGAATGTGAAGAAAGCTACAGCAACCCTCCACTTAACGCCTTTTTCATAGCGAGCAAAAGAGCAAACTCATTGTGGGCATTAACAACAACAACAACAACTTGTCTAGAGCAGAAAGGTGCCCAAAAAACAAACAAAAAACAGAACTGATGTCTTGGAAGTGTGGTTGTACAGAAGAATGGGGCATATCTCATGGAAATACGAAAACAAGAATTTAAAAGTCTTGAAGAAATTAGGAGCGCAAAAAGAATTGATAAACAAATTCAGATCCCCACAGTTAAGATCTTGATCTTGATGACCCGTTCATCAGCGTAGCTGTGGGTCCCAACCTCGTCTCCATCAGACCATGTCTTGGGCAACGGAAGTTCAGTTGGTGCTAAGCACTCTTCCAGAGGCGTCTCGGGTGTTGCTCCTGACAACGAGAGAGAGTCTAGTCAACCTATTGGAGGTCATCCCTGCGGTGTCTTTTTACTTCGGTGGTACCAGATTGGTGTCGCCGTGCTCCATCGACCTTCATTTCGTCGCAACATGGGATCTTCCCATCTATGTTTTGCCTAGTCTGCAACGCTTACCACTTTATTCACTAATGACAATCATCGTATGTCAGAGTTGTAGAAATATTGCATGCATTGATTGCAGGAGAATGATTGAGATCAAACATCTCTCAGAAAGATTTGAGCCACTCTAAATTTGCTTTCTAGTGATTTTGTGAGAGTCTATCTTTAGCTCCACAGTACATCGTTGGGGACACAGGGAAGGTATGTTCGTCACATTAAAGATATGGCATCTTAGCGACAACAATACTGGGAGACAAGATGAAATAGCCAGAGGTAAATCATGTTGTAAGTGGGAGGTTAACAATGTTGGAAGTGGGAGGTTAACAATGTTAGAAAGTCGGAGTAAACAAAGTTATAAGTGGGAGGTTAACAATATTATAAGTGGGAGGCTAACAATATTATAAGTGGGAGGTTAACAATATTATAAGTGGGAGGTTAACAATATTATAAGTGGGAGGTTAACAATATTATAAGTGGGAGGTTAACAATATTATAAGTGGAAGGTTAACAATATTATAAGTGGAAGGTTAACAATATTATAAGTGGGAGGTTAACAATATTATAAGTGGGAGGCTAACAATATTATAAGTGGGAGGTTAACAATATTATAAGTGGGAGGTTAACAATATTATAAGTGGGAGGTTAACAATATTATAAGTGGGAGGTTAACAATATTATAAGTGGGAGGTTAACAATATTATAAGTGGGAGGTTAACAATATTATAAGTGGGAGGTTAACAATATTATAAGTGGGAGGTTTACAATATTATAAGTGGGAGGTTAACAATATTATAAGTGGGAGGTTAACAATATTATAAGTGGGAGGTTAACAATATTATAAGTGGGAGGTTAACAAAATTATAAGTGGGAGGTTAACAATATTATAAGTGGGAGGTTAACAATATTATAAGTGGGAGGTTAACAATATTATAAGTGGGAGGTTAACAAAATTATAAGTGGGAGGTTAACAATATTATAAGTGGGAGGTTAACAATATTATAAGTGGGAGGTTAACAATATTATAAGTGGGAGGTTAACAATATTATAAGTGGGAGGTTAACAATATTATAAGTGGGCGGTTAACAATATTATAAGTGGGAGGTTAACAATATTATAAGTGGGAGGTTAACAATATTATAAGTGGGAGGTTAACAATATTATAAGTGGGAGGTTAACAATATTATAAGTTGGAGGTTAACAAAATTATAAGTGGGAGGTTAACAATATTATAAGTGGGAGGTTAACAATATTATAAGTGGGAGGTTAACAATATTATAAGTGGGAGGTTAACAAAATTATAAGTGGGAGGTTAACAATATTATAAGTGGGAGGTTAACAATATTATAAGTGGGAGGTTAACAATATTATAAGTGGGAGGTTAACAATATTATAAGTGGGAGGTTAACACTATTATAAGTGGGCGGTTAACAATATTATAAGTGGGAGGTTAACAATATTATAAGTGGGAGGTTAACAATATTATAAGTGGGAGGTTAACAATATTATAAGTGGGAGGTTAACAATATTATAAATGGGAGGTTAACAATATTATAAGTGGGAGGTTAACAATATTATAAGTGGGAGGTTAACAATATTATAAGTGGGAGGTTAACAATATTATAAGTGGGAGGTTAACAATATTATAAGTGGGAGGTTAACAATATTATAAGTGGGAGGTTAACAATATTATAAGTGGGAGGTTAACAAAATTATAAGTGGGAGGTAAGCATCTAGAGATTGTCAGGAAGGTTACACTATCATGGTAATAGACGAACGATGGCGTAAGAGAACCATTGCAGTAGGCCTTCGATGTAACGTCAGATCATTCATTTCTGCATCTCGTAAATCAGAAGTGTCAAAGTGAAAGGTCAAGGTGCGTCTATAACATACAATGTCGTCGAGGATGATGTGTTAGGACTTTCACTGTACTCCGTCTCTTTTATTTTGTAGTTTTTTTTTGTGAAGTTGGACGACCAGATCACTGTTTACTTCTTTTCCTTAACTTTAATTCGGTACCAATATACAGCCCGGTAGATTGAGATGTAATCCGATACTAAGCAATAAATACAAATAGTTTTCAGAAGGAGATTATATACCCAATGTTACAATCAGCCGCTCATATATGGAAGGCAGACAACACATGTGCAAGACAGAAGTTAAGAAGCAACAGTAAAATGATCTATTAACCTAATGTGCTTAGTTAAGATTATTTGTTTTTAACTTAACTTAAAGTATTTTTACTGGTTTAGAAGACCCTATAGAGTCTGTATACAACCAGTTTCTTGGAGGGTGGTTTAACCGATGTGAGAGTCCATCTTAATAAATTCAAACACTAAAGCTAAGTAGACCCGCAGCCAGTTAGGAACCAGCTATAGCTGCTCTTAACAAACCATCTAGAGAAAGGTACAAATAACTTGGGTTATAATCTGTTTTTAGTTTGTTGGACAGGATCCCGCTGTTATGTTTTATTTTGTCTGGGAGGCTTTCGTGTTTGGGGCTTGTGATGGCTTGGAGTTCGCTCCTGGAGTTTGTTAAAATTACTGTTTCTCTTCTAGTGGTCTGCTGGTGTCTTTGTGTATGTAAAGTAAAGTAACCCATATCTCGGCTATATGAGGACGGCAGCCATATTCTCTCCCTCGCCGCTTTTACTTCCCGGACTGAACCGGTACCCATTTAAGGCTGGGTCGACCCGGGAGCCATTGAGGTCTGAAAAAACACTACTGTCTCAACTGGGGAATGAAACCAGGACCACTCAGATGCGAAGCCAGGGCGCTAATCATTGCGCTACGCGGCTCGTTTGTGTATGACAAGGAAAAAAATTGCATCACTGCCCACATAGAGCGTGTCCTAAGAGGTGACCGTCTGACATGGCATAACATCGGCCATAGTCAGGTAGTTTGTTTTGAGTAGCTAAATAGATTGCGCCTAACAGGCTGCAGGTCTACTTTGCTCTAGTGTTTTAGACTATTAAGATGGACTCGCACATCGGTAAACCACCCTCTGCAGCACTTGTTTCAACGCAGCGGAGTATAAAGCTGCTCGAGCCTAGCCCTCCTAAGCAGGAAATCATCCCCACGGCTACACCCAGCTCGTACCAAAGCTGGAACCTGCACAGGAGCATCCCCCCTCCCCCTCCCCCCCTGTAGAAGCTCAGGTCAACTATGAACGTCGAAGCTAAATCAATCATTTGTTAATTGTGCAACAAATATTCACCTCTGTTCACAAATTTAGAAGATGGAACTGAAACTGCAGACGTTTGCGCATCTAAAACTAATTCCTATTTCTATCACTGCAATCGTATTAAGACGCATGGACTACTTACAGATGACAAGAAAAACAATTGACATAATCAATATTAAATACAAAGGAAATGGATGAAAGCATGTTCCCATTTGAATAACGACTGTAAGACATTATCGATTGGCAGACATTACCGGATTCTTGAGACGTTTACATGTTTGCAGCCTGGGAATATGGATCTACAATTGAGGAAATATGATAACCAGACATGGAAACGTTATCTATCATGTGGACAGTAATATTTATAAGAGATGAGAGGTACCTGGGATGAACAGAAGAGAACAACTGTCAACTTCCAAGCGTGTGGGTAAAGTCAACTAATGAGGCTTGTGCTTGGGACTGGTAGTCTTTCCAAGTGAATAATGGGGGAGATGAGAAGGAAGTCTGGTCAGGTAAAACATATTGATCAGGACCTCTGGAAGGAAGAGGTCTGGTCAGGTAAAATATATTGATCAGGACCTATGGAAGCAAGAAGTCTGGTCAGGTAAAACATATTCATCAGGACCTCTGGAAGCAAGAAGTCTGGTCAGGTAAAATATAATGATCAGGACCTCTGGAAGGAAGAGATCTGGTCAGGTAAAACATATTGATCAAGACCTATGGAAGCAGGACTTCTGGTCAGGTAAAACATATTGATCAGGACCTCTGGAAGCAGGACGTCTGGTCAAGTAAAACATATTGATTAGGACCTCTGGAAGCAGGACGTCTGGTCAAGTAAAACATATTGATCAGGACCTCTGGAAGCAGGACCTCTGGTCAAGTAAAACATATTGATTAGGACCTCTGGAAGCAGGACGTCTGGTCAAGTAAAACATATTGACTAGGACCTCTGGAAGCAGGACCTCTGGTCAAGTAAAACATATTGATCAGGACCTTTGGAATCAGGAAGTCTGGCTAACGAGGTGGGAATCGGCACCGCTATCCCTTTTGTGGTAAGCATACTGAGAAGTTACGCATTGTACTACAACCAGGAGGCCCACCTTCTCAAGTGCGCCTCTGGATGTTAGGAGAACCACTGTAACCGGTCACTAAACAAATTCTTAAAGAGCACCTAACGAGAGGCATTTGTAACAACATCACCAGCAGTGTCAAAATACAAAACTCAAACACAACCATTAAACTTAGCCCCTACAAAATCTCGGATACAAAAATCTCATCAAATGGGGATCGACATGATCCACATAGCAGTGAGCTACACGCATGTGAAATTAAGCACAAGAAAACCACCCGTAGAACTTACTCCACCTTCTTCAACACACTCAGAATGTGAGAAAAGCCTCTGCAACCTGCCACGTTACGCCTTTTTCAGGGCGCACAACCGAGTAATCATACTCATTGTAGACAACAACAACAGCAGCAGCAGCAGCAGAAGCAGCAACAGCAACGATAACAACAACGGCGGCGGCAGCGACGACGACAACAAATTTGTAGAAGACACATGAATGAAATCAACTACACTTAACTTAAGGAACAGATGGCCTATTAGAATGGATACATGTGTCCTGACTATGGGGATTTTCATCTTCGTTTGTCTTACTGCTCTTGCCACGTGGCGCCACAGAGAGGTGGGATGCGTAGATCTCGTGTTTGGGTCAAGTGAGAAGCCTGTGTGGTCATCAAGTGGAACCTCTCGCGTGTTTCAGAAATACCTTCTATCCATCTGCGGAAAGGACGGCCCCCTTGCACGAGAACCTGATACTTGCACGTGATAGGCTCTTGCTGCTGGTTGGTCATAACACATCCGAACCAAGTGGCCAAACCACTTTATTCGTTTGGCTTCAATGTAGGCATTTACTGTGATCGTTCCAGCCATCTAACTCAACGTGGTGTTTTGGTTACGGCCGTAGTCACAGCACTAAAAAGCCAGAAAAATACTGAACTTAATGATTTAAGAGCAGTACTCTGTCAACTATGCCAGCAGTCCGTACCAAAAAGAGTAGTGGTACAGTGGGTTCCATTCCACTGCAACATCCAAGGCAATGAGGAGGCAGACAGACTGGCAAAAGAAGGTGCAAGACTACCACAACCAGATACTAGTGTGACATACGAAGAGTCAAAACGGCTTATTAGAGCTAGATACATGACCAAATGGGAAACCGAACATACTGGCTACACAAAAAACGATGCCTATTACCAGTTGAAAAGAAGAGAGCAGGTCGTGGTCTTCAGACTTCGCACTGGCCACAATAGACTGAGGTACCACCTATTCAACAAATTGAAGATAGGTGGCACTGATGAATGCTAATATGGTACCGGGAAAATGACCGCTGAACATTTTCTGCAAAACTGCCCAACATACGAGAATCAGAGAAAGCAGATGTGACCATCACCAGTGGCAACATTAGACAAGCTCTATGGCAGTGTCGACAGCCTCAGGATGATCGCTGCTTTTCTCGAAAAAATAAAGGTTGACGTCTGACAGCGTAAGAAGAAGAAGAAGAAGAAGGATACAGTTTCGGATGGACTTGCCAACTGCACTTCTCACACAGCACAATTCACAGCTCTGAATATTACTCATGTAACGTTTCAATAAGGACCACAACTGACACTGGTAACAGATTTGTTGGTTTAGACAGAAAAAGGTAGGTGGGTGGGTGGGTTCTTTTCTCAACCCAATAAACTCTCCAGCAGTAGGAATAAATGGAACTATTATATGTTTTTAAGCTACAATTAACTTCATTTTTGTTAACATCTGTAATGCCACCGCCATTCTTCTCTTCATTTATTTTTTTGCAATTTCCGTTAAAATGAAGGAAAAAAAACGTATCGTAGAATACAAAGAAAATGATTTGTAGACGTCGATATGAATTTTTTGACGCCACGTGAGTTTTTAGTCGTCAACGTGAATTTGTAGACGCCAGCATAAATTTGTAGACGTCAGCATACATTGGTAGACGTCAGCATAAATTTGCGTGGGAGGTCAGCATAAATTTGTAGACGTCAGCATACATTTGTAGACGTCAACATGAAATTTGTAGATGTCAACGTGAATTTATCTTGTAACGATATGAGTGATCACACAGGCTATTGAGCCTCCACAGTGGTCGAAGATGAAGTACAGTGAATGACTTACAGCTGGCTGCTTGCATCAGCAAGGTGAGCCTCTATTCCGTCCTCTGGAAACAGGTTGTTGTTGGTGCTGTTGGTGCTGTTGGTGTTGTTGATATTGTTGGTGTTCTTGGTGTTGTTGGTGTTGTTGGTGTTGTTGATGTTGTTGGTGTTCTTGGTGTTGTTGGTGCTGTTGGTGTTGTTGGTGTTGTTGGTGTTGTTGGTGCTGTTGGTGTTGTTGGTGTTGTTGGTGTTGCTGGTGCTGTTGGTGTTGTTGGTGTTGTTGATGTTGTTGGTGTTCTTGGTGTTGTTGGTGCTGTTGGTGTTGTTGGTGTTGTTGGTGTTGTTGGTGTTGTTGGTGTTGTTGGTGCTGTTGATGTTGTTGGTGCTGTTGGTGCTGTTGGTGCTGTTGGTGTTGTTGGTGCTGTTGATGTTGTTGGTGTTGTTGGTGTTCTTGGTGTTGTTGGTGCTGTTGGTGTTGTTGGTGTTGTTGATGTTGTTGGTGCTGTTGGTGCTGTTGGTGCTGTTAGTGCTGTTGGTGCTGTAGGTGTTGCTGGTGCTGTTGGTGCTGTTGAATGCCCATGCTGAGTACACCCTGGGAATGACGTTAAGTGTAGAGCTGCTGGAGTTGTCCTCGCTTCATGAGGGTGCTGATTAAAGTGGACGGGGTCCTCCAGTCAAACTTACATCTGATGACGAGAGGTTTTTTTTCGGCCATGTTTGACCACTCGTCACCCAGACTGCAGTGGTTTATTTATTGTCATAGATCTCTGCATGGAAGATAGTGGTCGTGGTCAGTATATTGCAGTTGTATATATATATATGTGTGTATGTGCGTGTATGTGTGTGCGTGCGTGCGTGTATGCGTGTGTGTGTGTGTGTATGTGTGTGTGTGTGTAATATATGTTGGCCTAGAGTTTGAGAGCTTGGCTTACAATCACAACGTTCCAGGAAAGAAGGACGGTGTACTCAGTTTGACAGACTGAGCACGTCCTGAGTTTTGTCGTGGTGTAGCCGCTTCTCCTGGCAGGAAGTTAATCCTGGCCAGAATAGCACAGACAACAGCAGTGCTTCCACGATTGAAACCTTTACGGAAAGATAAGCGACTCTCCCTTGCCATCAAAGTCAACCTTATACGCTCACTGGTTCTTTCAATATTTTTTTACGACTGTGAGACACGGTCCATGGAGCCAGACTTCCATAGAAGACTCCAGGCCACGGAGATATGTTTTAGAAGACTCCTAAATGCCACCACAAAAACCATAACGCAAATGATGGGTGTAAGGTGTGTTCAAGCTTGTCGCCACATTCCAGTGGCGCTGAGGTCAGCTAGCTCTTCCCTGGAAGAGTGAAAAGTGAAATTAGTAGCCTGCCGATTAAAGTGAGCTCACAAGCCAACCTCACCTCCTCGGGGTACACACTGGGCAACTAGATCCGTGAGGCTCTAGGCTAACGAGGCAATGGCTCGCCTGGGGGGACGGGCTTCTTCAGGTTAAATGCAGATGTTGGCCCACCGCAGCTTGTAGAGGAGATGGGCGCCACCAGGTGCTTTCAAGCCTAAGAATCACACATGAGGACAACAACGAAATCTATTGCTTGGGATTTTCATGTCTTCATGTGTGCCCCAACGACCTGGTGGGTTACGGGATGAACTGAACTGAACTGAAATGATAAAGTACGAGAAAGAATCGAGACTGGAAGTGGGTGGACTTCACGACGACGCCACAGCGATCAAAAGACGAAACTTGGCTAGGTATGGCTACATCTTGAGGTCCAATGGACTTGCCAATACCATACTTCATCGTGTAAAACTAGGTATGGCTACATCTTGAGGTCCAATGGACTTGCCAATACCATACTGCATCGTGTAAAACTAGGTATAGCTACATCTTGAGGCCCAATGGACTTGCCAATACCATACTTCATCGTGTAAAACTAGGTATGGCTACATCTTGAGTTCCAATGGACTTGCCAATACCATACTGCATCGTGTAAAACTAGGTAATGGTTACATCTTCAGGCCCAATGGACTTGCCAATACCATACTGCATCGTGTAAAACTAGGTAATGGTTACATCTTCAGGCCCAATGGACTTGCCAATACCATACTTCATTGTGTAAAACTAGGTATGGCTACATCGTCAGGCCCAATGGACTTGCCAATACCATACGTTATCGCCAATACAGGACAAGCGACGGCGGAGACGCCCAAGACAATGAAAGGAACACAACATCCGTGAATGGACTAATCTACGACCCGACCAGGCACAACAATCAACCGCAGACAGAGACGGGTGGCGGAGGATCGTGGAAGTGTCAGCAGTGGGGCCTCAACGATCTCAAAGGATGAACTGAACTGCTTCTTCCAGTCAACCCAGCTGTAGATGGCTACCTGACAAAGTCAAGGGCACATATCGGAGCCGCCTTAGGAGCTGCGTAGTTTGTGTAATGCCGTCTGAGGGAGCGGGGGTGGGGACAGGGTGAGGGGCGGGGCAGGTGCAATGTAGTCATTTCTATAAAACCATTTGCCATATCCAGTTCTGCTGGTAATACATACCTTCACATGATGTATGTGCTCGTTTTGTGTCTTCGGGTCCTTGATAAACACTTTGATTGATTGATTGATTGATAGGCAAGTCTTCCTACATTATTGATCTTTCCCAAAGTTACAATTGAAACGTTCACGTTTTTTCAATTAATTTTGGTCTCTTTTTTTCCTGTACCTCCTCTTGTTGTTACACGACAAGGGTCAGACTAAACCATTTTTATGGTTTGTGGGAACAAATAGCAGACCAGACAAATAGCAGACCAGACTGCAGAAACCTGGGAAACAATAGATAAAGGTTTCTTTTTCAGACAAACCAAATGTTTTAGAAGTGTGGAGTAGTCTTCCTTGTTTGATGGAAAACTCTACAAACAATATCACATTAAAAAATACAGGATTTGAAGAGGGGAAAACTCGTATTACTTGACTCTGAACAGGGAGAAGAAGGAGGAAGAGAGAGAGAGAAGAAGAAAAAGAAGAGGAAAAAAAAGAAAAGAGAGAAGAAAAGGAAAGAAGAAGAAGAAGAAGAAAGAGAAGAAGATCAAGGCCATGATGGTGGTGAGGATGGTCATGATAAGGATGGTCGTGATGGTGGTGAGGATGGTCGTGATGGTGATGAGGATGGTCGTGATGGTGATGAGCATGGTCGTGATGGTGATAAGGATGGTCGTGATGATGATGAGGATGGTCGTGATGATGATAAGGATGGTCGTGATGATGATGAGGATGGTCGTGATGATGATAAGGATGGTCGTGATGATGATGAGGACGGTCGTGATGGTGATGAGGATGGTCGTGATGGTGATGAGGACGGTCGTGATGATCATGAGGATGGTCGTGATGATGATGAGGATGGTCGTGATGATCATGAGGATGGTGATGAGGATGGTCGTGATGATCATGTGGATGGTCGTGATGGGGATGAGGATGGTGATGAACATAATTATGCAGTGCCAGAGTAGAGATACGATTAAAGTGGACGAAATAAGCAAAGCTCTATCTACCCACCCACCCCCCCTCTCCCCCCCCCCAATCTCTCTCTCTCTCTCTCTCTCTCTCCAGTCTAATTTTTTCATCTTTTCGGGCCGTCGAGTGAATGAGAGGACCATGAGGTACACAACGATAAACGGGCCACTTAATCAAGAAGGCAGAGAAAACAACATTTTGGATGAATAAATCTGGGACAAATGCCAAAACGATGTGAAGATCTGAATTATTCACAAAATGGAACTGAAGATCTCATCTCATCTCATCGCATCTCATCTCATCTCACTGATAAGCTCGCAGGATGTGAGTAGGTGAACATGGCGCGTGCTTGGTCTAGACCTGGAAGTCAGTTTCCGGTGAGGCCTTTCTACGGATTTGATTGATACAAGAACGATTGTCCTATCCAACCTGCCGTCCAGTACTAACAGTCAGTTGGACTTCATTGAACTATAATTACATCGTCCCGGCAATGCTTCCGGGTTTCTACATAGAAACGATTCGCTACTTGTGTTTATAGCACTGCTTCTCACGATACGGCAACGTGCTTGTACACATACAGGTCGCAAACAAAAACATACGCCTACACAGACATTGAATTACGCCCCCTGATATATGAGGTGTGTTCAAATGAGACTGGGTCAAACTGCGTGCACATACGCACGATGCGGATGATGATGATGTCGCTTCTGGTGTAAACAGCACATACCAATGGTCAAGTTTGCAAAATTTAATAATCCTCCGACTCATAATTTCCTCAGCAGACCATTGAAAACATGGCGTGTGTGATACGGAATCCGTCCAGAGCTTATCAGCGAGTGGTGATATTCGGTTTCTAACAGCTGAAGAATGTCGACAATTTACTTAACTTAACGTTTTTATGCTGGTTTAGAAGACCATGTAGAGTTTGTATACAACCAGTTTTATTTACATTACCTTGCTCTAAAAGATATGCGCATCCAATTTATTCTTAAGTCAATTAACTGTCCCTGCCTCCACTACTTCCCAAGGCAATGCATTCCAAGCATTTACCACTCTCTGACTAAAAAAATATTTCTTAGTATTTAATCTGGACCTCTCTTTAGTAAATTTGTAGCTATGCCCTCTTGTTCTTGTGAGTGCTTGTATTTCGAAAAACTTATTATAGTCGAATTTATCCGTTCCTCTGATCATCTTATAAACCTGTACTAAGTCACCTCGAATTCTTCTCTTTTCTAGACACTGGTTTGTCTGAGTCATTCCTCATAGCTGTAATTCTGGAATACCACTATCATCTTTGTCGCTCTTTTTTGCATTCTTTCCACTCTGTTTATATCTCCTCTATAATAAGAACTCCACACCTGTACACATAACTCCAATCTAAGTCTAACTAATGCTTTATGCAGTTTGACAATCACTTTGTCGCTCCTATTTAATATTTCTTTTTATTATACCTAACGTTGCATTTGCCTTACTCACTGCTACCTAGACTTGCTCACTCGCTTTACCTGTATGATCTATTATAACCTCTAGGTCTCTTCCCTTACCTATCTTTCTAATATTGTTCTAGCCCATTCTGTAATTATGTTCCATATTGGATCTACCCGTGTGGATGACTGTCCATTTATCTACATTAAACTTCATTTGCCAGCTTACCGACCATTCTTGAATTTTATCTAAATCCGACCTCAATATATCCACTTCTGCTTTAGATGAGACACTACTGCATAGATTTGTGTCATCAGCGAACGTTGCAAGCAATGTCTAAATCGTTCATATATATCAAGAACATAATTGGTCCATCAACCCTTCGATCCCAGCTTGATCAGTATGTTTCACCTGAACCTGATCAATCTTCGATACCACATGACATCCAGATCTACAAAACAGACGTTTCTTTAAAAAAATAGTGTTTCTGTTCTGTTCCTAAGAATCGACTTCACTGCACCATGGGCATACCCAAAGGTGCTCAGTCTCTCTTAAGAAATATCGAAGGGTTGGGATACCGATAGTTCCTGCAGCTCGTTGGTCGTACACACTTCTGCTCCGCTCTCTCTTCCTCCTCAGTTCGTTTGAACCACGTTAGATTTCAAAGTTCTACTTCTGTGAATTGCTGATTCATCTATTGCTGTGATCCAACATCGAAATGTCACGTCTATCTATATCTATAACAAATGTATCCATAAGTTGCATTGTGATTTGCATATCCATAGCGTCCAAGTGGTAAAGTGGTAAACTACACGCTGACAATAATCAATAGAACAGATCTGATACACATCGCTATACAGCACGCTAAAGTTTACTCAAATGTAACTTAGTGCTTGACTATCTTTGAGTTAGGGAAGGCCAGGCAACCAGACAAGGAACGTTTCACTTCACCTCACGATAGCTGAGACCTTGTGCAATGTCTTATCTAACACCGCATTCCCGACGGCAGTATCTGATATGGAACTAATGTTACCATTTTTTTTATAGTAACCATTTTGTCACGTGACAGATGATGGCAATGTCCGTTGGTTAGTCTCCACAAGAGCAGCTGATTAAAGCTGTGGTAACATACTTTCTTTTAATGGCAAAAGTAGCTCCAGTCAACCCAGCTGTATACAGGTGCCTAGCTGGCGGATAGGAAAGGAAAAAGACAGCGAGGAAGGGAACTGACCACCCTACCTCACAAAGATGGAGCTTAAAAGAACGGAGGCTCTAAGATTTCATCCCCAACGGCAGTGTCTTCTATGGGTCTACTTTTATTATTAATATTCACAAAACACCATTCTCATGGTAGCTGTACGTAGATATTACCTGGATGAAGTGCGCATCACTTACTTGTCTTTACTCTGCTCTTCTGTAGCTAATGTCCTCAAAGAGAATACAATCGGTGGACCATGCTATTATTACGCAGCATCCTCTAACCTATAACACACCTAGTCTTGCTGCAGTTTGAAAAAAAATTATAAACACCAGATCAATAATTGATCCAATATTGAATAGATTGTTAAAACGAATCTGCAAAATCATGAGTATTACAGTAACTAGTAATGGAAGTCCTCTACTACACACTAATACAACCGACCATACGCTGGCACTAAATTACTGTACTAATACATTTTTTTTATATCTTAAATGTGAAATTTGGAAGCTGTGAAGGAGATTTTTAGAAAAAGCAAATTCATCAGTGGGGGAGGGTTAAGAACAGTAAGGTTCTCTGCTATCGAGCTAATGTCTGGTCTGGGAGCAAATAGATTGCGTGTTAAGGACAGCGGTGATGGGGTGGGGAGGAGTTACTTGATTAATAATAGATGTGACAGTAGCTACGATACAGAAGTGGAGGCCATTTTGTTCTGGAGTTAGTAAACACTTGTGTGCTGATATTTGTTATGACCACGTGACTTGGGACGTCACGTGCTTTCTGTTGCGCGCCTTCTGATTCCACTTTACTGGAGAGAACGATGAGAAATATTATGGGAAAGTAAATAGAATTTGAAATCCTAGAATAGCGATATCAACAGAGATCATCTTCTCATTTGTTATTGTGTTTTTATGTTAATGTCTACACGCGATGGCCAGTTCTGTGGATTAAGGTTTTCGTGATGGAGAGTGCGTCAGGGTTTCCAAACAGCGTTTGGCGGAGGTTCGGCTTCATGGGCCAGCGTTTATTTTGGAGATATCATGTTTAAATAAAACAATATTAAAATAAAGATTAGCTGTGTTTAGCAAATATTCGATTATATGGAATGTAAAGTGTGCATATCAGGTTTTGTAAAAATTTCAGGCGACATTTATTTCAACAAATGTAGACCAGTCAGTCGAGATATAAATTGAATACCATTGTTCATTTTCTTGAGAATCAGTCGAGATATAAGTTGAATTCCCTGTTCATTTTCTTGAGAATAAGTCGACATATAAACTGAATACAATATTCCTCTTCTGGATAATAAGTTGACATATAATGCGGCAGGAAAGACGTAGGGGAAGGGGCGAGGGGTAGGGAGGTGGGGGGGGGGGGGGTGGGTAGGTGCAGGGAGCTAAAAATAATATCGCATTACAGGAAGATTCGGCGAGTATTTGTTGAAGATTCGGCGAGTATTTCTTGAAGATTTGGCGAGTATTTGTTGAACATTTGCCAAGTATTTGTTGAAGATTTGGCGAGTATTTGTTGAAGATTCGGCGAGTACTTGTTGAAGATTTGGCGAGTATTTGTTGAAGATTTGGCGAGTATTTGTTGAAGATTTGGCGAGTATTGGTTGAAGATTTGGCGAGTATTGGTTGAAGGTTTGGCGAGTATTGGTTGAAGATTTGGCGAGTATTTGTTGAAGACTTATGCTCCGATGTTGCGCAGTGGTTGGTTAGCACACCGGACTCCCAGGCGAGTGATCCAGGTTCGACCCCCACTTGATGTGGGATTTGTTCCGATAGTATAACGGCTCCAGGGGTTGGCCCAGCCCCAAATAGTTGGTATGAGAATAACCTGTGAATCTACATGCGGCACGCGCGAAGGTTCCGACGTTACTCCTACTGTGCCTGTGGTCAAGAAAAATATGGTCACACCTTAGTCACATTACGTCACACAGCGTGAAATCTGGATCTTTGCTTGTGCATGCTCCGCGTGTTCTGACTGATTAATGTTAATAGTTTATACTGATCAGCTCTCGACAAATGGGTTGTATACGTGAAGTTCATCCCCTTTTCAAAATTTAAGTTGTATTCAATGCTGCTCGAAATTTGACTTGGATTCAAATTATGTTTCAACCCTATGCAGTTCAGACTAATTTACAGGATGTTAATCATAATGCTCAAGACAAGAACTATAATTATATATCATCATCATGTAGCATGTCCATTGTAGAACGTCGCTCTCATCACAGTCTGTCTGAAAGAAACTCGTTCTCTTGCCAAAACTCCAGCCTCCGCCACAGTCATACTCAGGCATTCTTGGATATCTTGGTGCCATCGTCTTCTTGGTCTACCCCTTCCTCCATCCACTACTGTTCTCTCAAGACCGTTGTGTCTCTTGATGTGACCAAAGTATTTGCAAGTTCTAGCCAAAATGGAATTGATAAACCAGTTCTCCTCAATGCTCAACTCTTGCCGAATGTCTACATTTGTTTGTTTTTTCTGTCCAGGGTATTTTGAGGATCTTTCTGTTACATTTTGACTCGAAGGATTCGATTCTTTGTCTGGAAGTTCTGGTAATCGTCCATGATTCGCAGCCATAAGCTGCCACAGGAAAAACACAGGCTCTCAAGACTTTTACTTTTATCATTTTGTTGGTGCTCTGCCATAATTTCTTCAGGCTGTTCAGTCTCTGCATTGCCATAGCTAGTCTTCTTCTATTATTATATTTATAATTTATAATTATATGTATTTCATAGTTTTTTTTTTTAATTCATTAAAACTAAAATTGTGCTTTTTTTAAAATTTAATGATACAGAATTGAATTATCTATCATACAAAGTTTGTTTATAAATCAAATTTAGCTAATTATAAGATATGGTTGATATGTGACGTCAGATGAATTGGACTATAAAGGGTTGCTACTCTAGTTGAATCAAACGGACAATTTGGATTGTAAAGGGTTAGCGACCAACACCGCCAGATAAAACCAAAAGGACTGACTGTCCTTAATATGGCATGTCTCTATCAACAAGAAATTCAGAAATTGTTAACCGCAGCATCAACAGGCTGTATAAGGTGCATGTGTGTAACTAGAACTGCTGATTTATTTGTTTAAGGTACTTCAGTGCAGGAACAGGTGAGAATAACCACACGCTTCCCTAACTCAGCCCATTCTGACGTCTAGAGCCCATCCGGACGTCTAAAGCCCATCCGGACGTCTATAGATTATAGGGATGTTTAAAGCCCATCGGGACGTCTAGAGACCATCCGGACGTCTAGAGCCCATCCGGACGTCTAGACCCCATCCATCCGGACGTCTAGAGCCCATCCGGACGTCTAGAGCCCATTCGGACGTCTAGAGCCCATCCGGACGTCTAGAGCCCATCTGGACGTCTAAGGCCCACCCGGACGTCTAGAGCCCCTCCGGACGTCTAGAGCCTATCCATCCGGACGTCTAAAGCCCAGCCGGACGTCTAGAGCCCATCCGGACGTCTAGAGCCCATTCGGACGTGTAGAGCCCATCCGGACGTCTAAAGCCCATCCGGACGTCTAGAGCCCATCCGGACGTCTATAGCCCACCCAGACGTCTAAAGCCCATCCGGACGTGAGCCCATCCGGACGTCTAGAGCTCATAAGGACGTTTAGAGCCCACCAGGACGTCTAGAGCCCATCCGGACGTCTAGAAGGCTTGGTGGACAGCGAGAATATATCGCATCTAAGTAATCATCTTTAAGTGCGTGGGTGTTCATGAACGGAGAATGCACTGATTTGCATCCCAAGTATCTGGGCAGCATTATCCGGATTTGCGACTAGCCTTGCAAGTTCAGGTTCTGTTCCAGCCAGACCAGGAATTTCGTCTGCAAACCGGAGGTTGGTGAGAATGCGTCCACCTTTGCTGACCGTCCCTACGTGTTCATCCAACGATTCTGTCATTATGCCTTCAAGAAAAACATTGAAAAGTGTCGGAGAGAGCAGACACCCTGACGCACGCCGACTGTCGTGCGGAACCATTCACTTGGTCCCTTTGAGATAAACTGCACTGCTGGCATCGGAGTATCGTTTTAACGGTATGTGATGATTATTGTGATAAAGTTTATATAATTGTCTGCACACTCTTTTATTTAACTAAATCTGTTTTCTAATAAAAATGCAATGAATCAAACGTAAAATGACGAAAAGTTACCCAAGCATGGACTGGACCCATGCATACACCGACGGTTCTGTAACAAACACTACACAGAACGGAGGGGCAGGAGCATTCCTGAACCTACCAAATGGCAGAAAAATAACACTGTCATTCGCTACTGGTAAGTACACAAGCAATTTCAGAGCGGAGGCAGAGGCACTGAGGGCGGCAGTGGAAGAAATGGCAACACACAGTGAAAATGAGAGCCACATAGTCTTGCTGACAGATGCTCTCGCCGTAGTCACAGCGCTAAAAAGCCAGAAAAACACTGAGCTTAATGACTTAAGAGCAGCACTCTGCAAACTGTGCCAGCTGTCCGCACCAAAAAGGGTAGTGGTACAGTGGGTTCCGTCACACTGCAACATCCAAGGCAACGAGGAGGCAGACAGACTGGCAAAAGAAGGTGCAAGGCTACCACAAACAGATACCAGTATGACGTACGAAGAGTCAAAACGGCTTATCAAAGCCAGGTACATTACCAAATGGGAAACCGAACATACTGGTTACACCAAAAACGATGCCTATTACCAGTTGAACCGAAGAGAGCAGGTCGTTGTCTTCAGACTTCGCACTGGCCACAATAGACTGAGGTACCACCTATTCAACAAATTGAAGATAGGGTGTACCGACGAATGCCCGTGCGGTACTGGTAAAATGACAACTGAACATCTGCTGCAGAACTGCCCGACATACGGGGATCAGAGAGAGCAGATGTGGCCATTGCCAGTGGAACTGCAAGACAAGCTCTATGGTAGTGGCGAGAGTCTCAGGACGACCGCCGCTTTTTTCGAAAAAATAATGGTTGCTGTCTGACTGTGTACGCAGAAGAAGAAGAAGAAACGTAAAATGTTTAAATAAACATGGTGGGGTTGGGGAGGCAGGTGAGGCAGTAGTTAAGCATTAGAATAGACAGGATATGCTGAGCTATCCCAAACGGGTTTGAAGAATTAGAGAAGACATCAATTTGCATAAAACAGATGTGAAATAAATTATAAATTGGAAGTATAATGTTCATTTTTGTTTAAGCGTAGTGACATGTTAGCAAACGCGGGAAGTGGCAAAGTAAAGTTATCAGTTACTGTTGGAAAGCTAAAGTGATGGTGCGTCCTGCGGCGTAGGATTCAGATCAATTGGTAGCTAGGAAACGGTCATTACGGCGCTATATTTTACTCACAGCCAACTAGCCACAAATTAAGTCGGCCTTCCCTGACAGTTACATTCCAAGCTCTCAAAGTGGGCTTAAAATTTGATTTCAATGCAGTTTTCTTACGTTTTGGATTGAGATTTTATCACGTGTTAAAGAAGAGGGTAATATATACTTTTTTTTCAGAGAGGAAACAAAGACGCTTATAACTGATTGACCAAATAACGTAGACAACTGTGCAGAAGGATGTCGACGGCATGGGTTTCAACTTCCTCATTCAGCACAAACACGAAGTAATTGTTAACATTTCTTCGACATCGTTAAGTGTGCCCCGTTATGTTCATGACTCAGTTTACCCTACAATTATCATCACGCATCGGTACTGGAAAGGGGGTAGGGAGGGTCTAAGAAGCAAGGTGACACATGATAATGGCGAGGGCTAAAGACGTATAAGGCAACAGAGATCAGATCTTGGATGACGAAAAACGATGGCTAGGAAATCAGCAAGTATCTAGAGTTCTGTGGTAAATCCAGAAGGTTCTGGCACGCTAGAGCTTTTAATAATGGTGTTATTTTTTTTCCAGATAAGAAGTTTTCCACTGTCTTGTTCTGTTCCTCTCCCTTTCTTTTCTCGCACTTTGCCTCTCAGTCTGTCTATTCGATCTCTGTAAGTCTCCACCTATCTCCTTCTCCCCCCCCCCCTCCTTCTCTCTCTCTCTCTCTCTCTCTCTCTCCCTCTCTGTGTGTGTCTTTAATGATATCCTGTTAAATCATTAAGAAGGACGGTGTTGTGTCTGGTCGCTGCTTGCTTGGAAGGGTACAGAAAGGACGGCTCAGTCATTAGTGTATAGATACCGTGAAGATATCCAGCCTGCAGGCGCCTGTGTGGGATCTACCACTCTAGTTATGCCTAGGCTACGACAAAGAACGAGTTCAATTCGTGGTTTAGAAAGCACCGATTAAATATGGACAAGTAGGTGGCTAGGGATGGGTGGATTGAATTCAGAAACCAATGATTGATTATTTTATTGATGACTGTAATGAATTGGAAATCAAAAGAATGCAGGTTTCAATTTAATTCAGGTATTAGTCGAGCAAGGTACTTGAGATGATGGAGGAGTGTACAGAGCCAGCAAATGACTAGATACATTGGTACCCCCTCTCAGCAATTTTCTGTTGCGTGTCATCTCCGTATCGAAGGTGTTCTGCAAAAGATCTCCAGTGTACTCTATATATTGTTTTATTTTTTTTTCGTTTCACTTATTTCTTTTATCCCCAAGACGGTCTGCGTTGCACTGTGGTTTTAATTTTACGCCTGTCGGTCCAGTACATCCGACTTCAGCATGCATTTTATATAAGAGTCTGCTTCCTCCTTTTTGCTAGGGGTTTACTACCCCTGGGTAAGGGCCAACCTTGGGGAGGAACCTACCTCCTACCAGGCGCTTCAGCAGGGTTGCGGATTGCTGAAAAGCCTCCTAATTTGGAGGTTAGCTGCGAATAAATAAGCAGCCATGGACAAAAACGAGTCGGCAGGCATGGAGGCTGTAAGGAGGCAGCCCTTCCACCAAGCAAAGTCATAACAGGCTAATCACCTGTTTGTCTTAAAAAAAACGATTACAAGTCAAAACATAGAGAAAACCGGACTGACCTCAACGGCGACGTTGAAAGTGAAAGTGAAAAGGCTCTTTAAAATGATAAAGAGATGCATCTCTGCTTTTTGGATTTGGAGAAAGCTTTTGATAAAGTTTCTTGGGAGAAACTCTGGGAGTGCCTGACAGGGAAGAACCTCCCAGGACCCCTGATCTCTGCCATACAGAGTTTCTATAAAACTTTCAGAAATTGTGTGCGGACATCAAATCAAAAGTCAGGATTGTTCAAGACCACTAGCGGAGTAAGACAGGGGGACATTCTATCACCGTACCTTTTCATACTCCTCATGGATGAAATCATCAAAGCCTGCAAGGAACGGGCAAAAAAGTATGAAGTAGGGTACTCGAAGATGAGACCAAGTTACATATCGGAACTAGCATTTGCAGATGATGTGGCCCTGATCTCGAAAACCGAAGCACATCTCTAGATCAACTTGCAAGTCAGGAAAGAAAAGTTGAAGAAGAGAAGAATGCACATCAGCAACTCCAAAACAAAAACCATGGTGATCGCCAGAGATGAGAAGAGACATCAGATAACCCTGGTAACACGAGCACTGGAGCAGGTCAGCAACTTTAAATATCTAGGAGTGGTAATAGACAGCAGGGGAGGAATCAAAGAGGAGTTAACTGCACGAAAGGCAGCAGCAGGTAGAATTTTCCATGCAATTAACAGAGGATTCCTCAGCAAAAAAAAAATGAGCAGGAAAACAAAGATGGATGTATACCGCTCGACCTATGTGCCTATCCTGACATATGGACGTGAGTCATGGGCAATGACTACAGCCCAAGAGAGGCAATTACAAACTTCAGATATGAGGTACCTAAGAAAGGCGGTTCAGGTGACGAAAAGGGACAATATCCGAAACCAGCAATACGTAGCAATCTTGAAGTTCAACCCCTGCAGACACGAGTGGAGCAGTCCCAGCTACAGTGGTTTGGCCAATGCTGTAGAATGGAAGAAGATCGGATACCAAAGCGGTCATGGGAGATAAAAAGTCAAGGACGCAGACCCCCAGGACGTCCCAAAGTACGTTGGGAAGACAGCATACGACATTCCCTAAGTGATAGAGGGCTGGATTGGAAAGAGGCCAGGAAAAAAACGGTCAGATAGAGCAGTGTGGCGTTCTCTCTGGAAAATCTCTACACCTCAAGGTAGAAGAGGAGCGACTAAGTAAGTAAGTAAGTGGTAATGGCCAGTGCTGTGGTGGGGATTAAACCCAGCACCTTCGGGCTGTGAGCCGTGTCACTTAAACACTAGCCCACGCCGTCCCCTCTATCTATCTATCTATCTATCTATCTATCTATCTATCTATCTATCTATCTATCTATCTATCTATCTATCTATCTATCTATCTATCTATCTGTCTATCTGTGTATATATCTATCTGTGTATCTATCTATCTATCTATCCATCCATACATCTATATAAATATATATATATATATATATATATGTCTGTCTATCTATCTATCTATCTATCTATCTATCTATCTATCTATCTATCTATCTATCTATCTATCTATCTATCTATCTATCTATCTATCTATCTATCTATCTATCTATCTATCTATCTATCTATCCATCCATCCATCCATCTATATATATATATATATATATATATATATATATATCTATATGTCTGTCTATCTATCTATCTATCTATCTATCTATCTATCTATCTATCTATCTATCTATCTATCTATCTAACTATCTATCTATCTATCTATCTATCTATTTATTTATCTATCTATCTATCTTTAGTCCACTTATGTCGTTAGGCGTCGTGGAGAGATGGGACCTTCTTTGTTTCATATTTTTTGGCAGGTGAAAATCCACTGGTGACTTGCCAGGTCAATCCCAGCATCTGTTAACCTCTGGAATAAACTATCGCCTATTTTTGGAACTCGTGAAAGTGGAAGAGTGAATTAGAGGAATGTAGACCCGCAGCGTCTCAGACGCCATCTATGCCTCTCCACTAACCACATAACCAAGACCTAATGTTATAGCCACACAGTCGCCCTATTTGCGACATATTCTCTGTGGGGCGAATATCCCTAGAATAATTTGAGTAGATTTTTTCAACTTGAATTTTGCCCGAGCAGCGGCCGCGAGCCTACTCTTTTCGATTACCAACTGCCAAGGCATTCCTAACGTGCGCACTACTGCACACGGGTGTCCGATCTCACCACTCAGAGAAATGTTTACCGGATGACCCAAGTGAAAAAATCCCGGTCTCTACTGAAATTCGAACCCACGACTTCCAGCACCCGAGGCGAACATCTTACCTCGAGACTACCGGGTACTCTAGCTCTTGCCGTAATGGTTCAATCAGACAGGATTGTTCTAGTCCATCTTCTGATTTTATTCATCCACTTATAACGTTTTCTGCCTCTTGAACGACAGTCTTCCGCCCTGCCTTTTAGTATGATCTTCAACGAGGAAGTATGTCTTGTTATATGGCAAAAATATCTCAAGTGTCTAACCTTGATTTTAGTCATTAACAACGTATTCACTACCATCAAATTTGTTTTCTTCTCTTCCCACAAAAATGTGACACCATCTTCCATATACCCAAATGTCGACGGATTCGATACTCTTCCAACTTTTGTATTCAGTGTCCATGTTACTGCGCCATGAGGTATTAACGAGTATACATAACATCTAACAAATCTCATTTTCAAATCATGTTTTACTTTCGGGTCTGTGAGAATGCAATGATTGTCGAATTCGTAATCTCCGCCCCTTTCCTCTGCATCCACTGATGGTTGGCAGCTCTTCATGTTTGTGTGACAGCCGCCCCAACACCTGTCCCTCAGGTAACATCACTAATGCTGATCTAAGCGTTCCTGACTATCACTGTCACCGGAAAGCTGTAACCAGCTTTCTAACAACCGTACACATTTAGCGCATCCCTTGATGTAACCATTACCAATTTTACGGCCAGTTTCCTGTCAGGACTAACATTAGCAGGCCCGAAGGACAAACCACATTGGCACACAAAAGGGCTTAACGAATAACGGAATCAGGCGGGGTATTTTTTCCACGAACCGTAATCAGATACCTTGATCATAGCGACGCGGCAACTTCGTGTTTTTCTGGGTCACAGACTGTTGTTTACTTGTCATTAGGCGCTCGATTGGAACGCACGGGGTCGGTGGAAAATTGAGACAAAGCACACCTGGTCAAGTTAGTCAAATGGGTCGTCAAGTCAACGAGAGAGGCTCATGGTTTAGGTTGTAGAATGGGACCAATAATATGAATCATTGAGGGATTTTAGTTGCAACGCAATGCTCTAACTAAAACAAAACAAGCACATTGAGTATGCTTACGCGTTTACAGTCCTGCATTTAGGATTACGCTGAACATGTTTGAAGGCACAAGTACCCACCACTGCCCTGAACATATCACAGTTTCTTAGACCTGGCTTTTCAAATGACTTAGGTGTACTGACAGCAACAGCTATATATATATATATATGTATTTGTATATGTATGGGGATTCCGTGGAGAAGTGGTTAAGCCGTTGGCCTCGTGATCAGGTGGTGTAGGTTCGACTACGGACTCCGCCGTCTTTTTCACGGGTGCTTGATGCGGAGTCCCCTGCATCGTGGAGTCATCTGGATCTCGTAGCCGTCCCCTAGTCGTCTTGTCCTTGACTTGCTACTGGGGTCGGGCGACTCAAGACGAGAGAGTGAGGTTAAAAAGTAGCGCAGTTATACATATATATATCACTTAGTCCGCCAGGACCCATCGCTCTGATCGTCTATGACCGCAGTGTTCCAGGCAGCAGGAAGGGGCACGTGGCTGAAGAAAAGGAAGGGTCGCAGATTGAGCATTGAGGTAATGATCTTGAGTTTTATCAGTCGGGACACCCCGGTGTTAGTGACTACGCCTTACTTGGGGCCTCCAAGGTCACTTCGTTGGTTGCGCGTGTGGGCGACCTCAAGAAGCATCCGATCTCCCTGCAAAGCCACCCAGGTTACTGCACCATAGAAGAGGACTGAATGGACAAAAGATCTAGTAGAGACGCACCTTGGTTTCCAGGCAAAGTATCTGCTAGGACCAGACGCTGCGCAGATATATAATGACGGAAGGCCGATCCCCTGAGTGATTTCCCGCCCATTGCATGCATCAGAGTTCAGTCCTCTGCCCACGCAGACGAATCCCTCAGTGGGAATGATACAACTGCCGCTAACAGTGATCCCTGCGGACTACGGACAAGACTTTGAATCTCTGTCTTTGCCCAGAAAATGTGGAGTCCCAAACGTCCCTGAATGTTTTAAGTGCTCTATGGTGGTCTGTCAAAGCCTGAGAGCCTGAACTTGGTATGAGGACATAGTTCGATAGTGACTTCCAGGTTTCACGTTTACGTTTATGCAAAGATCCAATCCACAGCAAAGCAGACCAGCCAGCGATGGAACGAGAACACATCCCTGGCGGACGCCAGACGATCTTGAGAATGTATACTGAAGACATTTTTTCAGCATGTTGTTTCAGGAGAATGGTCATTTTCACAGCTAAATAGAATAACAAATGAACTGAGATCAACAGTGTCTCAACAAAAACTGTCTGGGCTTTAGAACCATGTGCGTATAAAGCGGATATAATTTGAGGATATAATTATTGATTATGTTTTGAGGGAAATCAGGAAAGTAGGCCTTTCTTATATCCTTTGTGTGATTACAAACAAGCTCATTATTACTTACATTAATAAAAGTGATCCTGAGCACTAACTTGGTTCGCATTTTGCCATGTAAAAACTGTGTTATAAGTTACATTTAAGTGTTGGAAAATGGCTAATAAAATCAACTTCATTGTACCTGCCTCCCTTCATTGGAGCCAAAAACCTTATCATTGCTGAAAGTACAACAGAACACGAACTCCTTTGCTCCTTCGGCAGCTATGAATTATCTTGTAGCTTGGTCAAGTACCGATTTACATCTGGATCAACCAGGAGGTATGACCATTAAAACACAAAGATATTCGCAACGTAAATTGATACTTGTATGTTAGATTTGTAAACCGAGTTGACATTCAAATTGCCGCACACTTCCCACGTTAAAGTACCGTTTGCAATATAAATGCTATATCATAATCTATGATAGCGATCCAGGCAACCAAATTATAAGTACATAATCAGTAAATACATTCATTTGCATGGCTGCCGTTTCTAGGAACGCCCAAAATCGAATCTGGAACCAATAGAAGATTTAATTGAAAAGCAAGCTACGTATTTTCAAATCCTGTGTTGTCCTCATCCTTAAGTACGATTCGGAAACCTGGGCTATTCTGCAGAGTGACCAGATTCGCACTGGAAGACATTCATCTATGCAGCCTGAGGTACATTCTTGCTATCCACTCGTACGATCCGGTAACAAACGACGAAGTCACGTGACATACAGACATCGAAAACACATTTCTCATGCTACTTTCCTGCTGTTTGACCATATTTGGACATATGTGGTCCTCCTTGCTGAGGACATCCCCCCCCTGCCCCCCCCCCCCCCCCCATGGACATTAAAGATGGGAAATTACAATCTCGATTATAGTCCCACCCCAGCGGCGGTCCTCGCACTACCTAACTAGGTCAAATCGGAAAGACATCATCCCCATTGCGTGCAGCTTTGGACGCAGTCACTCATTGTGCTCATAAACAGTTGACGGGGCGAGCTTTTTGTCGCCTTTAGCGACCTTCTTACATATTCACTTGAAAATAATTTGTATTCTTCACTGTTAATGCCAAACTATTGAATAATTAAAAGGCTGACATGTTCTCTATGTTTTATATGACCTTCTGGTGACATTTCTAAACAAAGTGTCTTCAAATTTATGAAGCTTAGAGCCTTACCAAATCTAAACCAGGCAGGCGTTATGTTCTTCACATTCTTCTTCTTCTTCTTCTTCTTCTTCCTCTTTTTCTTCTTCCTCTTCTTCTTCTTCTTCTTCTTCTTCCTCTTTTTCTTCTTCCTCCCTTTTATCTTCTTCTTCCTCTTTTACTTCTTCTTCTCCTTCTGCAGCTTCTTGTTTTTCTTCTTGTCTTCCTTTTCTTCTTCTTCTTCTTTTCCTTCTATTTCTTCTCCTTATTCTTCTTCATCTTCTCTCTTCTCATATTTCTTCTGCTTTTCCTCCTTCTCAGCATCCTACTTCGTCTTCTACTCCACCTTCGAAAGGACCCTGCCCCAGGACATCATCTACCATACAAAACATGGAAGTCGCTGAACAGATTACGAACTGGTGTATTACGATGATAGAGAAATATGAAGAGATGTGGATACACAAACGATAACATGTGACTACGGCTCAATACAGAATCCAGACGACCTGCCCCAACCTCCAGGAAACAAGCAATAGGTGCGAAATGATGGAGACATAGGCCAAAAAATCTATGTCACTGAATACTCGATGCATGCTGTACAACGCGGTGCTAGAACAAAGAAAGTAAGTATCTTTATTTTCTTCTTCTCCTTTATATTCATCTGATTTTCTTTCACTTCGTATTCTCTTTCCTTCTTCTCCTTCCTCATCGTCTTGGTCTTCTTACTATTAACATTAGCCTCCTCCTTTGTCTTACTCTTCTTCATTCCCACCTTCCTATAATTCTGTCGACATTTCAACCACCCCTCCTCCCTCCCACCCATAAAGTCTATTGATTAACGTAGTTATCTACTGGATGAGATATGGATTCTTGTTTCTGGATCTTTTTAACCGACCCAGATAGATGGCAGCCCCAGTCAGGCGTTTGACGGCCGTAAAAGACCGGATGTGTAAATTATCACACGTGTTGGGGAGCCCTCTACCTGGAATAGAAGTTTATTTTCTAATCTTCGGTTGGGTCCCTGAGGACTAATCCTATTGCAATTATTTCTGCAACTCTGAAAACACATTTTAAAAAAGATAAAAATGGATTTGTAGGAATATGTTCAATAATGTATTATCTATTTGCACTAGTCTTATCTTCGTTCTTATCACCTTGAGCTGCCCAGGCTATGCACGAGCCAACTTCTCCCGTGTCACCTTGAGCTGCCCAGGTTATGTACGAGCCAACTTCTCCAATGTCACCTTGAGCTGTCCAGACCATGCATCAGCCCACTTCTCCCGTGTCACATTGAGCTGCCCAGGCTATGCACCAGCCCATTTTTCCAATGTCACCTTGAGCTGTCAAGGACATGCACCAGCCCACTTCTACCTTGTCACATTGAGCTGCCCAGGCTATGCACCAGCCCACTTCTCTCGTATCACCTTGAGCTGCCCAGACTATGCACCAGCCCACTTCTCTCGTATCACCTTGAGCTGTCCAGACCATGCACCAACCCACTAGTCCCTTATCACATTGAGCTGCCAAGGCTATGCACCAGCGCACTTCTCCAATGTCACCTTGAGTTGTCAAGGACGTGCACCAGCCCACTTCTCCCGTGTCACCTTGAGCTGCCCAGGCTATGCACCAACCCCCCTCCCCCGTGTCACCCTGGGGGTACATAGGCCATCTACAACCCTCTTGCTTCGTCCTGATCACTTGGTGTTACATATTAAGAGCAGCAAAGATGGTTCCTTACCGGCTGCAGATCTGCATTGCTCTGATGTTTTAGTTCATAATGGATGTCGCTAAATCATAGATTTTCCTGGAATTCACACTAGTCGACGACTTACAATTGTGTTTACGGAAACATGTAGTTGTTGTCTATTTGGACTGGTTAGTTCGTTCTTGTGGTTTTTTTTTTGTTTTGTTCCTTCACTCTGATTATCATGTCATTGACATCCACTATATGAATTAGTACTATGCGTAAACCTAAGTCGTGTTTTCACGGTCTAGTGCGCACGGCTAAACTTCACGAGATTGGCGTCCCTCGCCCTAGCTGCAGACAGCGTCGGCTTTTGTGTGACTGTGAAATGGAGACATGGTCACTCTAATGAACTTGAACACGTCACCCGAGAGAGAAGTCCTACACGTCACTCACATGCTGAGTGATGTCCGTACGTCTTACTGTGGTAAAGGAAAGAAAAGATACAGAACAAATGTAATCCCCCTCCGCTGCCTTGCGAGATATTTGTTTATTGAAACGACTTTAGAAGTAAACCTTATGGAGAAAAATGTGTATCCTATGCTTTCTCCAGTCGTCTCGATAATATCTTGCCACTGGCCAAAGGTAGCTGATTACCGTTTATACATGAGTAGACTGTAGCGTTTTAAAACCACCAACTGAAACCCGTACTTTTACTATTAAAGACATCTGCTCTAATTACTCTGCCGCTCAGACAGAAATGTAACATTCAATGAACATCGAAACCGCTGAAATTAATTGAAGAGACCAAGTCCAAAAAACACATACACATAAGCAGACACACAGACTTTGCTACATGTCAGTCTATCTGTCTGTCTGTCTAGACTGCTTGTACATTCCATGACTTGTGTATTAAATCCACTCAATCTATGACTGGAGCGTCACGCCCATCCCAAGGGAGCGATAGACTGCGTTACTCCGGACCGCACTTGCTTATCAACAGATCTGACTGGAAAAGATCAAATAATTCGGATAACTATCCAAATGTCATCATCATTGTGAAGCTCCTGTCATGTGCGAACGAAGGAGTGATGACACGACAGCACGTGCGGAACACGGATTAGTTGGGACGAGATAGAGCTCTTGTCATCTCGAAAGTGGCAGATCAATTCACATTTACACTTGGCATGTGAGCTCAGACCGCAGTTGATGTCTTGTTGTTTCTATAATCTGAGATGTGACTTGTTTTCATCTCTCGTTTGATGTTTCCTTTATGTACTCTCTGACATGTTGTGTGAGGATACAGATGTTCACACATGCATCCAATTCCTAATCTATATATCCACCATCCGTCCATCATCTATGTATCCATGCACCCATCTCCAAAAGCTATCCACCAACCATCCGTCCATCATCTATGTATCAATGCACCCATCTCCAAAAGCTATCCACCCACCATCCGTCCATCATCTATGTATCCATGCATCCATCTCCAAAAGCTATCCACCCACTATCCGTCCATCATCTATGTATCCATGCATCCATCTACAAACGCTATCCACCCATTATCCGTCCATCATCTATGTATCAATGCACCCATCTCCAAAAGCTATCCACCAACCATCCGTCCATCATCTATGTATCCATGCACCCATCTCCAAAAGCTATCCATCAACCATCCGTCCATCATCTATGTTTCCATGCACCCATCTCCAAAAGCTATCCATCAACCATCCGTCCATCATCTATGTATCCATGCACCCATCTCTAAAAGCTATCCATCAATCATCCGTCCATCACTTATGTATCCATGCACCCATCTCCAAAAGCTATCAGTTCATCATCTATGTATCTATGCACATATCTCCAAAATGTATCCATCCACCATCCCTCCATCATCGATAAGCCCACACATCAAATAACCATGTATCAATGTACCCATCCATCATCTAACCATCCTTACTTCTATATATAGATCCATTTATCTATCATCTATAATTATCTATTTATTTATTCGTCTATTGATATATCTATTTATCTATCTATACATCTGTTCATCTATCCATCGATCTATCCATCCATTCATCCATCATCAATCTATTTATCTATCCAACCATCCATCGATCAATCAATCCATCAATCTATTCATATATCCATCTATACATCCATCTGTCTATCAATCTGTCAATCCATATGTCTATCAATCCAACCGTCCAGTTGTCCGTCGACCCTTGCAAAAAAACCAAAAAAACACATTAAGTTGTACACACAACTGCTGTTAACCCGACACATCGTGTGAATAACTACGACAGAACAGAATCCACATTACTGACTTCCATTATGGAAATATGCTGTGCGTTGTATAGGCACTCCAGTTTTAAAAAACTGTAGACTAAAGATGAATTCGGTGAAAGATAAATCTACAAGATTGACAACGACTTACTGGTCAAAAATGGTGACCCGAGAATTACGAGGCGTGTTCAAATGAAACCGGACCAAATTGCAACAAGTGAACATACGTACGATGCGCATGATGAAGTCACTTCGTAGTTCATTATCTATGGACGATCTCTAAAGCTGGCCATCTAGCAAGAAACCTATTTCAGCGCTAATAAGTGTTCGTTTGTAATGTTGGCGTATGCAGAATTTAGTTTTTCAATGAGGAGGTTGCTATATTAATGCAAACCCTATGTAGTCGAGATTTGCAATATGCTTACTTGATACTGGTCTTACTAAAAGTTTATATTTAACTTGATATGGTCGTTGCCCGGATGGGCATCAGATTCATAGACTTCTATTATTTCCAATTTCAACCAACTTGCCGACATCCTAAAGTGCTGAAATCCTGTTCATAGTCTTCACTGGTGTGATCTGTTAATCAATCAATTGTTGATGGATATTGGATACGTTATTAACACGTTTATGGGGAGGAAGACTAATGTTTGGTCAGGCAAAACATACTGATAAGACATGTTAGTCAGTGTCAGGCAAAACACACTGATCAGATAGTCAAGGTCAGGTAAAATATACTGATCAGAAAGGTTAGTTACGGTCAGGCAAAATACACTGATCAGACATATTAGTCAGGGTCAGGCACAATATACTGATCAGACATGTTAGTCAGGGTCAGGCACAACATACTGATCAGACATGTTAGTCAGGGTCAGGCAAAATATACTGATCAGACATGTTAGTCAGGTTCAGGCTAAATACACTGATCGGACATATTAGTCAGAGTCAGGCACAATATACTGATCAGACATGTTAGTCAGGGTCATGCGAAATGGTCTTCAGTGTCTCGAACAGAGAAGAAATCGAGGTGACTTAATACAAGCTTATAAATGAAAAAAATGGAAACGATACATTAGACTATATCAAGTTATTCAAGTTACAACCGGCTACAAGAGCTAGAGGGATCAGTTTCAAATTGCTTTAAAGATATGACCAGATTAGATATTAGGACATTTTTTTAAGACAGAGAGTGGTGATTTCTTACATGCATTGCCGCAGGACGTGTGGAGTCAGTTAATGCATTCAAAGATAGATTGGATGTTTACAGTATTTTTAGTATAGGTGGAGTGGAGTAAACTGGTTGTATGTAGACTCTGTAGATGTCCTTTAAACATCGCTGTCCAGTTCTTCCCTGTTGTCTTCGACACACTGTTGTCACCATACACTGCCTGCATTCTGCGATGAATGTCAACTGGTCGACATCATTCAACTTTATGAATCCGAATCACCGCTCGCTGATCAACACGAGACTGATTCCGTATCACACCCGCCATGTTTCCAACGGTCTGCTGAGGAAACTATGAGTCGGAGGATAATGAAATTTTTCAAACTTGACGATTGGTATGTGCTGTTTACACCAGAAGAAACGTCATCATGCCCATCGTACGTATGTTCACTTATTGCAGTTTGGTCCGGTTTCATTTGAACGCGCCTCGTATCAGACTCAGCACTCTGAGGCCTTATATTTGAATCAACTGTAACGCAGTGTTAGTGTTGCTGGTCCACAGCTCCATCGCTAGTCAAGCAGCGTCTTTCAGTTTCAGAAGATTTTCTTTATCTTATGGATGCTTTATAAGTCAGGATAAGTCAAACCTCTTTCATTGGCGAAAACTTCTAAATGATGAGATCAGTAGATCCACAGACGTCCATGTAGTTTTGAGTCCTCCAGCGCTTGGTTGTATTGTGTCTGGGAGGGATAGGCACTGCGTGTGAGGTTCCGTATCGAGACGTTCTCAGTCGGGACGTGTTGGAAAAGAGAAGACTGGCAGCAAAGCAAAGCTCGAGGACAACGTCGTTAAGGGACTGAGTGGTCTCGATGTAAGACGTTGGCATCGGGTGCTGGGGGTCGCCGATTCAAATCACGGTGGAGACCGGGATTATTTCACGTGGACTCTCTGGTATGCCCCCGGATCTCTAGGTAGTAGAGATCAGACGCGCGTGTGCAATGTGACGCACGTTAAAAATCCTTCGGGAGTTGAAAATTGAAAAGAAAAGACTTATAGGTTGTAAATGTTAAACTATGTTTAAAATCTATCTCGTCGCTTCTACACGATTCGTGTTTGTGCTCAGCTGATGCATTTTATGTAAGGGTCTGCTTCCTCCTGCATTTTCTAAGAGTTTCGTTTCCCATGGTAACGGTCGGTGCTGTGATGGGGATCAAACCAGCACCTTCGAGTTGTGAGCTATGTCACTTAACCACTCGCCCACGCCGTCCCTACCTTTGCCATTAAATTCGAGTTCTCTGCCACTGTGGCAATCAACCGCCCTCTGCCAAGAAGCGTTGCTTATTCGCTGTTTAACGTCAATGTTGTTTTTGTTAATCTTGAGCAATTGTTTATTAAAGCATAAACATGCATATTGTCTTGAACATAAAAGGAAAGAAGAAGCAATCTCTATGGAGCACTTCATGCCCTTTGGGGAAACTGGCATTAAAAGACCAGTCCATCGAAAATGCCAATACGTATGTCTACCTAGGCCAGGAACCCAAACTACCTAGACCAAGAAATCAACCTACCTAGGTCAGAAAATCAACCGACCTAGGCCAGGAAATCAACCTACATAGGCCAGGAAATCAACCTACCTAGGCCAGGAAATCAACCTACCTAGACCATGAAATCAACCTACCTGGACTAGGAAATCAACCTACCTGGACCAGGAAATCAACCTACCTAGACCAGAAAATCAACCTACCTAGGCCAGGAAATCAACCTACTTAGGCCAGGAAATCAACCTACCTAAACCAGGAAATCAACCTAACTAAACCAGGAAATCAACCTACATAGGCCAGAAAAACAACCTACTTAGACCAGGAAATCAACCTACCTAGGCCAGGAAATCAACCAACGTAATCCAGGAAATCAACCTAAGCCAGGAAATCAACCTACCTTGACCAGGAAATCGACCTATCTAGGCTAGGAAATCAACCTACCTAAACCAGGAAATTAACCTACCTAAACCAGGAAATCAACCTACCTAAACCTGGAAATCAACCTACCTAGGCCAGGAAATCAACCTACCTGGACCAGGAAATCAACCTACCTGGACCAGGAAATCAACCTACCTGGACCAGGAAATCAACCTACCTGGACCAGGAAATCAACCTACCTAGACCAGGAAATCAACCTACCTAAACCAGGAAATTACCTACCTACTCATTTCACTTTTTGCCCCTCAGAAGAAGGACTAGCCGACCCCGACATCGCTGGTTTGCGATGCCGAGCGCAAAACACACCATTGCACAGGGTGAAGGACAGACACGTATTCAAGCAGCCTTTGGTTATCTCACATCAGAAAACCTTACGTGATTGAATACCAGGATTTAAGTATTCAAATAAGTATGTATAATTATACATGCATAACTCAGAGTGGTCTGCCGAGGTCTTTGTGAATGACAAGAAAAAGAATAGCACCACTGCCTCACGGCTAGCATGTCGTAAAAGGCGACTTGCTATGTGACGTGGCGTAACACCGCCATGTTTAGGTGGTTTGTTTAGAGCAGAATAGATGGCGCCTAACAAGATGCGGGTCTACTTTGATCTGGTGTTTGAGTCTATTAAGATGGACTTGCACATCAGTTAACTACCCTCAGTTAGCGATTGTCCTAACGCAGCGGAGTATTAAGCTGCTCAAGCCTATACCACGAAGCAGGAAACCCTTCTCCAGGCTACATCCAGCTCATACCAGAGCTCGGACCTGCTCATTGACATCTGTTCCTAAAGAAGTACAGATCGACTGAGTACTAAGAACTAATTCAGAAACTCCGCTGTAACAAATCCAAAACGAAACGGACCCACCTTACAACCAAGAAGTCTTCTCTAGGGAAACACATAACAGGCCATCAAAACAACGATGAAGAAATATTGCATGACCACTTCTCCGATCGCCAGTTCCATCTAGAAGTTACAGGGCTGTCACTGCACCACTTTCTGTATATCCCGTCTATGATGTTGAAAATGTTGACCCAGTGGTAGTCCATCATTTCCTGTCTGGATCTATTCCTCCTCCTGTTATTATAGTTTCAACTAGGGCTACTTTCCCAATCGTCTATTCTGTCTGCACCATCCATTAACGTCCCTGTGACGTCTGTAGCGATCATCTACAGCTGATGCTTCTTGTCCGTCGTTACTCGCATGTAGACTTTACCTTGCGTAGAGACATGTCTGGGTTGTATTGACAGAAGTCCTTGTACAAACTTAATGTTTACAGTAATGGTATTACCAGTACAAGTCAGGATTACTCATATTTTTCAAATGGATCATGTCCTAACGTTTGTGTTGTGATATTGATACCATTAGGAGTAACTGGGCAGAATCGATATCAAGTAGAACCATCTGTCGGTGACTATAGAAGTATCTGTCAGCCACAAACAGAGCCATCAGTCGGCCACAAACAGAGCCTTCCGTCGAACACAAATAGAGCCTTCCGTCGGCCTTAAACAGAACCATCTGTCGGCCACAGACAGAACCATATGTCGGCTACTAACAGAACCATATATCCACTTCAAACAGAGCCATCTGTCGGACATAAACATAACCATATACCAACCACAAACCCGACTGTCAACCACGAACCAGATAACCTAACTGTAAACCACAAACAGGACAACCTAACTGTCAACCACAAACATGACATCCCGACTGTCAAAAACTAACAGGAGAATCCGACTGTCAACCACAAACAGAACAGCCCGACTATCAACCACACACAGGACAACCCGACTGTCAACCACTAACAGGACAACCCGACTGTCAACCACAAACAGAACAACCCGACTGTGAACCACACACAGGATAACCTAACTGTCAACCACAAACATGACAAACGACTGTCAACCACAAACAGGACAACCCGACTGTCAACCACTAACAGGACAGCCCGACTGTCAACCACAAACAGGACAACCAAAATGTCAACCACAAAATGAACAACCCGATTGTCAACCACAAACAGGATAACCTAAGTGTCAACCACAAACAGAACAATCCGACTGTCAACCACAAACAGGACAACCTGACTGTCAACCACAAACAGGACAATCTAACTGTTAACCACAAACAGAACAATCGGACTGTCAACCACAAACAGAACAACCCGACTTTCAACCACAAGCAGTACAATCCGACTGCCAACCACAAACAGAACAACCCGACTGTCAACCACAAACAGAACAATCCGACTGCCAACCACAAACAGAACAACCCGATAGTCAAGCAAAGACATGACAACCCGACTGTCAACCACAAACAGGATAACCCGACTGTCAATCACAAACAGAACAATCTGACTGCCAACCACAAACAGAACAACCCGATCGTCAAGCAAAGATATGACAACCCGACTGTTAACCACAAACAGGTCAACCCGACTGTCAACCACAAACAGGACAACCCGACTGTCAACCACAAACAGGACAACCTAACTGTCAACCACAAACAGGACAACCGAACTGTCAACCACAAAAAGGACACCCCTACTGTCAACCACAAACAGGACAACCCGACTGTCAACCACAAACAGGACAACCTAACTGCCAACCACAAACAAAATAACCCTACTGTCAACCACAAACAGGACAGCCAAATTGTCAATCACAAAATGAACAACCCGACTGTCAACCACAAACAGGATAACCTTAGTGTCAAACACAAACAGAACAATCCGACTGTCAACCACAAACAGGACAATCCGACTGTCAACCACAAACAGAACAATCCAACTGTCAACCACAAACAGGACAACCCGACTTTCAACCACAAACAGTACAATCCGACTGCCAACCACAAACAGAACAACCCGACTGTCAACCACAAACAGAACAATCCGACTGCCAACCACAAACAGAACAACCCGATAGTCAAGCAAAGACATGACAACCCGACTGTCAACCACAAACAGGATAACCCGACTGTCAACCACAAACAGGTCAACCCGACTGTCAACCACAAACAGGACAACCCGACTGTCAACCACAAACAGGACAACCTAACTGTCAACCACAAACAGGACAACCGAACTGTCAACCACACAAAGGACACCCCGACTGTCAACCACAAACAGGACAACCCGACTGTCAACCACAAACAGGACAACCTAACTGCCAACCACAAACAAAATAACCCCATTGTCAACCACAAACAGACAACCAAATTGTCAACCACAAAATGAACAACCCGACTGTCAACCACAAACAGGATAACCTTAGTGTCAAACACAAACAGAACAATCCGACTGTCAACCACAAACAGGACAATCCGACTGTCAACCACAAACAGAACAATCCAAATGTCAACCACAAACAGGACAACCCGACTGTCAACCACAAACAGAACAATCAGACTGTCAACCACAAACAGGACAACCCGACTGTCAACCACAAACAGAACAATCTGACTGCCAACCACAAACAGAACAACCCGATCGTTAAGCAAAGATATGACTACCCGACTGTCAACCACAAACAGGTCAACCCGACTGTCAACCACAAACAGAACAATCCAACTGTCAACCACAAACAGAACAATCCGACTGTCAACCACAAACAGATCAACCCGATCGTCAAGCAAAGACATGACAACCCGACTGTCAACCACAAACAGGACAACCTGACTGTCAACCACAAACAGGACAATCAGACTGTCAACCACAAACAGGATAACCCGACTGTCAACCACAATTTGAACAACCCGACTGTCAAATACAAACAGGACAACCCGACTGTCAACCACAAACAGGACAACCCGACTGTCAACCACAAACAGGTCAACCCGACTGTCAACCACAAACAGGACAACCCGACTGTCAACCACAAACAGGACAACCTAACTGTCAACCACAAACAGGACAACCGAACTGTCAACCACACAAAGGACACCCCGACTGTCAACCACAAACAGGACAACCCGACTGTCAACCACAAACAGGACAACCTAAGTGCCAACCACAAACAAAATAACCCCATTGTCAACCACAAACAGACAACCAAATTGTCAACCACAAAATGAACAACCCGACTGTCAACCACAAACAGGATAACCTTAGTGTCAAACACAAACAGAACAATCCGACTGTCAACCACAAACAGGACAATCCGACTGTCAACCACAAACAGAACAATCCAACTGTCAACCACAAACAGGACAACCCGACTGTCAACCACAAACAGAACAATCAGACTGTCAACCACAAACAGGACAACCCGACTGTAAACCACAAACAGAACAATCTGACTGCCAACCACAAACAGAACAACCCGATCGTTAAGCAAAGATATGACAACCCGACTGTCAACCACAAACAGGTCAACCCGACTGTCAACCACAAACAGAACAATCCAACTGTCAACCACAAACAGAACAATCCGACTGTCAACCACAAACAGATCAACCCGATCGTCAAGCAAAGACATGACAACCCGACTGTCAACCACAAACAGGACAACCTGACTGTCAACCACAAACAGGACAATCAGACTGTCAACCACAAACAGGATAACCCGACTGTCAACCACAATTTGAACAACCCGACTGTCAACCACAAACAGGACAACCCGACTGTCAACCACAAACAGGACAACCCGACTGTCAACCACAAACAGGACAACCCGACTGTCAACGACAAACAGGACAACCCGACTGTCAACCACAAACAGGACAACCCGACTGTCAACCACAAACAGAACAACCGGACTGTCAACCATAAACAGGGCCACCCGACTATCAACTACATTAAATGTCACGGCATATCTGTCAATCTTTCTTTGAACGTTTTTCTACTCCGTCAGTCCCCTTGTCTCTCGCTCTACCTCTCCCTTTTACCGTCCCCCTCTATGTCTTTCTTTCTCTCTCTCTCTCTCATTCTTATTCGCACATTTAGTCGTTCTTTCACGTTTTCTCCACTTCTCTAACTTTTTCTCTCTCATGCATTCTGTCTGGCTCTCTCCTTTTCTCTTTCTCTTTCTCTCTCTTTGTTGCTCTCTTATTCTTATCAGCATATCTCATTCTGCATCAGTGTCTTCTATTACCTAAGCTCCAACGACAAACTATCATCACACAATACAGCTGCAGCGATGAAACATTTTTTGACTGATCTCTCACTCCAAAGTTTCACTGGACCCGTGGGATGATACAGCCATTTCGGTAAAACCATCATACCAAAGAAGCGGCAGAGGATGCCCCTTAGGGAGTAAGGTTAGCTGTCAAGAGCCGCCCTTCTGGACATTCAGACAGCCACGACTCGCCACTGCTTACCCAGCGGCCATAAAGTCCTTCGGCACATCGACCTACCTAAGAAATGGAGGTCATTGATTTCATGACAGGGCATTAAGTCACACTAGTGGGCCATGTCTGTATGGTAGTTTAATTTGCACGTCACGTTTTATTAATGAGAATGCGTCAGATTTTTAAACTGGTCAACATTGTAGTCCTACAAAGTGATACGAGAGGCACGAGCTTAGATCCAAGGAAATCAGAAGTAATGGCAGTAACTACGAAACACAATATTCCAACATGTTGTATGAAGATGCACAAGACGGAACTAAAACAAGTGCGCTCATTTCAATACCTTGACACCCACATCAGTTCTGATGGGAGATGCACTTATGAAATTGAAAACAGAATAGCAAAATAAAGTTCAATACCCTGACACCAACATCAGTTCTGATGGGAGATGCACTTATGAAATTGAAAACAGAATAGCAAAATAAAGTTCAATACACTGACACCCACATCAGTTCTGATGGGAGATGCACTTATAAAATAGAAAACAGAATAGCAAAATAAAGTTCAATATCTTGGCACCCACATCAGTTCTGATAGGAGATGCACTTATGAAATAGAAAACAGAATAGCAAAATAAATTTCAATATCTTGGCACCCACATCAGTTCTGATGGGAGATGCACTTATAAAATAGAAAACAGAATAGCAAAATAAAGTTCAATATCTTGGCACCCACATCAGTTCTGATGGGAGATGCACTTATAAAATAGAAAACAGAAAAAAAAAAAAAAAGTCTCAAAGAGTATGAGGGGAATCTTGCGCAACAAGAGCCTATCACTGATTTACGTAATGTTCTTGGATGTTACGTGAAACCAGTACTGCCATTCGACTGTGCATCATAGACAATCAGCCGGCAAGAACGGGGATAATTTGGAGCAATATAAAGGTGGTTTTACAGAAGAATGTTGAAAGTTACGTGAACGGGAAAGTTACGTGAACCGGAAAGAAATCAAATAACATGGTTCTTGAGGAGGCATAGACACAAAGACAACTTATGATAAAAGTCAGAAAAAGGCAGTTATCCTTTTTCGGGCATGTCATGGGAAGACGCGGGTTGGAACACACGGGAACAATGGACAGAATCGTAGGGAAGACGGACAGAGGAAGGCACAGGGAAGAGGGACAGAGGAAGGCATAGAGAGACAATTTTGGACATTTTGAAGGAATGGACTGAGAGGCGATCAGCGGCGGAATTGATAACTGACAAACGTGACAAGAGGAAACGGAGGTATTCTCCAGCGCCAACCGGAAGGACACGATGATAATAATCATTCTCCTTGAGGAATTAGCTCCTGTTGGCTCTAGATAATACAAGGGTCAGTAATTAAGTAACAGGAATGTTATTATAAAGCTCTTTTGCGTATATTGTTAATGGAAACTCTTATATACTCCATTTAGTGGTCGTGACGATCGAACAGTTTGCATTCACAATATAGTGTACAAGATAGCCGCCGCCCATTGTAGATATCCACTTTAAAACAACAACGAGAAATTATTCTTTTGTTGTTTTCAGATGGTGTGAAACCTTCTTAAATATACAAGAGAATGAAGGTTCAGTAAAGAGATAGTTGTTTAAGTAAGGCTCGGGTGTATAGAGGGTGAACGAGCGGAGTGGGACATCAACAAGCGAGGCAACTGGCACAGCGAAACAGTAGATCCACTAGCTAGTCCGGGGCAACAGGCGAGTCACTATTGAAGAAATAGCCTTAGATTTCAACACGAGTCAAAATTGTCCATGATAACCTTCATTATAGAAAAGTGTGTAGTATATGGGTTCCCAATGCAGGTTGCAACGAGGTAATGGAGGCGGGGAAAAATGTGTTGACGGTCACACCTAAAAACATCTTTTGTTTGTTTAGAGGGCGTCCACAAGCTAGTTGACAGGTGGCCTAAGAGTATTACCAGTTAGAGGAACTGCATCCAAAACAAAGACACAACATTTCTGGTTCGTACTCTTGTAATAAAGAGGGGTTGGTCGTCCGGGTTTTTCCGTCCCATCCCGAGCAGAAACCAGAAATGTGTTTGGCTCCTACCTGACCACAGGGGAGCATGATGCAGTCGACCGTGCGCGATGTAGAGCGTCCAACTAAACAATTCTAGTTAGCACTGATGACCTTAACCCGACTGACGTACGTGGCCTTTAGAGAGTTGTACTATGTCTCAGTCTTGCAATACGGCAAGGCACCCATTAGGCAGTACAATGGCCAGTCGAGCACACTCAGGTATGTGGATTGCTGCGTTGGAGACACACTGCGGTGCAATGCCGAGCGAGTGCCAGAGTCATGGCGGTCTACCATCTCCATCAAATCAAGGCACAGCATTCTCTTACTCGTCAGTTCCACCATGTTTTAGTCTTAAACAAAGAGCTCCCGTGGAAGCCATAGGGATCAGCAAACGTTTTCGTTAGATTCCTGGAAAACGTATACATGGGTTTCGATAAAAATATTTCCATGGGTCCCGGGGAAATGTCTGCACAGGCTCAGTAAAATATTTCCATGGATTCAGGAAAACGGTTTCCATGGATTCAGGTAAAATGTTTCAATGAGAAACGGAAACAAAGTTAGAATGAGTTATAGAAAACAAAATGTCAATGAGCTTCTGAAAAATGTCTTTATGGGATCCGGAGAAAATGTTCTTGTGCGTCCTGGAAAACGGTCTCTGTGGGTTGCAATGAAAGTCTCCATTGGATCCGAAAACTTCCACATGCGTTCTAGAAAAAAGGTTTCATCCACGTATTTGGAAAAATGTCTTTTCCAGGGATTATGAAAAAGGTCTCCATGGGTTTCAAAAACGTTTCCCATGGATGTGGCATGAGATTGAGAATAGATGTAATAAAAGGTTGACACACATACAAAACTGAGTCCAAGGATGAGCTTATGGATGTGTATATCGGGATTAGCATTGACAATACCTGAATTTCGGATAAAGAATTCCCAGAGGTCATAAATAAATTTCAAAGAGTTCACAGAGGTCATAAATAAATTTCAAAGAGGTCCCAGAGGTCATACATGTATTTCGCGTGATGGGTTATCAGAGACTACATTAATTTAACTTCAAACGTTTCTCCAGGGGTACCTTCACCTGACAAGTAAGCTGCTAATCTCTCAAGAAGAGAACAAACAAAAGCGCGAAACGGTAATCCTGCATGTTTCAATCGTTTCTTGGTCTCAAAGGTGGTATAATAAGACGCATTCTCCAATCGGAGATGGAGGATAAAATCGGAGGCACTTTATACACGTTGTGCTTATAAATGAATCCTTGGCTACTGATAATCGACCGGCAGGATGTTAGCCGTTCAACTTGCAGAATTGGTAAAGTTACCAACAATTTCGACATAATGGTGGCTTGTATTAATGCAATGACAATAAGCCAATCCCTCTGTGTCATCAGTACTGGATTGTAAGTCCCACATGTTCACATTACCCTCTGGTGTCATTCCGGCAAATATGCCAAATGCGTTCCGATCTTTTGCAGTGCTGGAATAATGCAGACCTAGGTTTTTTTAGTCAGTCCATCTCGCCATCGCGTAGGGGGGGGGGGGGGGGTGGCCCCCATGGACGTGCACAGGCATATGGCCACTAATACGTTGTTCAACTTGTCTTTCTCTTGGCAGGCATGCCTACTACATGACCAGTCCAGAGATATCTGCGTGACATCACTCCTTCTACATCTCCCCCAAACGATGTCTGATGTCGAATTTCTTCGTTACGGACCCTATCTCTTTCGGAAATTGTGAGTAGAACCTCCCCCTCTTAGTAACTCTGAGCTTCTAGGCATCTGTTTTGGGCAAGTTTCCCACTTCGTATCCGTAAGTCATTTCTGGAAGGGCCACGAATTAAAAGTCTGTGCTCTTTCCATGGTCATGCTGTAAGTATATTCCTAAAATGATATTTAGGCCCTATGGGGTAGAAGAAGGGAGACAAAGAGATGAATCCTGCAAAATATGAAGATTAAGAAAAGTAAACATTCCGGGTATGCGTATTATGTGGCAGAAGTTTCATTTGGAAGTATCTGTCGCCACATAAAATGCCTATTCTCAATTTTTAATAAACGGACTTGAGAACGATGCCCTAATCCTCATGGAAAACACTTCCTCTAGCTGTATTGTCTCTTACTACATTTTTCACTCACTCTCTCCTCTTTTTCCTCCTTTTTGAAGCACGACTATCTGTCTCTCCGTCTTTCTCCTCTCTCTCCCTCTTTCTCCTATCTCTCTCTCCCTTTCTCTGTACTCCAGCCCACCCCTACCCCTTTCCCCCCCCCCCCCCTCCAACATACAACTTGCACATTTTCCATCAAGTGCCTCTGCGATTTGTTGCGCAGACCACCGGCCCATTATTACGCTCAGCTCCGGATTGGGCTTCAAGTGTTCGTCACACTCTGCGGCTAACGAGAGACAGGGAGACGGAAGGAGGAAAGAACAACTAGAGTGACAGGGAGAAGGAGGGAGAGTTCAATCCTGATTGACATCGATGGGGGTGGGGTGGTGGTGAGGTGGGGGTTCTTAGGATCGAGGGTAAGGACATTTTAGGAGAGGTGGGGGGGGGGGGTAGGGGGGGATGTCACTCGCCACATTTCTTCTGGCCCTGTGACCGTCCCAGTTTGGGCTCGTCCCACCAAATGACGAGCGGTCTGTCCAGTCATCACGAATAATGAGATCATTCCGTGGAGGCGACAATCCAGAAGAGATGAATCGAAGAAAAAACGAGTGAGAGAAAGAAAATGAGGCGAGAGTCAGTATGAGAGTGAATAATTACAAGAGGTTATCCGGCAAGTCAAACGAAAGGAAGAGATGAAAGATGAAATGAGAGACAAATCAAAGAATTTAAACAAAGAGAGTGGTCACCCTTGCTATGATGTCACGAGGCTATTTCTGATATTATTCATCCTAAGGTGAAGGTTAGACAGAAGGTTAAGGGTAAGGACTGGGTTAAAGTTCATCAGTAAATGCACTTAATGGCTCTGAAATAAGCATTCAACAATTTCAATTATTTCTCCTGCGCAGATTATTTTTGCCACGGTCTGTCCCATCCCATCCTAGATATATTCCGTGTAATAGCAGCAGCTCTATATCTACACCACTTTAGTGATTAAATACTTCATCTACTTTAACTTCATTAGAACTGCCAATTATGTTTGTAAATGTATCGAATTGTTCAGTACACTTCATATTTTACATTTAGTTGTATAAAAACACATAACTTCCACACTCTTACCGTAATATATAAGGCTATAGGTATGTAACATAGACACACACACACATCCATACCGGGCCAATAATGAGCAATACAAACAGATACACACACATCCATAACGGGCCAATAATGAGCAATACATACAGATACACACACATCCATGACGGGCCAATAATGGACAATACAAACAGATACACACACATCCATGACGGGCCAATAACGGGAAAATACAAACAGATACACACACACACTTCCATAACGGGCCAATAACGGGAAAATACAAACAGATACACACACGCATCCATACACTGGCCAGCGCGTCATCATATCACCAAAAGAGCTACAGGCTAGTGTGGAAAGGGCGTGCTTTGCCAGTTCAATCATAGAAGATGAACCATTAATGAAACAAACAGATTAAATTAGAGTATAGAACTGCAAGAGCCAATCTTCTTAAATCAAAATGCAACAAATAAAATAAGTAAACTCTCTACATATAGTATAAGGAAATAAATCTATAAAACATTCACTCTAGACATATAGTATAAGAATAAAAAACTATACAACATTCACTCTAGACATATAGTATAAGGAAATAAAACTATAAAACATTCACTCTAGACATATAGTATAAGGATAAAAAACTATACAACATTCACTCTAGACATATAGTATAAGGAAATAAAACTATACAACATTCACTCTAGACATATAGTATAAGGATATAAAACTATACAACATTCACTCTAGACATATAGTATAAGGAAATAAAACTATACAACATTCACTCTAGACATATAGTATAAGGATATAAAGCTATACAACATTCACTCTAGACAAATTGTATATGTATATAAAACTATACAACATTCACTAATGACTGATTATAGAAAGGTTAAGGTAGTTCCATAGCAGACACTGCCGTCAGAGATAACGTGTTAGAGCCTTCATTGTACTAAGTCACAGCTTTGTAAAATGGTGTTGGTGGTCAGTTTCTTAAAAGCTGTCCTTTTCTTCCCCCAGCAGTCAGCCAGGTATCCATTTAAAGTTGTGTCAACTGGAGCTGCCGGTAGTAGGAGCTGAACCCCTGTCTTTGTCCGGAAAAACAAGTGCTATACTACTTTGTTTATCGGCAGCTCGTATTGTTTATGTTCTCTGTATTTGTTCTCTGTATTTGTTCTTTGTATTTATTCTCTGTATTTGTTCTTTGTATTTATTCTCTGTATTTGCTCTCCGCAGATTATTGCTTGCGATCAGATTCGTAGCATTCAAAACATAACAAGAAAACGATCATTCTAACAGACTCCTGTAGCGTACTCTAGTCCATCTCCAGCCCCCAAAACAAGACAGACTCCTGTAGCGTACTCTAGTCCATCTCTAGCCCCCAAAATAAGACAGACTCCTGTAGCGTACTCTAGTCCATCTCCAGCCCCCAAAACAAGACAGACTCCTGTAGCGTACTCTAGTCCATCTCTAGCCCCCAAAATAAGACAGACTCCTGTAGCGTACTCTAGTCCATCTCTAGCCCCCAAAACAAGACAGACTCCTGTAGCGTACTCTAGTCCATCTCTAGCCCCTAAAATAAGACAGACTCCTGTAGCGTACTCTAGTCCATCTCTAGCTCCAAAAACAAGACAGACTCCTGTAGCGTACTCTAGTCCCTCTCAAACCCCAAAACAAGGCAGACTCCTGTAACGTACTCTAGTCCATCTCAAACCCCATAACAAGATAGACTTATGTAGCGTACTGTAGTCGATCTCTAGCCCTCAAAATAAGACAGATTCCTTGGGCGTACTGTAGTCCATATATAGCCCTCAAAACAAGACAGACGTACACGAAATAAAATTTAACATCAGGGTGCTGTGCACAAAGGAGGGACCAGCACAACGAATTCAAACCAGAAAATGACACTATAGACAAACTTGACAGGTATGGGCAGACGGAGATCCCCAGTCTTTGAACGGGACATTGAAGACTCAAGGTGCACCTCCACAAAATGGATCTGAGGGACACTGTCAGATGGGATTGTGGAGCATCCAAGCAAACACCAGAACCTATCCTGCAGGACTGCCCAACTTATTCTGACCAATGAGAGGCAGTCTGGCCTGGGGGAGCGACCATGCTCGACAAGCTGTGGGGGACCAGCGAAGACCTGAAACGCAGTCTCCTTCGTGAACGTCACCTGACTAGCAGCACAGCATCAGTTGATAGAAGAAGAAGAAAAGCTTACGAATGCCTTTTGTTGTGTGCACCGCGCTCAATTCTCTATTATGCTAGGCCTCCCATTGTACCTTCATTAAAGTGTGTGCATTATTTACACTAAAGTTTACTAGCGCCCATATTGTTGTAAACTATTTAATAAATGTAGCGACAACGATCTTAAACACGGCTATTCGTGGCCAAACGTGTGGGACGCATAAACGCTATACTGCAGAGGAGAAAATGGATTCTTAGTGAGAGGCCTAGAAAAATGCCAGTTCAGCTATCGTTGTCGTTAAGCAGTTTACGTTTCACTAACCTTGGCTGTGTTAAAGTTTTTGAAGCGTAAATACGTTGGAAGTTACGGGATTCTACCGTAAATGTCTGCCAAGGCAGATTGAAAATCATCCAGAAAAGTCGCAAAATTTGCCATTCTGTTATCGTTTCTAATTAGTGTATGTCGCATTCATGATTGTTTATTTATTGGAATGTCAACCTGGCCGAATATTTTTTTATTTCAATTGTATCGTACTTATATGTAATTGTGGCATCGTAATGTATAAATATCACTGGGAACGGAAAATTTCGAGGTTAATCATAGCCTACACAAGTCGGGTGGCACACGAAGAAGACATTGATGGTTCAACCAATTAAAACATTTCAGCTCCAAATGAACTACGGGCCTTCAACAAATACACACCAAATCCTTCTTAGTAAACAGTTTCAGTTCTGTCCATGCCTTCCCTGTGCTCTTTATGCTTGTCTCAAACTCTCTTCTCCGTGTATGTTTTAGGCTGTCCCTCCTTCTCTTGCCATGTGGGTTCTAGAATCGAGACTGTCTTGTAATGCTATACGCTGGTTTTCTTATTGCATGGCCTAAGCAACACCAACACCTTCTCCACACGCTAATGTTCCCCTATCCTATGTCCGGTTCTTCCTTACAGTTCTAAATTAGTGACGCTATCATCCCATTTTATTCCATCAATCCAGCGCAAGCATCTATTGATGAAAGCTAGGACCTTTTAAGTTGTACTTTTCTTTGTTCAACACGTCACAGATTCATACAATAGGACGGACCTGACATTGCAGTTCACATTTTGTTTTTAATTTGTAATTTACAAATTTAAAAAAAACAACGCAAAACCACTTTTCTCCATTGCTGGGGTAGTTGAGGCTTATTTTAGGCTGAGGTCTACAGGCCGCTTCGTCACTGCTGTCGCCACGTCGTGTGCTGGCTATGTTTATTTAACCCCTAACAGAAAAACAACCTATACCATACCGGGATTCGAACCGCTGCCCTCCTTGTCGGCAGACAGTCCTCGAAACCATTCGGCCACGCGCTCCTCGACATTGGAGTTGAAGATCTTTATTTGACGGATGTAATTTCTTTCGATTTTCACAAATACCCTAAAGCAATAAAAGAACCTTTCGCTTTTCCTATTCTTAATTTGATTTCGCTTTCAGTTAACATTCCTGTATCCCGAGGTGTAATGAAGAATGTGGGCCTGGCAATCGTGACTGTAGTGCTATGCAAGGTTTCTCAGTAGGACCATCAATTCGGGGATGATGGTGTCAATCCCCACTTTGCTGGACAGGCTGCTATAACACAGGAGAACGGACTACAGCAGACTACTAGGCTATCTATGGCGGCTGAAAATCTCCTAAACAAATGAATGTCTATAGGGGACATGAATCCTACCCCTGAACACATACTTCAAGAATGCCAGACCCACGAAGAACTAAGATGCCAGACCTGGCCAGGAGAAGCAATGCTGAGACAGAAACCATTGGGTCACGGCTCTGGCCTGAAAAGGATCGTGGACTTCATCTTCGTGATAGAACTGACGATTTAACATGATCAGAAAACTCGAACGCAGAAGAAGAGGAACATGAGGACGTGAGATAGGGTATTGGCCAACAAATTTCATCTTCCGCTACCTGTACATCTCTTAAATTGTACACTCCAAAATGCGTGTACCCTGTCTATGATCCCACTTCCGCTATGCACATCATTATCCTCAAAGGGATCAAGATGCTGAGCAGCGCATGAGCTGCAGTGGTCAGAGACCCATAGCTGACTGCTAGCGTCGGGTCCAGCGAACCAGAGCTGCCAAGACCCGTTTACAACTGCACGCGGTGATCCTGGATAACAGGCCGCAGCAGGGCAGACTGGCTAAGGAGAAGGGATCGAAGAGCGAATGCTAACCCGGTACTAACAGAAATGCTTGCTGAAGTCGGATGTGTAGACCGAAAGGTACAAATATCGCAGTCAAGTTATAAACTACGACACAACGCATTCCGTTCTCTGGACTACATTCTGCTACTTAAGCCCTTTCAGGGTTTGGTAGCTGGAGATTGAGAACGAATGAAGCCAAACCAAGCCAAACCAAGCCATTATCCTCAAAGATGTTCGTTTTTTAAATTATTATTTCTTCAGTTGATTGTTAGAAATATTGTAATACTTGTTAATTTTCCTTTTCTTGATTAGTTTCTATGTTTTACGTAAACTTCCATCTTCATACATGTTATTGTTGGAGTCTGCTTACATGTAATGAAATCCAAATATTGTTTCATGCCTTAAACATGGCTCATTATTCTGCACTTCCTCGAGAGAACCACTCCGAAAAGTTTCCTCCAATATATGTCATTATTTCTGTTTATGAAATCTTATACACACGAAGCTCATTAATTTGGCTGTTATTCGGTAAACTTGTCAACCCAGCTGTCACATTAGAGAGTAACCAATACGCAATTGATTTCCTGTGGAACCGTTCCATCAACGAGCTTTTCAAATCAAACGAATAAACAAAATTAACACTCAAACTCAGCACTTTCTCTGTAGCTTTTCAAACCAGTGACAGGCATTAAATAAATCGATGATAAACAATATCCCCTGCCTCCTGCCCTAACCTTCTCACCCACTCTATTTTCTAATATAGTGCAAGTATGTAGGTGAACGGACTACTTTAGATCCGATTATCAATCCAGGAGTTTTATAAAGCAATATCGTATACTATATATAACTGACGTGCTAAACGTCAGCGGTTTACGGTACTATAGTGACACCGCTGACTTTATCACCTCTTTGAACGCTGCTAGTTTTGTTTTTTTTAATCGAATTCCCAACGAATACCATTAGTTGTCATTCGCTCCGTTCACTAACGGTAAAATGTTTCAAAACTGAACAGGATCAGAATTGCTAGATCTCTCTCTTTTCCTCGTGGAAATAAAAAGCCCGGGGCAGAAACGAAACAATATTCATTGAAGGACGAAATAAAAACGCAGTGGCCGTTGCGGGCAGAAACGAACCGAAATTCAATTAAAGTCCTCTCTCTCCGTGCTGATGGATCGAAGAGGCAATGACTGATTAGTAGGGCTCTTGTCATGATCGCTTGCTTGGAATAACTAACGGCAAAAACCGTCAACTCAGGTGGGGAAGTGAGAGGGGGATAATCTGGCATGAGAAAAGGGAAGTCGGACACAGCTAGATGGATTAAGGAGGCTGGGCGGGTCAACCAATAGCGGAAGTGAGCTTGTTAGTTGGAGCCATTGTTAAAACAGAAATGGAAAAAAAATGTTCTGAAATTTCAGTAAGGTGCATGCACACTCGTTGCGAGCTTAAACTGATAATACAGGTGGTTGTTGGGTGAAGGTCATGAGATACAGGTGGTTGTTGGGTGAAGGTCATGAGATACAGGTTGTTGTTGGGTGAAGGTCATGAGATACGGGTGGTTGTTGGGTGAAGGTCATGAGATACAGGTGGTTGTTGGGTGAAGGTCATGAGATACAGGTGGTTGTTGGGTGAAGGTCATGAGATACAGGTGGTTGTTGGGTGAAGGTCATGAGATACAGGTGGTTGTTGGGTGAAGGTCATGAGATACAGGTGGTTGTTGGGTGAAGGTCAGGAGATACAGGTGGTTGTTGGGTGAAGGTCATGAGATACAGGTGGTTGTTGGGCGAAGGTCATGAGATACAGGTGGTTGTTGAGTGAAGGTCGTACTGATACGGGTGGTTGTTGTGTAAAGGTCGCGCTGATACAGGTGGTTGTTGGGTGACGGTCATGAGATACAGGTGGTGGTTTGGTGAAGGTCACGCTGATACAGGTGGCTGTTGGGTGAAGGTCGTACTGATACGGGTGGTTTTTCGGTGAAGGTCACGCTGATACAAGTGGTTGTTGGGTGAAGGTCGCGCTGATACAGGTGGCTGTTGGGTGAAGGTCATGAGATACAGGTGAATCTGGGCTGAAGGGTATGAGATACAGGTGGTTGTTGAGTGAAGGTCACAGATACAGGTGGTTGCTGGTTGAAGGTCGCTCTGATACAAGAGATTGTTGGTTGAAGGTCTTACTGATACAGGTGGTTGCCGGTTGAAGGTCGTACTGATACAGGTGGTTGCTGGTTGAAGGTCGTACTGATACAAGGGATTGGTGGTTGAAGGTCGTACTGATACAGGTGGTTGCTGGTTGAAAGTCGTACTGATACAGGTGGCTGCTGGTTGAAAGTCGTACTGATACAGGTGGTTGCTGGTTGAAAGTCGTACTGGTACAGGTGGTTGTTGGTTGAAAATCGTACTGATACAGGTGGTTGCTGGTTGAAAGTCGTTTTGATACAGGTGGTTGCTGGTTGAAAGTCGTACTGATACAGGTGGTTGCTGGTTGAAAATCGCACTGATACAGGTGGTTGCTGGTTTGAAGTCGTACTGATACAAGTGGTTGCTGGTTGAAAGTCGTACTGATATAGGTGGTTGCTGGTTGAAAATCGTACTGATACAGGTGGTTGCTGGTTGAAAGTCGTACTGATACAGGTGGTTGCTGGTTGAAAGTCGTACTGATACAGGTGGTTGCTGGTTGAAAATCGTACTGATACAGGTGGTTGCTGGTTGAAAGTCGTACTGATACAGGTAGTTGCTGGTTGAAAGTCGTACTGATACAAGGGCAACGACCAGACGTTTCTGTCTCACTACCCCATGACAATGACCCCGACCAGACGTTTCTGTCTCACTACCCCCTGACAATGACCCCGACCAGACGTTTCTGTCTCACTACCCCCTGACAATGCCCACGACCAGACGTTTCTGTCTCACTACCCCTGACAATGTCTACGACCAGACGTTTCTGTCTCACTACCCCCTGACAATGACCCCGACCAGACGTTTCTGTCTCACTACCCCCTGACAATGCCCACGACCAGACGTTTCTGTCTCACTACCCCTGACAATGTCTACGACCAGACGTTTCTGTCTCACTACCCCCTGACAATGCCCACGACCAGACGTTTCTGTCTCACTACCCCCTGACAATGTCCACGACCAGACGTTTCTGTCTCACTACCCCTGACAACGTTAACGACCAAATTTTCGGTCTCTCTACCTCCTAACAATATCCATAACTAAACATTTCTTTCTGTCTACCGACAGTTAATTTTTTGTCACAAATAAACGTTCTTCTCTGTCTAAACTTGTGACATCTTTCACAAGAACACATCTTTCCTTTTTAATTAACAATATTCACAACTCGACGTTCTTGTCGCGTCTACCTAATGACAACGTAAAAAATTAGACGTTCTTGTCGACAAACTTAATTGACAAAGCTCAGACGTCATCTGTGTCTACTCGGCGAACATACAACACAATCCAGATGCACACAAGAAATAAAACGGTGGCCATTACACGAGGAAGATACGAGACTTCATACTACGCCCCGGTGTCGCCATATTCCGTTAATTAATCTGACACATTATGGAGCTGCTACGATTAATGAACCAGAGACGTGGTTCCGGGGGCCAGTCTGCGGAGTTCTACAATCAGGGTATCAGGAAGGCGAACAAGAGGTAGGAGAAGTTTATCGCATTGCAGGGTGAATACATAGAGAAAGACTTAAGCTTACACCAATCTTCAGGTAAGTGCCTGGACTCCTTCATACTAAAGTGCAACACTTTTCGACAATCTTTCATGTACACAATCCATGTAACATCCATTTTATTTGCAATTTTTCTTTAGTTTCTACCAATCACGAATATATTTTAATCAATCTGTCTAAAATAACACATTAATTTAGAATTGCACGATTATAAACTAGGGCGTGTCCTCTGTGTCTAACCCCAACATAGGCGCCATTGTAACCTTCCCGCTCTATGACCTGCCAAATCAATTATTACCGTATCTAAATACCCAGTGGACATATAGCATTGCTATCGTTAGCAAATACGGTAATGCATTCCCTTTAGTTACATCTCACAAAGTAAGCGCAGTCTCACAGAAAATGGACACAAATTGATATATGCGGTATAATACACAATATAGTGAATCTTTCTAACACTTTTTCCAAAATCTCCCAAGTAGGAGAGATTTTCAGATCACAGACAACCTATTGACGGTGTTAATGTATATTCTACTCAATCAATGTGTCTATCGCGTATTTCTTATTATTTTAAATATGTGAAAATAATAATTTTAAATGTATCGCAAATCTGACACTTAGAACAACAAAACATTAAATGTGACATTTCGCTTTCCTATTTCAAATTGTAATTCTTATAGCGCATTTCCTGCTTGGTGTTTTCCTGAGCAAATAACAAGTGCAGAGTTAAATGAAGCTAGCAGTCGGGGAAGTTTATTATATAAAAAAATTGTTCAATAATCGCTTTATTTACATATATAAATATATAGCTATGTAATATATAATAGCTGTAGATGAGGACCACCGACATCATCCTTGTCACAGATTTCCCTGTTGGGTGTCGATGCGCATGTAGCTGAACAGGCCAATGCGGGCACGAAAACATCAGCTAAATATCGAGCACACGAGGTCAGTAGAAGGTGTTGGTGTTCCCGCTGTTCCAGATTTCCGGGTCTCTCGTCTGCTCTGAGCTTTCACAACACGATCGTCTTCGCTGCTAGCTACAGCCGCTTTGACTGCGCTTCTCTATTCAGATCTGTTTTGCACAAGACATATCTATCTGGCAACGTTTCAGTGAGTACCTCAGACTGTCTTTAAAACGTTTCAGTGAGTCCCTCAGACTGTCTTTAAAACGTTTCATTGTATGCCCTTTCTAGCGCCATCTCTCTCTCAGCTCGCTAGTGAAGTGTCAAGCCCATCCTTGTCGAGCTTTTTCTAGCAGTGCATGGATGCTGGGCGTGTCAGCCTTCGAGAGAACCTCGATGTCAGTGACACGATCTTGCCATCGTATTTGGAATATTCGCCCCAGGCAACCTGCGTGGAAGGGGTTTAATCATCATGCATGCCAAGCTTTCTCAGACGTAGGGCAGGTTTGAAATGATATTGGCACGGTAGACTTTGAGTTTGGTTCCCACACCATCAAACGCATTCTATCAAAAGCTATGCTGTCCCTTGCTATTATGCTTGCCACCTCATCATCGAGGTTGAGATATTTCGATAGTGTGCTGCCCAGATACGTGGATTTATCTACGACATTCAGCGTCTGCCCGCTGACTGTAGTCTCTGGTGTTTGTGCTGGTTGGTACATGACCTCTGTTTTCTTTACATTTATTGGTTAGTCCAAAGTTTTCGCATGTGGCAGAGAACCGGTTCAATTCCAACCTCCATGTTCAGTTCTGAGTTGCTGTTCAGAGCGCAGTCGTCAGCAAACACAAGTTCTCTATTATGTCGGCCGCCACTTTAGTTTTGGCTATATACTGTAGCTATATACTGTAGCTATTATACTATACTTGCAAACGTGCGTACCTCTCTCTCTCTCTCTCTCTCTCTCTCTATCTTCTCCCCTCCTCTCTCTCTCTTTCTCTCTCTCTCTCTCTACACACATACAAACACACACATACACATATATATATATATATATATTTATGCAAGGGCAAAGGCCGCCGTCCATCGAAGACGATGATGCATAATTTATTTTGCCCCAGTGGCAAGTCAAGGACAAGACGACTAGGGGGCGACTACGACATACAGGGGACTCCGCATCAAGAACCCGTGAAAAAGACGACTGAGTCCACAATCGAACCCACACAACCTGATCACGAGGCCGACGGCGTAATCACTTCGCCACGGAATGGTCATATATGTACAGTAATGTGTGTTTGTGTGTGTGTATACATATATATATATATATATTTATTGATTTATCTTTTATGTTTTTATATCGCTTTGTTTCCTATGTGGGAAGTGAGTTGTATTGCTTTATGCGCATTACGGCCAACTGTGTCATTCATCACTTTTAATTTTAACAACCTTTAATTGAACCTGACATGACCGTTAACCGCTTGCGTAGACTTCTATTTCTCCTATTTTAACCTACTTCCGCATGACCTAGATATCTGAAATTGTGTCCAGTCTCTACTAGTACAACATGTTCACTATCACATTTTAACCGATCCTTGAATTTTTTTTATTTTTTTTTTTCAACGCTAATTTACAAATTCACCAAAGAAACGTCAAAATTAAAAAAATACTTATTCTCCTGTAGTCCCAAAAAACTAAGAAACTTGTCCTAGAAGAAATAGTTTGTGCTGAAAAATGGAATTTGTTATATTATCTCCTTCTATCAAATTGTGAAGTTCAAGTAGAGAGAAGAACTTACTCAATTCAAACACAAGCACGTTTGAGCTGTGAGCTGAGTCACTAACTACTTCGCTACGTTGCCTCCTATCTCCACTCCACTCCACCCCAACCCCTCCCCAACACGTAAATACATGTATGCATACACGTTTGCATGTGTATGTGTGTGTGTACCGGACATATACATTTCCTTGACGGTACACTCTTTCAGACTGACATTAGTCCATCTTTTGATGTTACCCTCTCTCTTATATCGCCGACTCCGTCAATATATTGTTATGCCAGACCTCTGTTATGTGCGCGCATACTTACCAACATACCCATGCATCTATATTCAAGCTTATATACTGTTTCTGTAACAACAATATCGACACAAATAACAACAGTGACCATAATAATAAGACTGTATGTAAAAATGAATTCGAGCAACGAAAATGAATCATTAATCGATAACAATGAATGGATATAGGTCGTTTTGTTTTCCTGTCAAGCTCCTAATAAGTTTAGCGGTTAGTTAACTGAATAAGTAAATAGGTTTATCAGCGTGAGAAATAGCAGTGTCAATAATACGCGAAGTTAACGCCAGCGTTTACGCTGATTAAACCAAATTTACTGCCTGCTCTGTCATTCGTCACCCACTCCCGACAATTGTGATATCCGTCTACTGGTACCAAGAGATTTTCTAGTTGAACTCACAAATTTCAGCTCTATCCTACTCTATGGCACGTAGATATGGCACAGATATATGGCACAGAGATATGACACAGAGATATGGCATAGAACAGACACCAAACTGTAGATCGTCACCAACAGATATTTCTGGCACATACGTCACATCACATAGACAGAATCAATAACAAACGCAGACTTGTGACAGAGGGCGAGACAGTAAATGAGACAGCTGAAGATCAGACAGAGAAAGTCAAGGTAAATCAAACTTAATCCAAGGAGATGGAAGTGAAGAAGAGAATGGGAAGGGTGAAGAGTGTATTTAATATGAAGAAGAATACATTGGCATTCAGGAAAATAACCAAGACATTGATCAGGTGTTATGTATATTCAATATTAGTATACGGTGAGTTCAGTGGTCTCGAGGTAAGGTGTCCGCCTCGGGTACCGGAGGTCTTGGGTTCGAATTACGGTGCAGATCTGGATTTTTTCAAGTGGATCTTCTGGTAAGATATTCCACTGATCTCTGGGTAGTGAGATCGGACTCCCTTGTCCATTGTCGAGCACGTTAAAAATCTATTGGCAGTTAGACATCGAAAAGAGTAGGCTTAACAGCCGCTGCTCGGGCAAAATTCGAAATAAAAATTTGTTCAAATTATTTGTACCTTCCCCCATGCCTAGTAAGCCGCAGGAAGTGTAAAATTACTACTACCGATAGCTGAAGCCTTCGGCTACCTGGCATTTAGAACCAGGATTCCAAGCATTCCAAGTATACGGTGTAGAATTATAGACTATGTGTTGGACTATAACAGTTGGAAAACAAAATAGAGGTTCTCGAAACGTGGTTATACATAAGAATGTGTCGCCTTTCGTGGAAAGAGGAACAAACAAATAGCGATGTCCTGACGAGAGTAGACATAGGTAGAGAATATCAAAATTACGCAAGTTAAATATTTTGGTTATATTAAAAAGACAAGGTACTTTATGGAAAACCATACTGGAGGGGAAGGTTGAAGGTCGGAAGACAAAAGACGGTCAGCGGCATAAGTGGAAGGGCTACATCAAAACATGGAATAATGTCAGTCTGACAGAGAGTACCTTCAAGACAAGAGGCGGTCAGCAATATAAGTGGGAAGGCGACATCAAAAGATGGACTAATGTCAGTCTGGCAGAGTGTATCGTAAAGACAAGAGGCAGTAGATATTGGAATACATTGCAGCAAAAATTCGTTGCGGAGACGGCACTTACTTGAATTGACTCCAAGGAGAGATTAACCAAATATAGCAAGACATGTCCTGGACTGAAAGCTACAAGGGAAGAAACAAGGAACAGGTCAATGAGAACTAAGAAAGCAATAGAAATGTCAGGCCATAAATGTGAACTCAAACGACAGCTCACACAAATAGCGATGCTAAGTAACAGCTGATTATCCAAGTGGTATCTATGAGAGCTTTAAATGTGATCGATACAAGAACATGACCACTAACACGAAGGGCATGTCGTGAGAGGTGGATAGAGAGAATGTCGTGAGAGGTGGATAGAGAGAATGTCGTGAGAGGTGGATAAAAACAATAAACTGAGATGACATGTTTATAATAAATTGAAAATTAGCAATACGGAACTTTGTACCCGTGGCACAGCTTGCACTACAGCGGAACAACTATCGCTGTCCTGCCATCATTCCCTTGTGGAAGGGGTAGCAAATGATGATAAACAATGTTTTTTCGGGAAAAACTGCTTAGCAGTGTACTGAGACTTGAGCTGACTGCTGCCTTTGTAAGAGTCACTGAAGTCACAGTTTCAAGGCGAACGAAGAAGGGGAAGATGAAAAGCGAATGTCACACTAGAGAATGTCGTGAGAGGTGGATAGAGAGAATGTCATGAGAGGTGGATAGAGAGAATATCGTGAGAGGTGGATAGAGAGAATATCGTGAGAGGTGGATAGAGAGAATGTCATGAGAGGTGGATAGAGAGACTATCGTGAGAGGTGGATAGAGAGAATATCGTGAGAGGTGGATAGAGAGAATATCGTGAGAGGTGGATAGAGAGAATATCGTGAGAGGTGGATAGAGAGAATATCGAGAGAGGTGGATAGAGAGAATATCGTGATGAGAGGTGGATAGAGAGAATATCGTGAGAGGTGGATAGAGAGAATATCGTGAGAGGTGGATATAGCTCACCAATCCTTTAAAGAAATGAGACCTATCACAGTGTAGCCTCCAACACATCATCCCCAACAAAAACATCAATTGTGACACTACCCACCTCTCAAAGTGTAAGAGACATCATACAATAAAACCTCGAACACGTCCTCCCCAACGGTAGTGAGACCTTATCTTATCGTTATATCACCGAACACGAAAGTTTCTTGACAGAAACCCGAACCTAAGCTGCAGACAATAACAGAATTAGTAAACAATGGAATGCTGAATTAAACAAATATACTCACTGCGGTCATCAGTTCTGAAAATCCCAGAGATCTGGATGCGGCTGAATCATCAAATATTCGCGCAGTACAGTTGGGAGGAAGTGGGGTTAGAACCAGTCACTTGCCCCAAAACTTGCAGATGAAAGGGAACACCAGCAACAAATGCCATTCTCACACGTGGTATTCTGCGCATCAACTCGGCGGGGCGTTGACGTGAGTGTGCGCGAGCGCTGGTCATGTCCCCTCCAGGCACGGGTGTCGTTGGATTCCAACCATGAACGCAATCGAAATTCCAATACACGGGTTAACTCCCTTGCCTGGTTCTGTAAGCATGAAGTATATAGCCAGGATGGAGTAAGAGAACCTGACAGGCAGTTACTGCTAGTGGTCTACTGTATTCTGGGGAGGAAATCTTCACAATCGCCACGACCGTTCTACTGAGCTCTCACTTCTCTTATACCAGCCAGCAACAGTTGGTGGTCCTGCCACGTTTTTGTGGAATATTTTGGAGTGGGGGATGGGGAATTTAACACTGGTTTGTTCTCAACTGTAATCCTTTTTAAGTTGCCGCGTTTTATAATTGACTCTTCCAAGTAACACTAGTGGCGTTCCCTATTGATTTCTGTGGACTAAAACCAATATATTGAAATAGACACGATCTCTCATCCAGCTTTGTGTGTTCGGGCAGTGCTGTTCGACATTTTTTGTTGCCTCTTGATTCCGTTTTGTTTTATAAGGCTAAGGAGCCTGTCTGTTCACCCCCCCCCCTTCCCACAAGACCTTCACATTAACATAAAACTACTTTTTTCATAGTTGTGTAGATAGCGGTGGCGTGCAGTGACTATACTAGGTTCGAGGACGCCTTTCATTATTGTGCTAAAGAGGAATACTCTCCATTTATTGTACAATCTATAGCGTACCAATGCCAATTGTACCGGTACAGATTACCTCACTTCAAACGTTGCATAATATTTATAAATAGAATAAACACACAGATATATTTCTTATACATTTTCCACAACATATTCTGGTTTCCCCGACAGTTTTGAATGTAGCTATTGCGGAAAAGCGTGAATGAATTTTCGTTGCTCACTTTGGATTCGTGAAAATGACCAATATCAGAAAAGACATTATTATTCCACACCCCCTGATCTGTTTCGAACATCACACAAGACCAACAACAGTCTGTTTCTTTATTTGCACGAAGTTAACCATTTTGAAGGAGTGTGATACTCTGTTTTGAAATTACGTGTTTAGTATTTATTTTTGTTTCAACAGAAATGTTTTAGAGTTAGCCTACTTTTCGTTAATACTTGCTGATTTTCTTCAAAACTGAGGACTCCCAAGGGAACTGTGAGTCAGGAACTCAGAATTAGGACACGTGATCGTACTAAATCCCTTTGACCTACTTACACTTGTCTCTGGCAAGATTTGCTGTGCAAGAACAGTTTTCATATCCAGGTTCCCCTACCTTTCAAATACTGTCAAACCATATTGACAATCTAACACTTTAACACTTCACAAGAAGGAAACGGAAATTATATTTACCGATGACAGAACGCCAAGCGGCCAGCATATATCTCATTGTACAGAGAAGCTAGCTTGTCTTCATCTATTCATCTACCCAGAAGGAACCGATAAGATTCGAGCGATTCCGAGTGTCGTCATTGTGAAAATAGCGTGAATATCGTAGAGTATTGTGCTGCAAATTGAGGCTACTAAGAATACTAATATTAATACGTTTGTTCAAAATTTGTATTTATATGCGTTTATGTCCCATGAACATTTAAATTCAAATGGCTTAACTAAAATGTATGTGGCCTAATTTGTTCCTACTAGATCATTGACGGTACACCACTGGTAGGTCGGTAGGTAAGTAGGCAGGTTAGTAGGTTGATAGATTGGTAGGTAGGTAGATTGGTAGGTAGGTAGGCAGGTTGGTAGGTTAGTAGATTGGTGGGCAGGTTAGTAGGTAGGTAGGTTGGTAGATTGGTAGGTTGGTATATTGGTAGGTAGGTAGGCAGGTTATAGGTAAGCAGGTTGGTAGATTGGTAGGTAGGTAGGTAGGTAGGTTGGTAAGTAGGTAGGCAGGTAGGTAGGTAGGTAGGCAGGTAGGTAAGTATGAGGTCGGCTTAGGCGACAAGGGTCCGCTGCGTCAATAATCCATGGACACTATGAGGCCCAGGCCGTGTGCAATGAGGATGTTTTTTTCTGGTTTGATCTAGCTAGGTGGTACATGGACGACCGCGTGGTGGGGTCATGGCGGAGAGGGTCCCATGTCAAAAATGATGTCGATTATCTGTTTTAAGAGTAGCTGGGTTGGGATATCCTCGGTAAGGTGGACCACATGTCAAAATAGAACCAGTTTAGTGTGGTCGGTGTACTCTCGAGTCATGTCCGTCGTGTGACTTCAACGTGTAGACTCGATCATATCAGTGGATTGTCAGAATTCGTCTCAGGCTGTGATTATAGAAGGATTCAATGTGTTTCTAATCGCCCTACAGAATTGGGAACCAAACAGAATATGTAAATTAGTAGCTTGGTTTCCAGAGAAAGCTTCTGCTGGTTCCAGAATCGAAGCCGATCGTTCATAGAGTAGGCAACCTGACCGGCCCTTCGAATGATGTGCTATTGGCTGCAAGCGTCATAGATTTGTTTACTCCCAGATAAAGAAAACATTACATTATATTTTGCAGAATATAATTCATAATTCACATAAAATGTGATGATTGTACATGCTGTATTTGGGCAGTCCTCTTTAAATTCACGGCTGAATGTTTGGCAAACTTCAACTTTCTTTAACTGTTAGTCCATTTCTTGCCTTTACTTTAATATGAAGGAGCGCTAAAAATCAACTCTCTCGGAGAGGCAAATGAAGGTACAATTTGTAAAGCAGGTATAGCGACATTTGGACATAGATTGATGCTTATCACACCAGACCAAATTCAGCAATTTGTCATCAAAAAAATATCAAACATCATGCCATCATCATCATCATGTAGCATGTCGTTTGCAGAACGTCGGTTTAATGACAGTAGATATGTAACAACATCGATCCCTTGTCAGCTGTCCCGCCTCTACCACTGTCAACCCCAGAGCTCCTGCAATGTCCCTTATCCATCTTCTCCCCCTCGACGTCTTTTGTTAGGTACCACACCATCCAGGGTCGTTCTTTCCAGGTCATTGTGGCGTTTGATGTAACCGAGGAATGTTCATTTTTTAGACGTGACCATATTTGCTAGCCAGTTTTGTTCTGTATCGAGCTTCTGTGAGATGTCATCACTTTTCCTTGTCACTATCCATGGTATTTTGAGCACTCTCCTGTAGTATTTCAGCTCGAAGGATTCAATCTGCTTCTGGAGGGTGGTGTGGTTGACTATGTCTCGCATCCGTACCTTGCCACCGGGAAGATGCAATTCCACAGGATCTTTATGTTTGTCACTTTGTTAGAGTTCTACCATGCGTTTTTAATTTAAGTTAACCTCTGTAGTGTAATGACCAATATTCGTATTTATAGTTGGTAGTCTCCGCTGTTGTTTGTAGTACAGCCGAGACAAGCTAAATTCGTGACTTTCTGTACTGTTTCGGTCTCTAGCAAATCATTCCAAATAATTTAAATAATGTGCAATAATTAATATACAGGAACACGACCGACCATTGATACATAAATACATGACACTGCGGACCATTGATACATAAATACATGACACGGCGGACCATTGATACATAAATACATGACATGGCGGACCATTGATACATAAATACATGACACAGCGGTCTATTGATACATAAATACATGACATGGCGGACCATTGATACATAAATACATGACACGGCGGACCATTGATACATAAATACATGACACGGCGGACCATTGATACATAAATACATGACACAGCGGTCTATTGGTACATAAGTACATGATACGGCGGACCATTGATACATAAATACATGACACGGCGGACCATTGATACATAAATACATGACACGGCGGACCATTGATACATAAATACATGACACGGCGGACCATTGATACATAAATACATGACACGGCGGACCATTGATACATAAATACATGACACAACGGTCTATTGATACATAAATACATGACACAGCGGTCTATTGATACATAAATACATGACACAGCGGTCTATTGATACATAAATACATGACACGGCGGACCATTGATACATAAATACATGACACGGCGGTCTATTGGTATATTTTAAGTAACTGCCGTGGTGGACCTTAAGTGGTTTTCTTTCATCTATCGAAAATCAGTGTTACAACTACAAGTACACTATTTGCAGTGTAGCCGTATTGTTACAACTACAAGTACATTATACAGTGTATCCTTTTTGTTATAACTACAAGTACACTATTCACAGTGTATCCATTTTGTTACAACTACTAGTACACTATTCACAGTGTATCCAATATTATTACAACTACTAGTACACTATTCACAGTGTAGCCATTTTATTACAACTACTAGTACACTATTCCCAGTGTATCCAATTTATTACAACTACTAGTACACTATTCACAGTGTAGCGATTTTATTACCACTACTAGTACACTATTCACAGTGTATCCATTTTATTACAACTACTAGTACACTATTCACAGTGTATCCATTTTATTACAACTACTAGTACACTATTCACAGTGTAGCCATTTTGTTACAACTACTAGTACACTATTTGCAGTGTAGCCATATTGTTACAACAACTACTACAATATTACCTCGCAGTCATAATACTACAACAGTTAGTAGACTATTTACAGTGTAACAATATTGTTGCAGCCAGTAGGAGAATATTGTAGTGAGGTTATATTGGTGCACCTACTATCAAAATACTGATGTACAGCTATTTTGAAATAAATATGCTCAGACAATCTTCATGATGCAACATCCTATGAACATAATTGCAACAAAGAATGAATGTGACGACCTTTCATTCATCCCACCCAACTCCCTATTTAAAAAAAACAACAACACTTAGCCACCCCCACCCCCCGACTCCCTCGCCCCCCCCCCCCCCCCCCATGGTAGTGGCGACCCACCGAATAGCGATCCGTCTGTCACGGCATCATTCTGGACACATTTTGTCATAATTGTTCACAAATATCCATGCACTTTAACCCTTAACCGCCTAAATACATAACATTGATCGTCTAATCGCATGGCCTTGACCGCCTAAACACATGTCCCTGACCGTCTAAACACATTACCTTGACCGTCTAAATACATGGCCTTGACCGTCTAATTACATGATATTGACCGTCTAAACACATGACATTGACCTCTAATCTCATGATATTGACAGTCTAAACACATGACCTTGACCGTCTAAACACATGGCCTTTACTTTCTAAACACATGACATTGACCGTCTAAATACATGGCCTTGGCCGTCTAACACATAACATTGACCGTCTAAACACATAACATTGACCGTCTAAGCACATAACCTTGACCGTCTAAGCACATAACATTAGCTGTCTGAACACATAAAATTGATCATCTAAACACAAGCTCATGACCGTCTAAACATTAAATGGCTGATGTGGCTAAAATATAAACTAATTTGGTGAGAGGGAGAGGCGTGGTTAAGCGGTTAGTGACATGGCCCACAACCTTCAATTGCGTGTGTTTGTACTCATCATATGGTAAGTTATCACCTCAATGGAAGTAAACCCATATTTTAAATTCGTGCTGAAGACAGATACACTTGGCCGTTTGACGTAAACGTGGAGAAAGTTATTCCGGCTTACGAAACAAATCAACAGAGAAAAGATTAATCCAAAGAGTTAACATTTATCAAACATATTTTATTTAAACAATAATTATTAACAAATAAAGCAATACCGAATCATTATTCCAAAGAACGAAATGGATCAATTTGTACTTTTCAACAAATCTTTACCAATGGGAATACGAAATCGTTTTTTAGCTTTCTAATCACCAGCCACGTTTAAATAAAAACAACGCTTCATTGACATTGGTTAAAAAGTCTAGATAATTACCTGCAGAAACATTAGTGTTGGTTTGCATGAGTTTCTAAGAGCTTCCATGAGTGATAAAGAAAATGCTTAACACGAACGTACTAAAGGGAGGTCACTCTACATAGTCAGTTTGTCATTTACGTTGTAAAGGACCAGTTGTCTTTTCCTTGTGATATATTGCAAGAGACGGTTAGTTGGGGCGGAGAGCCACTATAGAGGGAATTAACGAGCGAAACGTAATGGGGCACTATTGAGATATGAAGTAGATGACAGTTTAACACCAAGGCATGGATGAGAATCAACATTAGATTGAGTATACAGGCATCAGCAACAGCTTTATTAGTTTTCGATCCGTGATCGTCTATGTGCACTAGAACAATGAAAAACACAATTATATTTAATGGTATACAATAAAACCGTTATAAACCACCAGAAAAACCACATCAACCACTACATAAACACCAAACAACATTCACCACCACATAAACAAAAAACAAAAAGTCACCACCAGATAAACACCAAACAACAGTCACCACTAGATGAATACTAGACAAAAGTCACCATCACATAAACGACAAATAAAAGTCATCCCCACATAATAGCAGACAACAGTCACAACCAGATAACAGTCACCCCCAGAAAAGTACCAGACAACAGTCACCACTAGATAAACAACAGACAACAATCACCCCCATATAAACACCAGACAAACATCATCACAACATAAACACCAGACAAAAGTCACCAACACTTAAAAACCAGACAAAATTCACCACCCCACATAAACACCAGACAAAAGTCACCAACACTTAAAAACCAGACAAAATTCACCACCCCACATAAACACCAGACAAAAGTCACCAACACTTAAAAACCAGACAAAAGTCACCACCTCACATTAACACCAGACAACAGTCGCTATCAGATAAACACCAGACATCAGTCGCTATCAGATAAACACCAGACAACAGTCGCTATCAGATAAACACTAGATAACAGTCACCACCTCATAAAAACCAGACAACAGTCACCACCACATAAACACAAAACGACAGTCACCACCATATAAACATCAGACAACAGTCACCACCAGATATGTACCAGACAAAAGTCACCAACACATAAACACCAGACAACAGTCACCACCAGATAAACACCAGACAACAGTTACCACTCCATAAACAAATAACAACAGTCACCATCAAATAAACACCAGACAACAGTCACCACCAGATAAACACTAAACAGTAGTCATTATACGTAAACACAAGAGAATATTCAATACCAAATAAACAGCAGACAACAGTCACCATCAGATAAACAGAAGACAACAGTCACCACCAGATAAATAATAGAAAGCAGTCACACTACGTAATCATCACAGAACAGTCAATACTACGTAAACACCAGACAACATTCACCATTACGTAAACACCAGACAACAGTCACGACTAAGGAAACACCATTCACTACTCTTGAAAATAACAGTCACCCCCTACTTAAACACCCCAACGACCATCCCTACCATTAAAACAATCTATTGACAGTCACCACTACAAAAACACCACAACAACAGCCCCCCCCCCCCCCCCACCATCCTTAAACACTCCAACAACAGTCACCACCGCTTAAACACCCCATTAACAGTCACCACTGCAAAAATACCCTAGCATAAGTCCAACTCCCTTAAACACATAAACAACGGTCACCACTACAAAAACACATTATCAATAGTCGGCCACTAGAAAAACACCACAACAACAATCGGCACTACAGAAATACCCTAATAGTCACCACTACAGAAATACCCCAACCGTCTCCACTACAGAAACACCCCAACAGTCACCACTACAGAAACAACCCAACAATAGTCATCACTACAGAAACAACCCAACAATAGTCACCACTACAGAAACAACCCAACAACAATCAATACTTCAGAAACAACCCAACAACTGCAACCACTTAAACAACCAAACAACAGTCAGCACCACTTAGATACACCAACAACAACAACCACTTAAACACCCACCAATAACAACAACCACTTAAACACCCAACAGCAACAACAACAACCACTCAAACACCTCAACAACAACAAGAACCCCTTAAACACCTCAACAACAACAACAACCACTTAAACACCCACCAATAACAACAACCACTTAAACACCCAACAGCAACAACAACAACCACTTAAACACCTCAACAACAACAAGAACCCCTTAAACACCTCAACAACAACAACAACCACTTAAACACCCACCAATAACAAGAACCACTTAAACACCCAAAAGCAACAACAACAACCACTTAAACACCTCAACAACAACAAGAACCTCTTAAACACCTCAACAACAACAACAACCACTTAAAAACCAACCAATAACAACAACCACTTAAACACCCAACAGCAACAACAACAACCACTTAAACACCTCAACAACAACAAGAACCCCTTAAACACCTCAACAACAACAACAACCACTTAAACACCCACCAATAACAACAACCACTTAAACACCCAACAGCAACAACAGGAACCACATAAACGCTTCAAAAACAACAACCAATTAATCACCCAAACAACAACCACTTACACACACCTCAACAACAACAATAACCATTTAAACATCACAACAACAACAAGAACCACTTAAACACATCAACAACAACAAGAACCACTTAAACACACCACTAACGACAACAACCAATTAACCATCCCAACAACCACTTAAACACCCCAACAACAACCACTTAAACACCCCAACAACAACCACTTAAACACCCCAACAACAAACACTTAAACACCCCAACAACAACCACTGAAACACCCCAACAACAACCACTTAAACACCCCAACAACAACCACTTAAACACCCCAACAACAGCCACTTAAACACCCCAACAACAAACACTTAAATACCCCAACAACAACCACTTAAACACCCCAACAACAACATTAACCACAAATAAAACGTGATTAATAAACAACAAGAAGAGTTAAACAAATCATTCCTTACCAAATCCCTGCTACACAGCTGTCCTCGTGAAAAAGCACATGTAAGTACTATTTCCTAAATACCATTTAAATGTCTGATAAAATCATTAATGTCACCTGGAGAGCTAGTCTGAGTACAGTTAACACTAGACATATTGTGTGAACTGCCCTCTGTACTCAATACATAGAAAGAAACTAGTAGGATTAGATGAGCTCACGAGAACAGAGCTTAACCAAGAACCACTACACACAACAAGATCTGGATACAAGACACACGGGCAGATCAAGTGACAGATTGACATATACTATTGAAATGCAGAAATCCTGAATTCAGTCTAGCAGTTCAGTGCTGGAAACCAGGTAACCTGAAACCTACTTTTACTCTGAAAATATACCTTATGCCAGTTAACCAAAAGCCTACTTTTACTCTGAAAATATACCTGATGCCAGTTAACCTAAAGCCTACTTTTACTCTGAAAATCTACCTGATGCCATTTAACCTAAAGCCTACTTTTACTCTGAAAATCTACCTGATGCCAGTTAACCTAAAGCCTACTTTTACTCTGAAAATATACCTTATGCCAGTTAACCAAAAGCCTACTTTTAATCTGAAAATGTACCTGATACTTGGTAACCTACAGCCTACTTTTACTCTGAAACTCTACCTGGTTCGGTTTTAGAATGTGTAGTCCCATGTCGTCCTTGGTTTACTCTTGAGACTCACATTTGACTATTAGTAGTGCGAATGAGTGGAGTTTCCTTCCTGCGTCTCTTAGTATTGGAAGGTCCTGCTCTAGGCTTTCAAGCCTCCATGTTTTATATACTTGCATTTAGCCTACCTATCAGCATTGAGCTTGCGGTCTTATCTTTGACAGAGCTGGTCACCAGTAACCTGTTGTAATGTCTGGTTTTGCTATTCTGGTAGTCCCACTCTTAAATGTTAGTTAACTTTCGCACGCGATGATGGTAACCCAATCAGACGGGTTTGTCTTGATGGTGTAACTTGCAATGTATTTAGATTAAAGTCAGGGAGGAGCTACGCTGGTCATCAACCTCACTCTCTGGTCCCCAACTTGGGCCAGTGGCAAGACTCAAGACTACTGGAAGGAGACGACGTGGGCTAGTGGTTAAGTGACACGGCTCACAAGCCGAGGGTGCTGGAATCGAGCCCCATCACAGCATCGGCCGTTACCCTGGGGAATCAAACCCTTAGAAAATGCAGGAGGAAGCAGACCCTTACATAAAATGTATGCTGAAGTCGGATGCACTGGGCCAACAGGCGCAAAATAAAAACACAGTGCATCAAACACCGTCTTGGCGAATAAATAAATAAGGCAAACGCAATAAAAAAAAATGTTTTAAGACGACTGGAGATTATTCATAATGCAGATACTCTGGCTCCACTTCCTTTTAGACCAAGGGTAGCTTGATACATGTGAGACTCGAACCCACTCCATTTTCGTTCATTGCTTCCTTACCTCTTGACCACTACAGATCTATGAGCAATGACAAGAATAGGTAACAAAACCAAATTCTTACACCTTTTACAACGATTGCGCACACAAGAGAAATAAATTGCAGTTTCCCAGGACCCTTCATTCCAGAAAGTAAAGCAATAAAGTATTGTTACACTTATGTTCTTATACTTCTGAGAAAACGAACATTCCCAGATTAGTAAAGAAACGAATGAGTGAGAACAATCACAGATCAGTTTAGTTCAGCTACCATCTGAACATTATAGGTGAGCTGCAGTGGTTTTCCAATATCTTCCTATCTCTTGTATTGGTGGTACAATCCTCAAAGCTTTTAACTGTCCATCTTTTGATGTTTTCCTGCCACTTTTGACGTAGTTTACCTCTGGCATGCTGACCTTCCATCTTCCCTTTCAGTGTTGTGTTCAGCAAGGTGTTATATCTTTCTATGGGATCAACATACTTGAATCTCTTGTGGGCTCTGATGTCGTTCAAAAATTATCTTTGCACTGCTCGTTTCTCTAAGATTTTTTCTTTTCTTTTCTTTTCTTTCTGGGAGATGCGCCTCATATTCGTCTGCGTGTTCCCATTTCAAAGTCACCAATTCTTTTCTCCAATTGTCTGTTCATTGTCCATATTTCTGCGTCAAACAGTAAAGGCGATATTACATAACAGACGATCATTCTCATGTTTGATTTGTGTGCGATTTGTTTGGACGTCAATATATGACGTCATGTTGGGGAAGCCATGTATGGCAACTCCTATTCTCTTCTTTATTCCCATTTTCCATTATTTTATTATCAAACAGGAGAAGTACTTGCCCTGTTACAGTATTTGACAATCTATTTGAATCCGTAGAGTAGATTTCGTGTCTATCTTGCTAATTAGCATAGTTAATGTTTTCACTATGTTAATATATAATTCAAACGTCTGACTTGCGTTTTGTTTAATGTGATTAGCTTTGTGTTTCAATTGAAGTTAAACTCACAATAATTTATGTATTTAAAACTAAGACGTGTGTACCACAGGGGCGTCTCTTGTCTCCTTTTCGTTTTATTTTGACTATTGGCTGGATTTTGAGACAGACCACTTCATCTAATGAAACTGACATTAAATGGCATTTAACGAAACAAAGTGCTGATCTAGACTGTTCCGATGTCTTGCATCTTCTGTCCCACGACCGTGATCAGAATAAAATGAATATACTTTCTGAGGTGTCCGGTCAGTTGGGTCTACAAATACGATATGGAAGAACTCACATTATGAGATTGAATGCTTCTAGCTCCAGCCCTATTCTGTTTTTGAACACGCCCGTACAGGTTGTGGACACATTCGATTAATTTGGTACTTAAATAAACAAACTGGGCTATACTGATAAGGATATCACGTTATGCATATCAAATGTAACTCTGTTATGGTCGGTCCCGTCCAGCCAAACATAAGGAGAGATAGGCGAGAGGTTAGGCCCCCCCCTCCTCCTCCTATGCCCATGGCCCTCCCACTCCATCACTCCACTCCCCACCCCCACCCTTCCAGCCTTACAACATAAATCGGCAAAAAATACAGCAGTAAATCAGCTGACAGCACCCAGCGACTCATAGCTGGCCGCTTGCGTCAGGGTCAGTGAGTCATTGCACCTCCAAAAGACGGCCCTGGAAACAGGATGAATCCATGCAGTGTGGTTGAAAGATTAAAGACTGAAAGCGGAAGGCGAACTAGGTCCCCAAAAATGCACGGTGCTGAAACCGGATATATCGGACGAAAACACGCAGATATCGCAGCTTCGCTGTAAAGTACGACACATCGTAACAAAACTTTCTTTTGAGAGCGAACACAAAAGAAAGAACGAAGAAGAAGAAAACATGTCTCACTTCAACATCATCAACTAACATAAAAAAACGAGCCGACATTGCATGAGAAAGTTATTTCAATTACTGGATCGCGTACAGAGTTTCTCCTATCCAGGCCATATAATAACGGGAGAAGGCAACTGTGAAAAGAAATCAGAAAGAGAATAGGTATGGCCAAGATGGTATTCAGCAACATGCGACACATGGTGACATCAAAATAGGTTAACCATAAAATGAAAATGAGAAATGTCAGGTGTTATGAATACTCGTCACTACTTTATGGCGCAGAAACATGGACACTGAATAGCAAATTGGAAAAGAGTATTGAAGCATTTGAAATGTGGGTGTATTGAGATTGGGTCGCATTTTTTGGAAAAAGAAGAAAACAAATTTTGACTTACTGAAGAAGTTGGGGGTCAAAAGAGAATTAATGACCGAAGTCAGGGTTAGACAGCTACGTTATTTTGGTCGTATAACAAGACATACCTCGTTGTTGAAGATCAAACCCTTAGAAAATGCAGAAGGAAGCAGACCCTTACATAAAAATGCATGCTGAAGTCGGATGCATTGGGCCGACAGGCGCAAAATAAAAACCACAGTGCAACGCACACCACTTTGGAGAACCCCAAAAAAAAATTATAAAAATTGAATTATTTAAAAATTAAAATAATATAAAAATATATTTTTAAAATATTTTAAAATACTATATGGTAGAGTGGAAGGCAATCGTGTAAGAGGGGTGGGAAACATCAGGAGATGGACTTGGAAAAACCTTTCAGATTGAACAATTACGACAAGAGATATATTACACTAGAGATCCAATGCAGTCGACCTTCAATGCGGAGACGGCACTTTAGCCGAACTCAACTTCAACATGGACAATGATGCAGATCAGCCAATTCCGCTTTACACTTGTTTTCTAACCTTCGTTCTATCAATAGAGAATATTTTCAGACTCAGCACCCAGGTTGACGTCTGACAGCATACGAAGAAGAAGAAGAAGGAGAAGAAGAAGAAGAAGAAGAAGAAGAAAACTCAGCACCTGGACACAGTGAAAGTCCCACGCGAATATAACCAGAAAATGTATGGCATGCAACCTTCAGGGGAGCTGGTTAAAGAACATAGGGAGAATAAACCAAAAGTCCTATACAAGGAAAACAGACAGAAGCTGAGTGAAGCTGGAGAAAACAGCACATGACCTTATTTCTTGGAAAGAATTGGCTGAAGGTCTATCTAACTCAAGATGGCAAGACGAAGAAGAAGAAGAAGAAGAAGAAGAAGAAGAAGAAGAAGAAGAAGAAGAAGAAGAAGAAGAAGAAGAAGAAGAAGAAGAAGAAGGGAAATGGTGCTATGTGCTTTTTATGGCATTTGAGAACTTATGGAAATCGAAGGAAATTCGGTCCTCAACGAAATTTCAAATCTACTGGTCTAATTTTAAATCCGTCTTCCTGTCTGGTTATGTAACATCTGGTACAACGAAGACTTCTGAAATAAAAATTCAAATTTTTGTCAAGGAATGTTTACGTGAAACAGAAGAATTTAAATGGTACGACCGGTTAACTAATGTAGACTTATAACGTCGAACCGGACACACTCAAGTGACGTTTATCTTAATGAGAAGGCGCTGGCATAGGGTGGACAGACGTTACGAAAATCCATTGGTAATACTACCAGACAGTCCCTGTTCTGAAATGCACAGGCCGGATGACCTGGAGTCAGACATCTTCACACATGGAAACGGAAGATTGCGGCCCACTTGGAAGAAAGGACGCCCATAGTTTTGTCCTTTGGCACGTGATGGACGGACGGAGCGATTATTTGTTGAAGACCTATGCTCTACTGTAAGGTCAACTATTTCGATTGATTGATTGATTGATTTATTGATTTACTGCATATATGCATGATCAAAGTAGTATGCGAAGGTAACAACATATTCAACTGTTATCAATGGCCCTGCTGTTTGTAAAAATCCAAGTTTACATGCAACACGATTTTTGCAGATGTTAGTGATAGATACAAACCTACTGGCTTAGCGTATAGAGCGCAAGCTTTGTAAAATTGACTAGGAAAGTAATATATTTGAGTCGAGTTATGGGCTAGTTTACCCAACTGTAAGTGCGTACCTGATTTACAGTATACAAGAGTATGTCGGCTGTAATAAGTAATCTTCAATCTTTGTATATGTGTGTTGTTTGATATTTTTTTCGATCAGTTTTGTTGCTGTTTTTTGTGTGATTCGTTCATGTTTTGTCTGTTTTTGTTTATGTGTAATCATATTGACCATTTCTTGTTTAGTCCACTTAATTCCAAATCTGCCACGTCATTCTCACGATGTCTCGACATTGTCTGGTAAATGGCGCTAACTTGAACCGTTTACGTTACGTCACGTCTTCTTTTTTTGTTGATTGTTTTCGTTTTTATTGTGTTTTTTTAACCTAAGAATTTGTTCCTATAACGTACATAACGTTGTTTCACCTGGTGCTGGCACTAAGCCATTACCTGTATGTGTTTTTATTCACTAATCTGCAGTCCTTGGTATTGAATCGGGCAACGGAAGTGCCTTATGTCAGGTAGCCAAATGTTAAGTTTCAATGCAGTATTTCTCCTTTGGAGTACCAAGTGAAACAAACGTTTTACTCAGCACATTTACCCATCTCATTGTTGGACGTCTGCGAGGATTCATAACATTGAATGTCCGCTAGAAAGTCATGTGGTGTGTTCATTGGTTGTCAGGCAGATGCCCCCATCTACATATTATTAGCAATCCAATATCTATGACGCCATTGGGGGGTAAGACTAACGTCTGGTCAGGCAAAACAGACAGATCAGACATGTTAGCCAGGGTCAGGCAAAACAGACAGATCAGACATGTTAGTCAGGGTCAGGCAAAATATACTGGCCAAGAACCTCACCACGACTTCCCCGAAGTCCTCCCTGGAAACGGGCTTGTTTTCATGCATTCTAACTAACAAGATGGGGGGGGTCGACTTGATCCCCGTTGTAGTGAGCGAATGTAGTGAGAATAGTGTACATTAGTCAAATGTATCTTGAGGGAAAAAGTGTGCATTAGTCAAATGTATATTGATGGGAATATGTACATTAGCCAAATGTATCTTGATGGGAATATGTACATTAGCCAAATGTATCTTGATGGGAATAGTGCACGTTAATCAAATGTATCTTGATGGGAATATGTACATTAGTCAAATGTATTTTGATGGGAATAGTGTACTTTAATCAAATGTATCTTGATGGGAATATGTACATTAGTCAAATGTATCTGGATGGGAATAGTGTACTTTAACCAAATATATCTTGATGGGAATATGTACATTAGTCAAATGTATTTTGATGGGAATAGTGTACTTTAATCAAATGTATCTCGATGGGAATATGTACATTAGTCAAATGTATCTGGATGGGAATAGTGTACATTAACCAAATGAATCTTGATGGGAATATGTGCATTAGTCAAATGTATCTTGATGGGAATATGTACATTAGTCAAATGTATCTTGATGGGACTGTGTACATTAGTCAAATGTATCTTGATGGGAATAATGTGCATTAGTCAAATATATCTTGATGGGAATAGTGTGCATTAGTCAAATGTACCTTATTAACCTGGAAAACAAATATACGTCATTCCTCTGTCAAACGTGTTGTCTTCCATTTTGGAAGATTTCGTGTGCCCCAAATTAAATTGCTGGAGAGATTATAATCGAATAGACTCTGCGTGAGAGAGAAACGATTTCATATAGACTGAGTGAAGAAATTGGCACCGGATATTGGACAAGCAAAATCGGTTATGTAATCGAGGTGACATTAAAAATAACGATACGCCAGAGCTCATAAAGATGTGTTTGAGCATAAAGTAGTATCGATTACTGGCGGGAGTGTTACTCGAATATTTTCTGATGATTTGCTTGTGAGGACCTGAGATCAAACTTGTTCTGCCAGTCTAGAATGTAGACTTAAACTAGGCATGGACATAGAGTTATAGATCCTTGTTGACCAAACTTGAGCGACCGTTAGAATCTAGAATAAACTAAGCGCCGGGGACATAGAATTATAGACACCTGTAGACCAAACTTGAGCGACCGTTAGAATATAGACTAAACTAGGCGTGGACATAGAATCATAGACACTTATAGACCAAAATTGAGGAACCTTTAGAATCTAGACTAAACGAAGTGTGGTGGTCTCGGGGTGAGGTGCCTGCCTCGGGTGCCTGAGGTATTCCAAATTCTGAATCAAAGTTCGAATCTAGGTGGCGACCGGAATTTGTTTTCACGTTGATCTTTTGGTAAAACTTTCCCTGATCTCTGGGTAGTGAGATCTGACTCCCGTGTTCAATATCCAGCACGTTAAAAATCCCTTGGCATACGGAAATGGAAAAGAGTTGGTTTAGCGGCCGCTGCCCATTCAAAATTCAAGTTAAAAATCTACCCGTTATTTGTACATTTCTCCAATTGGTTTGTTTAGAGCAACTTTAGATGGCGCCCAACTGTCTGCGGGTCTACTTAGCTCTAGTGTGGGTTTATGCAGATGGACTCGCACATCGGTTAAGCCACCCCCCAAGAAACTGGTTGCATACATACTCTGGAGAGTCTTGTGAACCAGTATAATGACATTATGTTAAAGAATGATTCACACTTGTAACGCATTCAATCCTGGGTAAAGTAACATAGTGGTTAGTGGTACGGATCACAAAAAATAGACTAATTTTGTTCTTCAGATTTCTGAACCGGTTTACCGCGTGGAGGTGTAGAAGGGTCGTTGTACCTCTGGTTCTCTCTCCCTGACGCTAGCAATCAGCTATGGGTCGCTGACCGCTGCAGCTCATCCGCTGCCCATCGTCTTAATCCCGAACTAGTACGACTAGAATGTGGACTAAACTATATCCATATAGATAATGTCTTGGCACGTATAGTGGCATATCTATATCCATATAGGGGGGTTCAAGGTGTATCAGGGCAGCGAGCCATAGGTGACCAAGACCCTTTTCCATCTTACATGGCGGTCCTGGAGACAGACTAGACTAGTGCAGTCTGGCCAAGGGATATGTATCCAGAGAGAAGGCTATTCCGGAACTCAAAACAGTCAGTTGAAATGGAATGAATCCGACCGAAAGGAGTAGGTATTGCAGCCTCGCTGTAAACTACTACAAGTCCTAACGTCATTTTCAGGACGAACACCGAAGAAGAAGAAGAAGAAGAAGAAGAAGAAGAAGAAGAAGAAGAGGAAGAGGAAGAAGAAGATGAAGAAGATTACATTGCTCAATTTGTGGATATGTAGAGTGTGTAGACTAGTCGACAGTGAGCTGGCTTGCTAAGACTGGGATTACAACGTTCCAGGATTCGAAATAATTGACGGACAGAAATAAATTTCAGACGTGGTTCGCTCCTGGTACGACTGCTCTTCCAGCCGAACCAGCTGTAAATGGGCACCTGACGTATGCGTTTGGAAAGGTATAAGCAGCAAGGAACGGAACTGGACACCGCACCTCGCATAGAATGCCGCTCGCTTAGTTCATGAAAAGTTATCTTCACCCCGGCAGTTGTTGCCATGGGACTGACTTTCACCTTTAAAGTACTCGTAATTAAACCTAACACAAAAACAACAATCTACATCTCCAATGCAATGTACGCAAACTTGTATGGTTCAGAAACAATGGAAAACCACAACAGGACGGCGTGGGCTAGTGGTTAAAAGACACGGCTCACAACCAGAATGTGATGGGTTCGATCCCCATCACAGCACCGGCCGTTACCCCGGGGAAGCATACCCTTAGAAAATGCAAGAGGCAGCAGACCCTTACATACAAATGCATGCTGAAGTCGGATTAACTGGGCCGACAGGCGCAAAATAAAAACCACAGTGCAACGCACAACCGTCTTTGGGACTAGAGAAATAAGGCGAACGATAAATACATTTTTGTAGATTTTTTTGAAACCAAGACAAAACCAACAATCTACATCTCCAATGCAATGGACGCAAACTTGTATGGTTCAGAAACAATGGAAAACCACAACAGCAAAACAACAGGGAGAAATCTACAGACTGTCATTAATGTGGGCCTAGGTAGAACCACAGCCTCCATTATGGCAGAACATATTTTGCAGTCCTGTCCACTGTATCCCGACAAAAGAAGTAGCAGTTGGCAACAGCCAGTGTCATTCAACAAGAAGCTGTATGGAAGTGTACAGAACCGTGAGTCGACTGCTGCCTTCGCTAGAGCCATTGAAGTTGAAGTCTGATGATAAACGAGGAAGAAGCTGAAATACCGAGGAAAACAAGGTAAGTGGACGCGATGGCGTTGATAGGCCACGAGTTGAAGAAACCAGTTGATATCATTACCAGACAGTCTTTGTTTTGGAATCCCGTCTGAAAGAGAGGTAGTGTCAGATCTATGCATTCATCGAGGAGATAGCTTGTGGCGAATATCAAGGAAACAGAGAATTCGAACACTGACTTGGCACAAATGGCACGGAAAAGGAAAACTAGGGTGAATGTGTGGGTGATAAATGGTGTGATCAGCGTTTTCGTTGAATTAAATGACTTTATCAATGATAAATAAGTACGTGAGCGCGTGGCCGAATGGTTTCGAGGCATGTCTGCCGACAAGGAGGGCAGCGGTTCGAATCTCCGTTATGACATATGTTTTTCTGTTGTGGGGGGGGGAGGGGGGGGGAATAAACACACATAGCCAGCACACGACGTGGTGACAGCAGTGGCGAAGCGGTCTGTATTGTAGTCCTCAGCCTTCATAACCCCTCGACTACTCCAGCAATGGGAAAAAATGTCGTAGGACAGTGAACAGTAAAAGAGAAATACATTTTATTTACATAGCAAATGAGCAGATGAAGAGATGGACAGAACATTCTAAAGAACGTTTAAATATACCTCCACCACAAGATCCCTCAGACATTCTGTGAGCTTAAAAGAGAAATGCTAAGGTACTACTTTGTTCATATTGCTGGAGTAGTCGACGGGTTTAAAAGGCTGGGGGACTATATGTCGCTTCACCACTGCTGTCGTCGTGTCGTGTGCTGGATATGTACCCACAATAAAGCAATGACAAAGGCCGCCTTCCATCGTAGACGATGATGGCATAATTAATTTTGCTAGCGCTATTTTAAGTAAGGATTAACTGCGATAATTGTTATCATCACTCTCTCGTCTCGAGCCGCCCGATCCCAGTGGCAAGTCAAGGACAAGACGACTAGGGGGCGACTACGAGATGCGGGGACTCCGCATCAAGCACCCGTGAAAAAGACGGCGAAGTCCGGAGTCGAACCCACACCACCTGATCACGAAGCCGACGGCTTAACTACTTAGCCACGGAATCCCACAATAAAGAAACAACATATTCCTAACCAGGGATTCGATCCGTTGCCCTCACTGCCAGTAGGCAGGTACCGAAACCATTCGACCAGGCGCTCCACTGTGATCATAGACGGAACTGAAAGTTTATTGCTACAAACGAGACAAAGAAGAAATCAAGAAAGCCTCAATGCTTCTGGGAGATGGCAAATCTCATCAGGTCAGGTCATCCCGTTACCGGTACGGTCGTTGGGGCACATATGAAGACATCAACACAACCAGATCGCTCCCTGTCTGACAGCGATCGCTCCCTGTGCCTCTTCTGGTCGGAGATTGGTCCATTCTTTTATGTTTTCCTCCCACCTCTTTTTCGGACGGCCTCTTCGCCGTCTGCCTTGCACCTTTCCGTGCAGGATCATTTTTGCAAGACCGTCTGATCTCGATATGTGACCGTACCAAGCGAGTTTCCTTCTGTTGACAGTTGCCAAGCGATCTTCAAGGGCCTTATTGGTGCTGTAATTCTTGTCATATTTCCACATTTGTGACTCAGACTTTGTACGTGACGTTTAGAAGTCTTCGGAAACATCTCGTATTCAAGGCCGGTATCCTCCGCTACAAAGCTACTGTCCAAATTATATCTTAGTAGAAACAATCATAGCAGACATCAACATTTTAACAAATATATTATATAAATTACTCGGTAAAGTTTGGTAAAGGGACACAAATACAAGTGAACTGGGGGGGATGGCTATGTCATCATTATCATGTAGACTGTTGACCATTTACGGCTGAAATTAGCTGATATAGCCCTTCTGCACGTCTTGATAGTAGCATTGTGTCATCGGCGTATCGTAACTCTGGAATCTCGTACCCCTAATCGTAAATGGGTCGAAACTTTCAATGTTCTCGTCTTCTCGAACATTTCTCATTATACATTTCGCATATATGTTGTACAGATAAGGTGAGATAATACATCCCTGTCGTAGTCCCTTTTGTACTGCAAACCAATCTGATGTTTGCCCAGATACTCGGACAGCAATGGCTATGTAGTGAACAACATTTTAACAGATATATTATATCAATTACTTGGTAAAGATGGGAAAGGACAGAAATACACTTGAACTGGGGAGATGGCTATGTAGTGAAGTTGCCAAAGAAATGAGGACTCGAGCTGCAAAGAAATTAGAGACGATTAATGTTTCAAGTTTATGACTAGGAAAATATTGAATTTAATCATACTAAACGGATTAAAAGCGGCAACAGACAAACAGGGGAGAGAAGAACAGGAAGGATTTAGACAGATAGATCCTATACAGGCCGGATCGCTACAACTAGAATAATAGTTGAACAAAGTGTGGAATGGTACTCGCCCCTTTATGTCGGGTTCGTGGGCTATGAAAAGGCCTTTGATGACTTAGAGAATGTCTTTATATCGGGTACATGGGATATAAAAAGGCATTTCTTGGCTTTGAGAAAGAATCTCTTTATATTGAGTTGGTGGACTATGAAAAAGCATTTGATGACTTAGAGAATGTCTTTATATCGAGTACATGGAATATGAAAAGGCATTTGATGGCTTTGAGAAAGAATCTCTTTATATTGAATTAATGGACTATGAAAAGTCATTTGATGACTTGTAGAATGTCTTTATATCGGGTACATGGGATATAAAAAGACATTTGATGGCTTAGAGAAAGAATATCTTTATATTGAGTTCGTTGGACATGAAAATGCATTTGATGGCTTAGAGAAGGAATCGCTTTATATTGCGTTTGTTGGATTTGAAAAGGCATTTGATGGCTTAGAGAAAGAAACTCTTTGTATTGGGTTCGTTGGATATGAAAAGGCATTTGATGGCTTAGAGAAAGAATCTCTTTATTTTGCGTTCGTGGGGTTTTCGTGACTTACTTCCTGTGTCCAAGCACCACGTCATACAACAAGCATCCAGTGCTCATCGACATGGACTGGCACGTCATTTTCCTCCAGCATGTCGTCCTTATTGTATGTTTACCAGAGGACAGGGCAGGTCATCAAGTGGTCTGGGTCCTGTATTGCGCCAAGTCATATTTGTTCTCATCTGTGTATCCACATTTCTTAATGTTTTTCTGGGAAGGAAGACTAACGATTGGTCAGGCAAACTATACTGATCAGACATGTTAGTCAGGGTCAGGCAAAATATACTGATCAGAGATGTTAGTCAGGGTCAGGCAAACTATACTGATCAGACATGTTAGTCAGGGTCAGGTAAAACATACTGATCAGACATGTTAGTCAGGGTCAGGTAAAACATACTGATCAGACATGTTAGTCAGGGTCAGGCAAAACATACTGGACAAGACCCTCACCTTGGCTTCTTCGTAGCCTTTCCGGAACCGGGATGTTTTCATGGCAGCCTGGCTAATAAGATGAGGGATCGACGTGATCCCCGTAGTACTGATCGGATGAAGCCAAGCATAGCACAACCGCCAGGAGGACTCCTGTCCACCTTCATCAGCATGCTCGGGATGTGAGGAAAGCTACTGCAACCCTGCACTAAACGCCATTTTCAAGACGTACAAAAGAGTAACCAATTAATTGTGGTCATTCGCAAACAACATGTTTTTCTTGCACCGTGATACACTAGTTCGGATTCTGTTTTGTGACTTTCATGTTGTGTGTGGTAGACGATGACCGGGGGCAGGTCGCTTCCGTAGTTCAATCTATGTGGACTGTATCAATTCGTGCCACTTCTCGGTACGGCGGCTTCCAGAGCTAGTTTGTGTGGACTTTTTGATCTTAGATAGGTAGGTTTCGGTTTGAGTCTTGTGATTTGTACCTGATGTCGAAACCTGTATAAAGCATTAGTTAGACCTAGATTGGAGTACTGTGTACAGGTGTTGAGTCCTTATTATAGAGGTGATATAAACTTGATATAAAGAATACAAAAAAGCGACAACGCTAATAGAGAATTTATAATTACAGTTATGCGGAAAGACTCAGAAAAACCATCCTACAATGTCTAGAAAAGAGAAGAATTCGAGGTGACTTATTACAGGTTTATAAGATGATCAGAGGAATGTCAAATTAGACTATAAAAAGTTTTTTTTTAAATACAACCACCCACAAGAACAACAAGAAATATTTCCATTTTAACTAAAGCGAGGTCCATATTAGATATTAGGAAATATCTTTTTAGTCAGAGCGTGGTGAATGCTAGGAATGCATTGCAATAGGAGATAAATTGGATGAGCATACCTTTTAGAGTAAGGTAATGTAAATGAAACTGGTTGTATATAGACTCTGCAGAGTCTTCTAAACCAGTATAAAGAAGTTAAGTTAAGTTAGTTAAGTTGGTTAAGTTAGTTAAGTTAGTTAAGTTAGTTAAGCTAGTTAAGTTAGTTAAGAAACATTGAGTGTCTTTGGTCATGTTCCAGTTTTTCTCGTTCGATTTCTACTGCGGTGCTTCTTCGAAACGTGGGTAGTGCAATGTCAATTAGGAATTATATTTTATCGATGGGTGTTGATTTTAGACACCCTGAATTGGAAACAAAAGCTACCAGACTGAAAAATTAAGAAGAGATACTACCCTGAGCTACATAACGATAAACTACCCAAGCATGGACTGGACTCATGCATAAACCGACAGTTCTGTAACAAATACAACACAGAACGGAGGGGCATGGGCATTTCTGAACCTACCAAATGGCAGAAAAATAACACTGTCATTCGCTACTGGAAAATACACAAGCAATTTCAGAGCGGAGGCAGAGGCACTGAGGGCGGCAGTGGAAGAAATGGTGACAGGTAAAAGGAATGAAAGCCATATAGTCCTGCTTACAGACGCCTTGGCCGTAGTCACAGCACTAAAAAACCAGAAAAATCCTGAACTTAATGATTTAAGAGCAGAAAGTCAACTATGCCAGCAGTCCGCACCAAAAAGGGTAGTGGTACAGTGGGTTCCATCCCACTGCAACATCCAAGGCAACGAAGATGCAGACAGACTGGCAAAAGAAGGTGCAAGACTACCACAACCAGATACTAGTATGTCATACGAAGAGTCAAAACGGCTTATTAGAGCTAGATACATGACCAAATGGGAAACCGAACATACAGGCAACACCAAAAACGATGCCTATTACCAGTTGAACAGAAGAGAGCAGGTCGTGGTCTTCAGACTTCGCACTGGCCACAATAGACTGAGGTACCACCTATTCAACAAATTGAAGATAGGTGGCACTGACGAATGCCCGTCTGGTACCGGGAAAATGACCGTTGAGCATTTGCTGCAAAACTGCCCGACATATGAGGATCAGAGAGAGCAGATGTGGCCATCACCAGTGGCAACACTAGACAAGCTCTACGGCAGCGTCGACAGCCTCAGGATGACCGCTGCTTTTTTTCGAAAAAATAAAGGTTGATGTCTGACTGCGTACGATAAAGAAGAAGTAGACACCCTGATACTGTCAGGCCCGCCTCATTTATTGCTGTGTCAACTAGTTTTGCGTGAGCACTTTTTCCAGACTGGTGCAGCGAATTCAGCTACGGAAAAAAAAGGGCGAATGCCGATGTCCGGAGAAGTAATAGTTGTCCACCACATGTTGTGCCGGTCAGTTTTCAGATGATTTTATTTCTTGCTGCATCTTACGTTTTGTTTCCTGACAGTCTGTCATGTAAGACAATATGCGGTCTAACTTTATGTCTAGATATTTGGGAGCCGTGCAGTGTTCGAGTTCCTGTCCTTGCCACTTAATCTGAAGTTTTCTTTCTTGTCGCCTCTCTGTTTCTGAGGTGGTAGGCACATACCTGGGTTTTAATAGAATTTGGTTAAAGGTGTTTTTCGTTGTAGTATTCTGCAATGGCATTGAGAGAGTGTGATAGTTTGTTTTCCACCTCCTCAAACCCTTTTCCCTGGGCAGCAACTACTGTGTTCTCAGCATAGATTAATTTTCCTTCTGTCTGTGTCCATGGGTTGGTCATTAGTATATATTTTTTTCTAGCATAGGTCCTAGGACACTTCCTTGTGCAAGGCCGTTGTTTTGTTTCGCAATCTGCTGTCCTTTTGCATCAAAGTGAAATACAATAGCATATTCCTCACGAGATTTGATGATATTGGTCAGGATCCAGTCTTTCGTTATAGCGTATATCTTTGGTAGTAGTCGAGCTATGAAAAGATATTTGATGACTTATCTAGCAGATCCATGTAGCGCAGAGGAGACTGGGGCTGGAGACTTATTATCGGAGAGCCAAAATTGGCTGAGAAAGTATTTGGATATCTCAACTGAGCATCTCAACTCAGACAAGGGCAGGTCAATCTCATGTCACAACACGATGTGTGTCCATTGCCATTGCTATGTTCGGATTAGAAACACGAGAGAAATGCAGATAAATATTTACTTCAAGTCGGAAACAATTGTCCAAGAGGGAAATGAAAGTAGGGCAGCTCATGTCATGTATTAACTGGCCCAAGCAATTTGATATGGATGACAAGAGACGTCAGTCTAGGGAATAAGTTCAGTGGAAGGTCAGTCTAGGGAATAAGTTCAGTGGAAGGTCAGTCTAGGGAATAGGTTCAGTGGAAGGTCAGTCTAGGGAATAGGTTCAGGGGAAGGTCAGTCTAGGGAATAGGTTCAGGAGAAGGAACTTGCTAGATTGACAAGGGTTGCAGGCACATCAGTGATTCGTTGACTGCAGACAGGGCAGCGGGTTAGGGACAGTGCTACCACGTGGACACCGCCATTTTCTTTTAGGCGGAGCAAGAAATCCAATAACAGTGGAAGCGAGAGAGATTTCGGAGAAATCGGCAGATCAGGGGTTAGCTCACTATGCTGCAGGAGCAGTTGCACTTGTACCCGCTAGAGCGAATGAAGAACTTTCTGTAATGGTTACACGATGCGAGAAATCTGTTAATTTCGAGTGACAAAGTCGAGTTCAAAAGCAAGCTGAGGTTATAAACTGAGTAGTGTGAAGATCACAGCCATCATTTCTTGATAATCTGCTGTGGTCGAGAACAAGTTGAGGTTATAAACTCAGGAGTGTGAATATCACAGACATCATTGCTTGATGATCTGCTGTGGTCGAGAGAGAACTGATTGTGTGCAGGCTCAGTTCAGAGCTAAGTATCCGTAGTTGTAAAGGAGATCAGTTCTGATGATCTGCTCGGAAATAAAGAGAAAAAAAACGGCTCAGTGCTGAACGCACGACAAATGTGTATGCAGGACACCTAAAAGATCAGTCTCGCAGACTGACGCTTTGACTTCTCGTGTCAGGTTACATCAGATAACGTTGACTTCTCGTGTCAGGTTACATCAGATAACGTTGACTTCTCGTGTCAGGTTACATCAGATAACGTTAGCTGAATCAAATTGATCAGATAGGTCGGCCATAGCTCCTTGATCGAAAGTGAGTTGTGTCTCTAGCCTCCTCCGTGACCTCATTCTAGCCCAAGTGACAAGATTTTGTTTTACAGCATAGTTCAGTCAACCAGAGAGCGACAAATTCATCACAACACCGACGGTCTGAACGAACGTCAGAAAGAATGAGTTAATCTAATTATCCACTCAATTGTAACACAAGATGTGTATGGTTAACGTTTTGTGAATTGTGTAGTAAAGATAGGAGACTGAGAATTTGGGAAAAATAGTTGCAGGGATAAGCTTATGATTACATCCCCTTGAATGGATAGTTTGCCATGTTTGGATTAGTTAGGTTTTTTTTTAATTCTGTTGAAACATTCATTTTTTTAAATAACTTAATTGCTTTTTGTTTTATATCGAATCAAGTCTTAGAGTCTTATATATTGAGTCTTAACGTTAAAGTATTACATGTTTTTATGGTTAATATACGGTCAGGAATCCTAGCTCTATCCCACTTGGACAGAAAATCACTTTACAGCGTGTTCGTAGACCATGACAAGACGTTTGGCAACTTATATGATCCCTCTGCAAGTTTCTCGGGCACTTTGAAGTGTCCTGAAGTTAATTAACACCATTTTAAAACTCTGCGAGGCGTGTTCAAATAAAACCGGACCAAACTGCAACAAGCGAACATACGTACGATGCGGATGATAACGTCCCTTCTGGTGTAAACAGCACATACCAACCGTCATGTTTGCAAAATGTATAATTATCCTTCGACTCATAGTTTCCTCAGCAGACCGTTTAAAGCATGGCGGGTGTAGTACGGAATCCGAGCGGTAATTTGATTTATAACAGCTGAAGGATGTCGACCAGTTGACATTCATTGCAGAATGCTGGCAGTGTATGGTGACAAAAGTGTGTCGAAGACAACAGGGAAGAACTGGACAGCAATATTTAAAGAAAGATATTAGTTAATGCAACAATATGCGCCTGACCTGGTCTCGGAATATCTATCGTTAACTCACGTCCTTCTTTAAACATCGTTGTCTATTCTCCACTGTTGTCTTCGACACTTTTGTCCCCATACACTGCCTGTATTCTGCGATGAATGTCAACTGGTCGACATCCTTCAGCTGTTAGAAACCGAATCTGCTCGATGCTCAATTCCAGACGGATTCCGTATCACACCCGCCATGTTTTCGACGGTCTGCTGAGGAAATTATGAGTCAGACGATAATGAAATTTTGCAGACTTGACGATTGATATGTGCTGTTTACACCAACATTGACGTCATCGTGTCCATCATACGTATGTTTACTTATTGGTCTGATCGGGTTTCGTTTGAACACGCCTCGTACGAAGATATAACATTTCTACATGAAGGTCAGCGTTCTGATTCCTATGAGAAAAGACACGGTGTGTGATCGGGATGTGTGTTATCACCTTTTCTCTCATCCTCTGGTTCTTGGCTGCAACGTCATCAAACAAATATAACAGAAGCGAAATGGACTCTGACAAAACGACTTGATGATTGGAACTTTGCTGACGACTTGACTCTTTTGTTTTATAACCTTAGTCTTCTTCTTCTTCCGCTTCTTTTTCTTCTTCTTCTTCTTCTTCTTCTTCTTCTTCTTCTTCTTCTTCTTCTTCTTCTACTTCTTCTACTTCTACTTCTACTTCTTCTTCTTCTTCTTCTTCTTCTTCTTCTACTTCTTCTACTTCTACTTCTACTTCTACTTCTTCTTCTACTTCTTCTACTTCTTCTTCTACTTCTTCTTCTTCTTTTTCTTCTACTTCTTCTACTTCTTCTTCTACTTCTTCTACTTCTACTTCTACTTCTTCTACTTCTACTTCTTCTACTTCTACTTCTACTTCTTCTTCTACTTCTTCTACTTCTTCTTCTACTTCTTCTTCTTCTTTTTCTTCTACTTCTTCTACTTCTTCTTCTACTTCTTCTACTTCTACTTCTTCTTCTACTTCTACTTCTACTTCTACTTCTACTTCTTCTACTTCTACTTCTTCTTCTTCTACTTCTACTTCTTCTACCTCTACTTCTTCTACTTCTACTTCTTCTACTTCTACTTCTACTACTTCTACTTCTACTACTTCTTCTACTTCTACTTCTACTTCTACTTCTTCTACTTCTACTTCTTCTACCTCTACTTCTTCTACTTCTACTTCTTCTACTTCTACTTCTACTACTTCTACTTCTACTACTTCTTCTACTTCTACTTCTACTTCTACTTCTTCTACTTCTACTACTTCTTCTTCTTCTACTTCTACTTCTTCTACTTCTACTTCTACTTCTACTTCTTCTACTTCTACTTCTTCTTCTTCTTCTACTTCTTCTACTTCTACTTCTACTTCTTCTTCTACTTCTACTTCTACTTCTTCTTCTTCTACTTCTTCTACTTCTACTTCTACTTCTTCTTCTTCTTCTTTTTCTTCTACTTCTTCTACTTCTTCTTCTTCTACTTCTACTTCTACTTCTACTTCTTCTACTTCTACTTCTACTTCTACTTCTACTTCTTCTACTTCTACTTCTACTTCTTCTTCTTCTTCTTTTTCTTCTACTTCTTCTACTTCTACTTCTACTTCTTCTACTTCTACTTCTACTTCTACTTCTACTTCTACTTCTACTTCTACTTCTTCTACTTCTTCTTCTACTTCTTCTACTTCTACTTCTACTTCTACTTCTTCTACTTCTACTTCTTCTACTTCTACTTCTACTTCTACTTCTACTTCTTCTTCTTCTACTTCTTCTTCTTCTACTTATTCTACTTCTACTTCTACTTCTTCTTCTTCTACTTCTACTTCTTCTACTTCTTCTACTTCTTCTTCTACTTCTTCTACTTCTACTTCTTCTTCTTCTTCTTCTACTTCTACTTCTTCTACTTCTACTTCTACTTCTTCTTCTACTTCTTCTACTACTTCTTCTACTTCTACTTCTTCTTCTTCTTCTTCTACTTCTTCTACTTCTACTTCTACTTCTTCTTCTTCTTCTTCTACTTCTTCTACTTCTACTTCTACTTCTTCTTCTCATTCGAAACGTTTCTGTATTACGTCTACACATGAAGGTCAGTTCTCTGGATAAAGATTGCTGTAGTGCAGAATTCTTCAAGGCTCTCACATACGCCAATTGTAGCCTTTGAATGTGGCCAGTTAATCTTTTATTTCTCGTACTCATACAGAACAGGATCACTTGCAGTGCTCAATCAAGGCAGTGATAGTTGTCTCTCGTTTCGCTGACTAATTCTTATCGGATAAGGATCCGCTTTTCCTGGAAGACGGTTGGTTGTTCTATCTGTTCTCATGTTCCTTCCATCTTTGCTAACCTGCCTGCTGAGTCATTTCCTGATATGCCACAGTGTGCTGCCATTTTGGGGTACAAGTTGTCCACTCCGGTCTATGTGTATGACAAGGATAAGAATAACACCACTGCCACACAGAGAGCATGTCGTAAAATGCTAAAATGCGACTAATTGTGTCACGAGGCATAACACCGACCACGGTTAGCTGTTTTTTTTAGAGCAGTATAGATAGCGCCTAAGAAGTCGCTGGTCTACTTTGCTCTAGTGTTTGAGTCTATTAAGATGGATTCGCACATCAGTTAACCACCATTCGCGGTACTTGTTCCAGCGCAGCGTAGTAATAAACTGCTCGAGCCTAGCCCGCTAAGCAGGAAATCCTCCTCCTGGCTACATCTAGATGCTGGGACCTGGACATGGACAGCTCCCCTGTAGAAGTACAAGTCAAGAATTAAGAATGGTGTTCCCTCTTCGATCCCTTTTCATTTGGCAGAGATACCCTGTTACGGCCTGTCATCCAGGATCACCACGTGAAGACGAAGAAGGGTCTTGACGGCTCTTGGTCGCTGACTGCTACATCCCACGCCTTTTGATCCTAACACGAGTGAATATGAAACCAGTCTTAGTTACACACTAGGGTTCCCAACAGCGTGTTTATACAAACTAGTCACACACATTCGTTAAAATAGTGAATAGTTCCTGAAGAAGGGTTTCATGGCCTCACCTTCTCCACTGGTATAAGACATGAGCTCCCAAATAAAATGACTTCTTATGACCACCCTACAGAAACGTAAGAAGTGATTCCAAAAAATGTCTGGTCTCAAAGTCACGCAATTTCAGTCACAGAACATTCGACTTCCTTCCAACCCGTGGCGTGCGAAGATGATTGTTTCTGACTTAGCGTGCCAGGTAAATGGTCTCAGAGAGCGAGGTCTGCGCCGAGTTTAATGGTCAGGCGACTAGTCACGGCACTATATTCATCAACTGTTTCATAACATTCTGAGAGAGACTATGGTGTTGGTCTTTGGAGAGAGGGACAGACATAGAGATGGAGAGGGGGGAGAGAGAGAGAGAGAGAATATGATGGAATGAGACAGAGTCTAATATTGAGAGATAGAAACGCAAATTATTTTTTTTTTCCAAAAGGACCATTTTGTGCGACATCGGGAGAGCGAAAGAATACTATGGAAGGAGAAAGCTATGCTGAATTTTGGATAAAGAGAGAGAGAAAGAGCAAACGAGCAAGAGAGAATGAGATTAATATTGAATTATACGGAAAGGAAAGAAAGAGGGAGATTAAAATTGAGTTTTTTGGAGGAGAGAGAGAAAAAGATAAAGAAACATTAATGTTGAATTCTGGAGAGATAGAAAGAGATGACTATAATTGAGTTCTGTTTAGATGGAGAGAAATATAGAGAGAATGAAAGACAGAGAAGTAGACATTAAAGTTGTTCTGGAGACAGACAGATAGTGAGACCTATGTGCGAGTTCATCGTAATAGACTCAAACACTAGAGCAAAGTAGACCCGCAGCCTGTTCGGCGCCATCTGTGATGCTCTTAGCAAACCACCTAACCATCGCCGGTGTTATGCCACGTCACACAGTTAGTCGCCTTTTACAAAATGATCTCTGTGGGCCAGTGGTGCTATTCTTGGACCACTAGGACTACGTGGTACTATTGTCAAACTTGTTCCTTATCTAGGGCACAGGAGAGGAAACGTACAACATATAAAACGAAATGGAGACGGTGTGGGCTAGTGGTTAAGTGATTGCTCACAACCAGAAGGTTCTGGGTTCGATCCACATCACAGCACCAGCCGTTACCCCGGTGAGCAAACCCTTAGAAAATGCAGGAGGAAGCATGCCCTTACATAAATGATTGCTGAAGTCGGATGCACTGGGCCGACAGGCACAAAATACAAACCACAGTGCAACGCACACCGTTTTGTGGAATAGAGAAATAAGCCGGAAAAAATTTTTTTCTAAATAAAACCAAATGTCCAAGAGAAGTCATTGGTGGGGCCAGGAGAAATAAAGTGAGAAATAGAACATGAGAAATTATGTTGAGGACTACTTCTAGTGATGAATACATATCATGACAGGGTACAAGACAGTTATGTAATCTCATGGAATGCAATCTGATCAACTTTCACTGCACACTTATAACACAAGAAAATCTGGCTACATGGCACGAGGAAGACCGCATGGTAGACGGATGGGTGATATCATATAAGTTCTACACCAACACCATCTTACTTACAATAATCGAAGCAGCACACATGGACGAGGAAAGATAAATTGAGCTTACTATGACGCTTTACGGTAGAGGTGGACATAAAGGTAAATGAGGATAGGGAAAGTATGCTAATGACAGCAACATCGCAATAACATGTGTTATGTCCGACTCAACAACGGGAAGGAAGACTAACGTCCGGTCAGTCAAAACATACTGAACAGATATGTTAGTCAGGGTCAGGCAAAACATACTGAACAGACATGTTAGTGAGGGTCAGGCAAAACATACTGAACAGACATGTTAGTCAGGGTCAGGCAAAACATACTGAACAGACATGTTAGTCAGGGTCAGGCAAAACATACTGAACAGACATGTTAGTCAGGGTCAGGCAAAACATACTGGTCAGACATGTTAGTCAGTTCAGGCAAAACATACTGATCAGACATGTTAGCCAGGTTCAGGCAAAACATACTGATCAGATAGGTTAGTCAGGGCAGTTGAAACATAGTGATCAGACATGTTAGTCAGGATCAGGCAAAACATACTGGACAGACATGTTAGTCAGGGTCAGGCAAAACATACTGGTCAGACATGTTAGTCAGTTCAGGCAAAACATACTGGTCAGACAAGTTAGTCAGGTTCAGGCAAAACATACTGATCAGACATGTTAGTCAGGTTCATGCAAAACATACTGATCAGATAGGTTAGTCAGGGTCAGTTGAAACATACTGATCAGACATGTTTGTCAGGGTCAGGCAAAACATACTGGTCAGACATGTTAGTTAGGTTCAGGCAAAACATACTGATCAGACATGTTAGTCAGGTTCAGGCAAAACATACTGATCAGATACGTTAGTCAGGGTCAAGCAAAACATACTGGTCAGACATGTTAGTCAGGGTCAGGCAAAACATACTGGTCAGACATGTGGGTAATGGTCAGACAAAACATGCTGGTCAGACAAGTTAGTCAGGTTCAGGCAAAACATACTGATCAGACATGTTAGTCAGGTTCAGGCAAAACATACTGATCAGATAGGTTAGTCAGGGTCAGTTGAAACATACTGATCAGACATGTTAGTCAGGGTCAGGCAAAACATACTGATCAGACATGTTAGTCAGGTTCAGGCAAAACATACTGATCAGACATGTTAGTCAGGTTCAGGCAAAACATTCTGATCAGATATGTTAGTCAGGGTCAAGCAAAACATACTGGTCAGACATGTTAGTCAGGGTCAGGCAAAACATACTGGTCAGACATGTTAGTCGGGGTCAGGCAAAACATACTGGTCAGACATGTTAGTCAAGGTCAGGCAAAACATACTGGCCAAGACCCTTACCTTGCCTTCGTCGTAGCCCTTCCTGGAAACGGGCTGTTTTCATGGCAGCCTCACTAACGAGATGAGGGATCGACGTGATCCTTGTAGTAGTGAGCGACACACAGATAAAGCTAAGCATAGCACTACCGCCTGGAGGACGCCGTTCCATCTTCATCAACACTCTCAGGACGAGAGAAGCGATTCGTCAACCCGCCTCTGGACTTCCTTTTCAAGGCGCACAAAAGAGAAATCCTACTCATATTGTGGCGTTCAACAACACCAACAACCCATTCAAAAACACACAAAACGAACAACAGAAAATAACAGTTATTAATACGCCTTGCGTGAATCGTAGCACGGTCCAGCGGGTGACTAACACGACATCAGCACAAACTACAGACGAGTTAAGAGGTTTTGTCGGACGAAATTCACCCAAAAGTGTTACACTGATGAAACCTTGCATCATGCACAACTTGTGACCGTAGAAGAAAGATGAAGTTGGATCTGGACATTTATATTAACTGTTATTTGTACATAACTTTAGTAAAAAAAGATATAATTATGTACACATAACTGTATATAAAATCATACATACAAACAAATACAAACACATTAACATACACTTAGAAATACAGCAAAATACGAGTAGATATACACACACAGCATACACATATCAAGACTTACAAAACGTACACATACAACACATATAACACACACACACATTTAAATATATACATAACACACACAGTCACGTATAAATGCACAAATACATATAAATTCACATATAACACAAATGCATATAAATTAACATTTAACACAAATGCATATATATTCACATATAACACAAATGCATGTAGATTCACATATAACACAAATACATATAAATTCACATATAACACAAATGCATTTGATGCACATATAACACAAATACATAAATTCACATATAACACGAATACATATAAAGAAACGTACACACATCCCACATATACATAAGTACAAATATACTACGCACATATAAATGCGCGCATATACAAACACATGTAAATAAGCATGCATATACACATAAATACAAATGCATAAATACGGATATAACACACGCATGCGCATATGGATACACATATATCACGCATATAAATACGTATTTACACTTTTGGAGGCTCGGTTTTCACAATCCCAACGTTCTGGGTTCGATTCCCACTTGTGTCTAGTTTGGAAGACACTGTTTTTTTTTCGGGCGATTGCCAAGAAACTTATAACAGCCAAATAGGTGGCGGTTGTAAGAAGCTACGTTCTGTAAAGGGCATGCTACTTACTTTTTACTTGTATATAATACTCCCATATATTGAGACCAATATAACACACATATAAATACATATAAAATACACATATGGATACACATATTACAGACATATAAATACGTATAAAATACACATATGTATACCCATATAAATACACATATAAATACGTATATAATACTCAAACATATAGATAATCATATAAAACGTACATATAAATAAAAACACATGCACACAGCCCACATATACACAAATGCACAGATACACACACATGCAAATAGACACACACACACACACACACATATAAATGGTGTAGATTTCCAGGAGACGGATGTAATAACCTGGGGCTCCCAGCTGGTTTAAGACAAGAGCTCGCAGATTGTATGACTTTGTATAGCCGCCAGCACAGAAATATAAGCGCTTGTCCCCAACAATGTCTGGTTTCCAAATAACGCCATCGCAGGCATAGAGTCGAGCACTTCTTCGCCACATGTGGCGTAATAAGGTATTTGTTTTTGGTGTGGCTTGCCCGGTAGATGATCTCTGAGAGTGAGGTCATTTAGTGTCACGGTGCTATAGTCATCAATTGTTTTATACGTTTCTGAGAGGTACGGTAAGGTTGGGGCTTTGGGGAGAAGAAATATGAGGGAGGAAGAGAAGGAGTTGTGAAAGAGGATGGGGGGAGAGAGAGAGAGAGAGAGAGAGAGAGAGAGAGAGAGAGAGAAAGCGAAGGAGAAAGCGAGACTAATATTGATTTTTGTTTGATGAAGCAGAAAGAAAAACAAGTGTAATATTGAAATGTATAGCGAGAGACAGTGCGAGAGAGAGAGAGAGAGAGCGTGAGGGAGAGAGAGTGAGAGAGAGAGAGAGAGAAAGATTAGTAATGAAATTTATTTGAAAAAAAAAGAACGCGAAAAGTAGTCTAATGTCGCATTTTGGTGAGATAGAGAGTGAGAAGAGAGAGAGAGACAGAGAGTGAGAGAGAGAGAGAGAGGAAGAGACAGAGAACTAGAGAGAGGAAGAGGGAAAGATGTTTTGTGTTTAGAGAAGGAGAAAGGGAAAAGAGTTTAAAATTGAAATTTTGAGAGATTGAGAGAGAGAGAGAGGGAAGGAGAGAGAGACGAGAGGGAAGGAGAGAGAGACTAATTTTGAGTTTTGTTTGGAGAAGAATGGGGAAAAAGAGTCCAACATTGAAATATGGAGAGAAAGGGAGAGAGAGAAAGAGAGCAGGGGCAGAGAAAGACTAGTTATGAATTTTAGTTACGAAAGGAGAACGCGAGATGTGATTTAATATTGAATTCTGATATCATCATCATGTAGCATGTCCTTTGTAGAACGTCGCTCCCATCACAGTCTGTCTGAAAGAAACTCGTTCCCTTGCCAAAACACCAGCCTCCGCCACTGTCATACTCAGGCATTCCTGGATATCTTGGTGCCATCGTCTTCTTGGTCTACCCCTTCCTCTTTTGCCTGACACCATACCTTCCATCACTGTTCTCTCAAGACTGGCGTGTCTCTTGATGTGACCAAAGTATTTGCATTTTCTAGCCAAAATGGAATTGATAAACCAGTTCTCCTCTATGCTCAACTCTTGCCGAATGTCTACATTTGTTCTTTTCTCTGTCCATGGTATTCTGGGGATCTTTCTGTAACATTTTGACTCGAAGGATTCGATTCTTTGTCTAGAAGTTTTGGTAATCGTCCATGCTTCACAGCCATAAGCTGCCACAGGAAAAACACAGGCTCTCAAGACTTTTACTTTTATCGTTTTGTTGGTGCCCTGCCATAATTTCTTCAGGCTGTTCAGTCCCTGCATTGCCATAGCTAGTCTTCTTCTGTTTTCTTTCGAGCAGTCACCATTTTTGTCAATTCTGGAGCCCAGATATTCAAAATGTGTAACCTGATCTATTTCCTCACCAGCCACTGTAAATTTATGCTGACATTGTGTTTTATCGGTGGTCATTATCTTTGTTTTGTTTATGTTTATGAACAGTTTTTGATCTGTACTATGTCCATTAACGGCTGAAAGTAGCTGCTCTAGCCCTTCTGCACTTCTTGATAGGATCACTGTGTCATCTGCGTAACGTAACTCTGGAATCTCGTACCCCCCAATCGTAAATGGGTCGAAACACTCAATGTTCTCATCTTTTCGAACATTTCTCATTTTACATTCCGCATATATGTTGTACAGATAAGGTGAGATGATACATCCCTGTCGGACTCCCTTTTGTACTGCAAACCAATCTGATGTTTGGTCAAATACTCGGACAGCGGCTTGTTGATCTTGGTATAATGTTTCAATGAGATGGACTATATGCAAAGGAAACCCCATTTACTTCATGGTTCTCCACAGATTTTGATGTTTTACCGTGTCGAAGGCCTTAGTGTAATCAATGAAACATGTGTACAGGTCTACATTAAACTCTCTACATTTTTCATAGATATTCCTTAAATTGAATAGGTGGTCCCGGGTCCCCCTGTCTTTCCTAAAACCTGCCTGGACTACGTGAATTTCAGATTCAAACCTTTTCTCTATCCTTCTTAATAGGATTCGCAAGAGTATCTTGCTAGCGTTGCTGATCAGCGCGATAGTTCGGTAGTTCGTGCACAGCTTCAGGTTGCCTTTTTGGGGGAAGAGAATATAAATTGATTTCTTCCATGCTTTTGGCCACTTTGCACTGTGCCATATCTGTTTACACAACTTGTGATAGACTCGAGCACATGCCTCCCCTCCTGCTTGTATTAGCTCTGCCGGGATATCATCACATCCTGGGGACTTTCCCTTTTTCAGGCTTTTAATTGCAGAGCGTACTTCTTCCAATGTTCGTTCAGGTTCTTTCTCATCCTTTGGTAGGATTGTAACTGAGCACTTTGTGCTATCTCCATACATGGTTCTGCAGTACTCTCTCCATCTATTCAGTATGTCTTTGGTTTCCGTTAATGTGTTATCCTCTTTGTCATTGATGACATGTGGAACCGGACGGAATTCCCCTGTCAGTGTTCTAATTGCTTTGAATGCTTCTCTTCCTCTGCCTTGTTGTTGTAGGTTTTCTATATCCTTACACTTTCCTACTATGTATCTTCTTTTATCTTTTCTTATTTCTCTTCTAACTTTTCTTGCGCAGTTTTAATATGCTGTGTTGGTCCCCTTACTTCCCATTTGTTTTAATTGTTGCCTTTCTGCAATGAGTTTCTGTGTTTCTTCTGTTATATAGCTCTGTGTCTTGTGCAATATCTTTGGAATCATTTCTTTTTCTGTCGAGATCAAAATATCCCTTGCGTACGATGTCAACTCCTCAGATGTCATCTCTTCCTGTATATATATATATATTTAGTGAGATAGAGAGAGATAAAGAGAGAAAGAGAAAAAGAGAGAAAGAGAGATAGTGAGAGAGAGGAAGATCGGGAGATAGAGACGGAGATAGAGAAAGAGAAAGACGTTATGAATTTTATTTGGAAAAAAAGAGAAAGTGATAAAAAGTCTAGTTTTTAATTTTGGAGTGAGAGAGAGAATAAAGCGAGAAAGAGACTGATAGCGAATTTAGATTTAGCTAATGGATTGACAAACTAATGGGTTGACAAACGAATGGATTGACAAACTAATGGATTGACAAACTAATGGATTGACAAACTAATTGATTGATAAACTAATGGGTTGACAAAGGAATCGATTGGCAAACTAATGGATTGACAAACTAATGGATTGACAAACTAATGGATTGACAAACTAATTGATTGACAAACTAATGGGTTGACAAACGAATGAATTGACAAACTAATGGATTGACACACTAATGGATTGACAAACTAATGCATTGACAAACTAATGGATTAACAAACTTATGGACAAACTAATGGATTGACAAACTAATGGATTGACAAACTAATGGATTGACAAACTTATGGACAAACTAATGGATTGACAAACTAATGGACTGACAAACTAATTGATTGACAAACTAATGGATTGACAAATTAATGGATTGACAAACTAATGGAGAGAGAAACTAATGGAGATAGAAACTAATGGAGAGAGAAACTAATGGAGAGAGAAATTAAATGGTTGAATGTAACTGAGAGAGAAGGAACACTAATAAGGTTGTTTTAGTGTGAGAAAGCAACTTATCAACTTTGACAGCTGCTAAACACACGAACATCAACAAGGCAAGAAAACAACAGCTGATAAACTATACTTATTAAATAATAATGTATTCTACCAATATTAAACTTGTCCCTTATCCAAAGGCACAGGAGAGGAACATTGCAAAGTGTTAAATCAGACGTCTAAGTAAATTGGTTGAAATGAGGACATTATAAATATGGTAAGAGTTATCTATTGTCTATTGTGCTGAATACAAGGTGAACCTGGATAACGGGCTGCCACAGAGTAGACTGACTAAGGAGAAGGGATCGAAGAGGGAAGGTTAACCGGTACTAAAAAATGTCTGCTGAAGTCGGATGTGCCAGATCGAAAGGTGCAAATATCGGAATCGAGTTGTAAACTACGCCACAACGTATTCCTTACTTTGGACAGAATTCTGCTACTTGCAAAGCCCTTTTTAAGAACTTGGTAGCGGGAGTTTGAGAGAGAATGAAGAAGAAGAGCAACAAAAAGAAGAAGAAGAGGAAGAAAAAGAAAGAAGAACAAGAAAAAGAAGAACAAGAAGAACACAATGTAGCCAGAAAATATGATAATTCTGAAATCTTACGGGAACATAACCCGACCTACTACCCCTACCCATTTAAAAGAAGATCTGGCTTCTTTGAGCGACGAAGAAGACTAAGTGGCAAATGGATAGAAGAGAACCAACATCATATCGACTGAACAAGTTCGTATCTCAGCAGGGTGGAGAAGGTGGAGAGGGAGGCGGTCAGAGGAAACGATACAGAGGCCCCGGTTGAAAGCATCTCTGAACAGTTTCCTCTACGATGTCACCTCCTGAGAGACGATTGGTCTAGCCCGCTGTTGTGTTTACATGCACGATCTGTTATTTCTACAAGTCACGTGATGAACGTATGGCTCCTCCCTTCTTTAAGTTCAATGTTGCACGTGTATCTATTTTTATTTCGTTCACCTTATTTATCTATTCCCCAAGGCGGTGTGCGTTGCCCTAGGGTTTTTATTTTGGGCCTGTTGGCCCAGTGCATCCGACTTCAGCTTGCATTTTATGTAACGGTCTGCTTCCTCCTGTATTTGCTAAGGGTTTCCTTCCCCGGGGTAACGGCCGGTGCTGTGATGGGAATCGAACCCAGCACCTTCTAGTTGTGAGCCGTGTCACTTAACCACTAGCCTACGTCGGATCCATATCTATTTCAAATTGTCGTACACAAATCTCTGTCAGCAGCTCCGTTATCGTCTTCTTCATCTCTTTCTCCTTCTTCATATTCTCGTTAAAACGCCATATAAGCCCGATAATCCCTGTATTATATGTGTCCTGCATTACAAGATAGTTAACATTTCAAATTAAAGACAGACGCATACAATATATTGAGCATATAAAAAGCCCTCGCTGAAAACCATCGATCAACCAATCAATCAATCAAAGCCGGTCGCTACTCTCGGTGCACGGGCCATTGACAACACTCCGCCGTCAGACACGGTCCAGCACCACTCACTCTGCCTCTCTCCAGGTTGAATCATTGAATCGTAGTTCCCTCTCGCAATCTCTTCTCCATCCATTTTTAAGATGTTTCTCTTTCACAGCGAACGTCACGTGAGAGCCTCCATAGCAATACAGGGCAATGTTTTCTTCTCCGTATGTCCTATCCAGGCCCATTTTCTTATGTGTTGTTCCAGTGGTTGGTGTTTGGGCCTTTCCCATAAGTCTTCATTTATCACCATGTCACTTTATGCCCATTTTCTTATGTGTTGTTCCAGTGGTAAAGAGAGTGGTCTTCATCACTTGTGATTGACAAAACTATCAATGTTCCAGTGGTTGGTGTTAGGGCCTTTCCCATAAGTCTTGATTTATCACCATGTCACTTTATGCCCATTTTCTTATGTGTTGTTCCAGTGGTTGGTGTTGGGGCCTTTCCCATAAGTCTTGATTTATCACCATGTCACTTTATGCCCATTTTCTTATGTGTTGTTCCAGTGGTTGGTGTTTGGGCCTTTCCCATAAGTCTTCGTTTATCACCATGTCACTTTATGCCCATTTTCTTATGTGTTGTTCCAGTGGTAAAGAGAGTTATCTTCATCACTTGTGATGGACAAAACTATCAATGTTCCAGTGGTTGGTGTTAGGGCCTTTCCCATAAGTCTTCATTTATCACCATGTCACTTTATGCCCATTTTCTTATGTGTTGTTCCAGTGGTTGGTGTTGGGGCCTTTCCCATAAGACTTCATTTATCACCATGTCACTTTATGCCCATTTTCTTATGTGTTGTTCCAGTGGTTGGTGTTAGGGCCTTTCCCATAAGTCTTCAGTTATCACCATGTCACTTTATGCCCATTTTCTTATGTGTTGTTCCAGTGGTTGGTGTTTGGGCCTTTCCCATAAGTCTTGATTTATCACCATGTCACTTTATGCCCATTTTCTTATGTGTTGTTCCAGTGGTTGGTGTTAGGGCCTTTCCCATAAGTCTTGATTTATCACCATGTCACTTTATGCCCATTTTCTTATGTGTTGTTCCAGTGGTTGGTGTTAGGGCCTTTCCCATAAGTCTTGATTTATCACCATGTCACTTTATGCCCATTTTCTTATGTGTTGTTCCAGTGGTTGGTGTTGGGGCCTTTCCCATAAGTCTTCAGTTATCACCATGTCCCGCCACTTTATACCCATTTTCTTTCGTAAGCATACGTTAACGAAGGACTGTAATCTGTATTGTATCGTCTTGGTTACTCTCCATGTTTCTGTTCCATACAACAGCATTGATGTAAACCATGCAGGAATGAATAAATATACGTTCTAGAGGATGACAAAGTTATACGTGGGAGCACAACATCAGAAGATAGACAGTAAAAAAGATACCAGGAGGCACCGCAATGGCAAGGGACAGAAGACGTTGGAGATGCATATTAGATCTTATCTGCTCATAAACGACCTATTGTTTCTACAGAATTACACGGCCAGCAGGCTTTTGACCGTTGTGAATCATGTGTAAAATACAATAAGGGGAATAGTCATCTACTCATGAGGGGGTTTTAACTGCACTTAGTCGACTCGTACTATCAGCGTGGCAGTAGTCCTACCATTGCCTCTGTCCCACACAGAGCTCTAACGAACACCACTCTACAAACAGTATGTACTTGAAGAATTGCTGTTACTCTTGTATTATTTTCACAATGAGTCTACGTTTTGTACTCCATGAAAAGGACGTTAAGGTTTCATCAAATCCAGAGCGTGCTGGTGAAGGTGAACCGAGGTCCTTCAGGCGTTTGTGCTATGCTTAGGTTAATCTGCGTGACGTTTACATTACGGGGATCACATTGATCCATACCTCATCCTGGTCAGTATATTGTGCATGACCCTAACGCAACATCCTGATCAGTATATTGTGCCTGACCCTAACGCAACATCCTGGTCAATATATTGTGCCTGACCCTAACGCAACATCCTGATCAGTATATTGTGCCTGACCCTAACGCAACATCCTGGTCAGTATATTGTGTCTGACCCTAACGCAACATCCTGGTCAGTATGTTGTGTCTGACTGGTCAGCGTCTCAGTTTCCCAAAAATTATTGTAACATAGTATCTTTGAAACTGTTCAGCCTTTCCACCTAACCCTGATCCTCCACATTTTCCTCTCTCTCTCTTTCACTCTCTCGCCCATTTCACCAAAAACAAAATAAAGGGAAAATCCCCGTTGAAACGAAATCTGGATCCTTTTTTGTGTGTGTGTGACGTTTTCAGCGAACGTTTTTCAGCAGAGAACACAAACCGAGTTCCGCTTTGCCCGTGTCACGAAAGTTGAAGAAAATTGAGTTTTCAGCGCCAAGTGTGGCCACCCAAACTCATTACCATGGCTCCAGTCTTGTGCCAGAGCCGCGAGCCAAAACTTTCTGGGCCTATCTTTATGCAAATTTGCCACAATCAAAGAAATCTCCACGTGCGTCTGGAGCCAGGTGTTAATCAGACACGTGGATGTTGGCGGGGTAGGGGGGCAGGATGGCTTTGATTGGGTTAGCCTAGGGCTCCGCGAGCTGTAATAACCTTATATTGATTCACAGCGATCCTTTGACTGTTTTAAGACGCTGTTCGATTTGTTTTGGCTTCTCTTTCTTTCAGAGCAAAATTATTAGAAGAAATATAGGTTGCTGTTCGTTAAATGTTTACCGCCATATACCGTACCGCGCGCCACATTCCACCACATGCATAGTCGTGTAAGTTATATATAAGAAATATAGGGCAAGAAATGTGAACCATATCGACATTAAAATGAAAAATAATGCCGATGATAAAGATAAAGTGTCAATGAAAAGTGTTACTGCAAACGGGCTGTTGTCATGGCAGCTTGGCTAAAGAGGTGAGGGAAAGACGTCATTCTGATAATATTGAGCGTCACGCAGATGCGACAATAGTTTGGAGTGATCTCGGTCCACCATCATTAGCAAGCTCTGGATGTTAAAAAAGCTACTGCAACCCGCCAATTAACGCCGTTTTCAGGTAGGGCAGAAGAGTGCTCATACTCATTGTTAGCATTCAACAACAATAATAACAACAACAATAATAACAACTGAGTTCAAAGCACAAAATGAATGAACATTTGGGGTTCTACTGCCCTAGTCATGACTGGGCCGACATGAAAGGGCCGACATCCTGCTTGCGCTAACATGCACTGTGCCAACATTGGATGTGGATTGGTGTAACATATTTAGTCTGACCGCCTGGTGGATGATGTTAAAATAAGGCGAGGCTGCGGCGGCTTTGTGGATGTATATAATGGGGAAAAAACAAATGAAGAAAATGTAAAAGTTGATTACGGTTGAGTTTAATCAACATTTTAAAATGGGTATGGTCAGATACCGCACCGAGACTAGAACACAAAGAAAACCTACGTTACGGCCAATAGGCCTTCATCAGGGACAATAAATAACAACAATACTGAACTAACAAATCAATATATAAGAAAAAAATTGTCTGTTTATCCAATATTCAGTCGAACATCTGACCCAACCAGTCGTTTAGACAGACTGGGTCTACTATCAGATAAGCATACCATTTTTTCCTTATATGTTGATTTGTTAGTTCACTATTGTTGTTATTTGTTGTCCCTGATGAAGGTCTATTGGTCGTAACGTAGGTTTTGTTTGTGTTCTCGTCTCGGTGCGGTATCTGACCATACCCATTTTTAAATTTTGATTAAACTCAACCGCAATCAACTTTTACATTTTTTTCATTTGTTCTGTTTTTCCTGTTGGATGATAACACAGCAATAGACTTTGAAATCAAACGAGTGTCGAGGAGTGTGTTACGCTGAAGAGGACGCAGGAGAGTGTTCAACCAACAACTTACAGGAACAAAAGCTATCCACGTCTTTCACCATTTGCTGAGAAAGACTGGACAGCTGTAAGTCTACACGAAGTTGAGTTGTAAATTGATTCATTCCATAGAGCCGATGTAACGGCTAACAAAATTAGTTTAAATGCTGTATAGCTGATATATTGGCTTGAACAATTGTCATCCATGTATACATAAATACATTTGGAGCGTGTAGCTAAGTCGACAGTGAGCTGGCTTGCTTGAATGGGATTACAGCATTCCAAGGGCTCGAGTCTACGGACGAACAGAAAACAAATCCGGGATGAGATTCGTGCGTGGTACTGTCCCTCCTTCAGTCGACCTAGGTGCAATTGAGTACTTGACGTATGAATTAGGGAATGAGAAAAGCAGCATGGGAGGGAACTGGACACCCCATCTCACAGAGGATGCGGCTTAGTACATGAAGAATTATCTTTATTCCCGACAGAAATTATTGCCATGGAACTGACCCTCAGCATCCATCTGAGAGAAACTGAGCACCTATGGGTATGCCCGGAGTGCAGTGACATCGATTCTTAGAAGCAGAAACAAATCATGTACAACGACGATAGCACAAAATATGCAATTCAGTATATTAAGCTACTGCTTGCATGGCCATTTATCTTCTTCACTGTCTTTTCTTTAGCCATTTGCAGCTGGGTCGACTGGAACGAGTCGATTGCTTTGCAGAACTCCGTACTATTGCCTTGAATAGTGAGTTCTCTACCATAAAACTAATCAGAAGATGTGAACAAATTCGAAATAACTGCAACATAGTTTTGTTTGTTTGTTTGTTTGTTTGTTTCTGTTTTGCTTCATCAATAATTTATGTTATTTTCATTGTCATTTCTCCTTACTTTGATCATTTTTCTCTTTTAATTTGCTTTTCACTGTTTGACGAAAAAATGATCTGCTTAGAAGTAGTCGACAGGAATTTTGATTGGTTTGTTCAAGTAGCGATAATGTTCGCAGACATTTGGTGAGCATGGTGCAGCTCAATTTCACACATGGTGCAGGAAACATTCACATTTGGTGCAGGATACACTCACACATGGTGCAGCTCACATTCACACATGGTGCAGCTCACATTCACACATGGTGCAGCTCACATTCACACATGGTGCAGCTCACATTCACACATGGTGCAGCTCACGATCACACATGGTGCAGCTCACGATCACACATGGTGCAGCTCACGATCACACATGGTGCAGCTCACATTCACACATGGTGCAGGATACAATCACACATGGTGCAGGAAACATTCACATTTGGTGCAGGACACACTCACACATGGTGCAGCTCACATTCACACATGGTGCAGCTCACATTCACACATGGTGCAGCTCACATTCACACATGGTGCAGCTCACATTCACACATGGTGCAGCTCACGATCACACATGGTGCAGCTCACGATCACACATGGTGCAGCTCACATTCACACATCGTGCAGGATACATTCACACATGGTGCAGCTCACGATCACACATGGTGCAGCTCACGATCACACATGGTGCAGATCCCATTCACCGCCTCTTTTCCTTAACCCCCCCCCCCCCATAAACAAACATTTCTATTAAAAAACCAGTTAAAACTATCTCTGCCCTATTGGTACCTCCCCCCTCACCTTCTCCCTCCTTCCATATGCACTCTTCTACCAAAATACCAGTTAAAACTCTCGTCAGTCCCCTTCTCATATAAAAAAAAATTCTTAAAAACTAGCTTTTGAAGCTCTCACCCCCATCTTCTTATACTCCACACACCCCCCCCCCCCCCCCATTTGTGACACTCTTTTACCAAAATAACAATTGTACCTCCCCATAAAATAGAAAAGAAAATCTTCTTGATCTCACCTGCACCTACCCCCCCCCCCCCTCCTCATCCCATATGCTCACTCTTTTATCAGATACTGCAGCTGAAACTCTTGTCTCTCATTCTCCATAACCTCCACACCCCTTACCCTCACTCCCCCCACCACACACACAATCCTCTACCACAACCACAACTCCGTCCCCCCCTCCCCCCCCCACACAATCCTCTACCACAACCACAACTCCGTCCCCACCTCCCCCCCCCCACACAATCCTCTACCACAACCACAACTCCGTCCCCACCTCCCCCCCCCCCACACAATCCTCTACCACAACCACAACTCCGTCCCCACCTCCCCCCCCCACACAATCCTCTACCACAACCACAACTCCGTCCCCACCTCCTCCCCCCCCCCACACAATCCTCTACCACAACCACAACTCCGTCCCCACCTCCCCCCCCCACACAATCCTCTACCAGAAACCACAACTACAACTCCTTCCCCCCCCACCCCCCACACACAATCCTCTACCACAACCACAACTCCGTCCCCACCTCCCCCCCACCCACACACAATCCTCTACCAGAAACCACAACTACAACTCCTTCCCCCCCCCCACCCCCCACACACAATCCTCTACCACAACCACAACTCCGTACCCACCACCTCCCCCCCCCACACACAATCCTCTACCACAACCACAACTCCGTCCCCACCACCTCCCCCCCCCACACACAATCCTCTACCAGAAACCACAACCACAACTCCGTCCCCACCACCTCCCCCCCCCCCCCCACACACACAATCCTCTACCAGAAACCACAACTCCGTCCCCACCTCCCCCCCCCCCACACACAATCCTCTACCACAACCACAACTCCGTCCCCACCTCCCCCCCCCCCACACACAATCCTCTACCACAACCACAACTCCGTCCCCACCTCCCCCCCCCACACAATCCTCTACCACAACCACAACTCCGTCCCCACCTCCCCCCCCCACACAATCCTCTACCACAACCACAACTCCGTCCCCACCTCCCCCCCCCCACACAATCCTCTACCAGAAACCACAACTCCGTCCCCACCTCCCCCCCCCCCCCACACACAATCCTCTACCACAACCACAACTCCGTCCCTACCTCCCCCCCCCCCACACACAATCCTCTACCACAACTACAACTCCTTCCCCCCCCACCCCCCACACACAATCCTCTACCACAACCACAACTCCGTCCCCACCTCCCCCCCCCCCACACAATCCTCTACCACAACCACAACTCCGTCCCCACGTCCCAACAAACCCAGTTATCTCAAATCTCCAAGACGATACTGGAGATTGTCCGAGTTCATCCCCCCTGTCCCAAACAAACTGATCGAATTTGTGCGCAGCTTCTCGGCTACTCCTGGCTGTGATAGAACCTCGTTTAGATCCTAACACACAGGATTTATGGGATTTTGGGAAGTGAGCTAGACTTTCAGAATTCTACTGCCAGAACATTGCGAACAGACTAACTTTGAGAATCGTTCGCTGTTCACAATGGGGTCAAACAAGTACGAATGTTTATCATTTCCAACAGAATTCTTCTTGGTTATCGATTTGGGGATGCAACATACGATTTTAATAGATTGAATTATACAAATAATTATGTTTTAAAATCTGAAATTACCAGGATTTACAGACAGGAGTTGACACAATGAACAGAACTAGTTAAGGCAGACTGAACCGTTGATCTGTACTGACATGTTAGAAACTTCAGAATACTAAGCTACAGTTTGTGTGTGGTGGAATGGCCTATTTCCTTCCTCTCTGTCTTTTCCGTGACTATAAATCAGGTACCTATTTACAACTGGGTCGACCGGAGCGCGATGGTTGCGATTAATGACTTTTCCTTAACCATTAATCAGGTACCAATTTACAGCTGGGTTTACTGGAACGAGTTGATTACCTAACAAAACCCCGTACTTTTGCCACGAAAAGTGAGTTCTCTACTACCACACTAATTAGAAGAAACGAATAAAAATTCTAAACAACTCTAAAACAGAATTAACGGTCGTCACAAAAGGAAAGACATGGATTAAATGAGAGATTAAAGTAGAGAGATAGGTATTACAACAACGAACACAATTTAGATATAATGTGACCCTAATTTCGAACGATGGAAGAAATTTAAGATAAGAGACAGAATTACACAAGCTAAGGTAGATTTCTAGAAAACAAGAACACTGCTAACGAATCGATCATTGACAATTAAAAAGAAAGAGTGTGTATGTGTTGTGCAATGACAGCAATCAATCAATAAATCACAGTCAATCATTCCTCTGGGCGCACAGGTCATTGCCTATATGTCACCAGCATACACTGTCCTGGCCTACTTTTTCTGTCCCTCCCCGGGCGCAGTCATTTAATCGGTTTCCAATTCCACATTCAATTCTTCGCGTTTTTAGGTCAACACTTCCTTCTATTCCCTTCAGGATCTCATTTGAGAGCCTGTCTGGCTATGCTGAACGGTGCCTTTCTCGGCTTGTTGCCCATACATCGCCATTTTGTTCTGTAAATGTGTTGTTCCAGTGACTGTTGTTTGTACTTTCTCATAAATCTTATTCCCCCCCCCCCTCCCCTGGTAGGCTAGACATATGTTAACGAAGGACCGGAGTCTGTGTTGTATCCCTTCAGGTCAGGTCAGGTCATCCCATAACCGGTGAGGTCGTTCACACATGAAGACATCTTCACAACGCCACGCCACCCTTCTCTGTCTGCGGCCGCTGCCTCTGGCTCTTCTGGTCGGAGATTGGTCCATTCTTTTATGTTGTCCTCTCATCTATTTTTGGGATAGCCTCTTCGTCGTCTGCCATGCACGCACCATTCCGTGGAGGATTGTATTTGCAAGACTATTTGATCTCGATATGTGACCGTACCAAGCGAGTTTCCTTCTTTTGACAGTTGCCAACAGATCTTCGAAAGGCTCTATTGCTGTTGTAAATCTCGTATTTTCTAATTTGTAACTCGATCTTTGTACGTGACGTTTAAAAGTCTTCGGAAGCATCTCATCTCCAAGGCCTGTATCCATCGTTGAAATGTCAGATGTAACTGTCCATGTCTCACAAGCATAGAGGAATATTGACAGGACCAGTGTACGCATTAATCTCATTTTCGTGCATAGTCCTAACCGTTTAAAAAGCGCCGCTTTTGTCTGTGCTATTCTGGCCAACACCTCACATTTTGATTCTTCATCACTGACAATCGACCCTAGATATTTAAAACGGTCAACCACTTCTAGTTCCTGACCGTTAGCTTTTATCTGGTGTTGAAGCCCTTGGCGTTGTAGGTCATTAATTCCGTCTTTCCAGCGTTACCTCCATTCCATTGTCAAGAGCTGTTGCATCGAGTCTTCTGACCCATTCCTGGAGTTCTACTTCTGAACCCGCCAACCCGTCGATATCATCTGCAACGTTGGTACTGTCAAGATAGGGAGGGCCGAACGATTACCAACCTTCGTGTTGTATCGCCTTGGTCATTATCCATGTTTCCGCTCCATAAAACAGCACTGACATGACAATTAAATCTCTGTCTCTCAATACTGGTATTCAATCAGGCACGTGTGTATGACGCCATGTAGCCAGATAAACTTGTTTTCGCTCTTTGGCCTTGGTGTAGCTTGTTAGATTCATGGCCTCCTTCGTGCAAACTGTCGTCCGTGAGGGGTTGTTAAGTTTTAGGGCCACCATGACGTCACCCTATTATCATCTGCACTACTTGACTCTAGCGTTGGACGTTCTAAATTGGTGTGAATCTTGGTTTCTCTGTATCTCTATTTGTTCTTTACCTCCAGGAATGTCATTCTGTCCTTTCGAATTCAGATCTTTAACGCTGCATCTATAACCCCTGATGTGACAATTATCCTGCCCAAATGAATAAGAATCTTCCACTGTTATGCGGAATCAATGTTTCTTTGTGGGTGCGAATCGTGGACAATGAATAAACAAACAGAAATCTCTGACAGTCACAGAAAGGCGGATCCTGAGAGCAATTATACGTTTGGCTTGGCTTGGCTTGGTTTGACTTGACTTGGTTTGGCTCGGTTTAGCTTGGCTTGGCTTGGCATCGTTTAGCTTGGTTTGGTTTAGCTTGGCTTGGCTTGGCTTCGGTTGGCTTGTTTTGGCTGCGCTTGGTTTGGCTTGGCTTGGCTTTGCTAGGTTTGGATTTGATTGGCTTGGCTTCATTCGTTCTCAATCTCCCGCTACCAAACCATGAAAAGGGCCTAAGTAGCAGAATCTAGTCCGGAGAACGGAATGCGTTGTGTTGTAGTTTACAGCTTGACTGCGATATTTGCACCTTTCGATCCAACACATACGACTTCAACAAGCATTTTTTTTTAGTACTGGGTTAGCATTCCCTCTTCGATACCTTCTCTTTAGCCAGTCTGCTCTGCTGCAGCCTGTTATCCAGGATCGCCGCGTGGAGGTGTAGAAGGGTCTTGGCAGCTCTTGTTCGCTGGCCCTGACGCTAGCAGTCAGATATGGGTCGATGACCGCTGCAGCTCATGCGCTGATTAGCACTTTGATCCCAATTTCTACTTTGGATAATAATAATAATAATAATAATGTTTGCTTAGGCGTCTGAGGCCCGTTGCGTCGGATGAACACTGTCATGTCCAGTTGGAACTGCGTGCTGCCAGGCCTACTCTATGGGAGATGGGGAGGCTACTACCTGTTGGAGCCACGTGTTTCGAGGACGACCTCGAGGGCGAAAATTAAAAAAACTACTCGAAAGACAGCCACCGACACATACGAGAAGTAGTACTCATCAAACACTTCCTCCTCGCGGCCCCCGTCCCAAGGCAGCGGAGTACAGGGTTCCCTCTCGGGAACCCACAGGGATCTCGGTTAATACGTTGGATAGCTCAAAAAAATTCTATGAAGATATATTACAAGATGTGATAACAGCAAACATTGAAGGGGTAAAGAAGTCAAAATAGACAAAGAGAAACGGAATGGGATGTCATGCAAACCAGATGGGGAAATGGAAATCATCAGAAGTGCAGAATTGCTAATGGGACATATTGGGGTTGGAGGTATTGATTGTTAATACCGCTTGACATGGCGCATGATGATGATGATACATGTGCTTATACACTTAGACAAACATACATGCATACACTCACGTAAACACACTCACACAAACCCACTCATACTCTCATGTAAACACACTCACACAAACCCAAGCATACTCTCATGTAAACACACTCACACACCCACTGATACACTCATGTAAACACACTCACACACACCCACTGATACACTCACGTAAACACACTCACACACACCCAATGATACACTTACGTAAATACACTCACATAAACCCACTCATACACTCACGTAAACACATTCACACAAACCCAATGAAACACTCACGTAAACACACTCACACAAACCCACTCATTCACTCACGTAAACACACTCACACAAACCCACTGATACACTCACGTAAACACACTCACACAAACCCACTCACGTAAACACACTCACACACACCCACTGATACACTCACATGAACACACTCACACACACTCATTCATACACTCACGTAAATACATTCACACAAACCCACTAATACTGTCATGTAAACACACTCTCACACACCCAGTAATACATTCACGTAAACACACTCAAACAAACCTTCTCATATACTAACGAACCCACTCAAATGCTCACACTTTAACACAAACACATTCACACAAATGCACACACACGCACACACACACACACACCCACACACTAATACAAACCCATTCATATTTAGCATACTACAACACACATACTTATACAAACACATTCACACAAATGCACACACAGAAACACACTCACACACACACAATAATACAAACACATTCATATTTAGCCTACCAACAAGGAGGCAGACAGACTGACAAAAGAAGGTGCAAGACTACCACAACCAGATTCTAGTGTGACCTACGAAGAGTCAAAAAGGTTTATTAGAGCCAGATACAGGGCCAAATGGGAAACAGCATACTGGCTACACAAAAAATGATGCCTATTACCAGTTGAACAGAAGAGAGCAGGTCGTGGTCTTCAGGCCAGTTTGGCACAGGCCAAAATAGACTGAGGTACCACCCATTCAATTAACTGAAGATAGGTGGCACTGACGAATGTACCTGGGGTACCGGGAAAATTACCGCTGAACATCTGCTGCAAAACTGCCCCACATACGAGGATCAGAGAAAGCAGATGTGGCGATCACCAGTGGCAACACTAGACAAGCTCTATGGCATTGTTGACAGCCTCAGGATAACAGCTGCTTTCTTCGAACAAATTCAAGTTGACGTCTGACAGCGTACGAAGAAGAAGAAGAAGAAGAAGATATTTAACCTACTACAACATATACACTAATACAAACACATTCATATTTAGCATACTGCAACACACATACTAATACAAACACATTTATATTTAGCATACTACAACACACACAATCATGCCCACACGAACCCGAACACGCAGGCATACACTGCCACACTCGCGCACTCAACCACTCAGACACGCACACATACATCCACACACACCTACATGCTCCCACACACACACACACACACACCCGTGCACTTGCACGGGTCTCTTCTATACACACACACACATGCGCACTCACAAGCGCCCACGCATGTACAAACGCACTAACATACACATAAACACGACCCATACCAATACATACATACATGCAGACACACAAACTCTCATAAACTCGCAAAGTCTCTTAGACACACCTATGTTCTCCATCTATCGCTCTATCTCTGTATTTACCTACCTCTCCTTCTTTCCCTGTTTAAATCTCACTATTTATCTCTCGTCTCAATCTTCTCGTCACTGTCACTGCGGTCTCTCTCTCTCTCTCTCGCTCTCACTCTCTCACTGTCTCTCTGTCTCTCTGATAACACTTTCTCTTCATCTCTTCTCTTTCCGACGTACGCATGTCTCATTCTCTCTAACATACGCACATATGCTTCTCTCTCTTTCTCTCTCTCTATCTATCTCTCTCTCTATATATATATATATATATATATGTAATGTATTCACATAAGCCATTCCATCTATGTTCTAACAATCCTCCTCCCTCGCTAATCTTACATAGATACGTCTGTCTTTCGCTCGCACTCTCTCTCTCTCTCTCTTTATTTATCTATCTAACAGACGCTTATAAATTACTCTCTCTTTCTCTCTAATACACGTATCTAACTATCTTGTTATCTTTCTATCTCTCTCTTAGTTCTAACACTCTCTATTCCTCTAACAGACGAATGCACTTCTACCCATTCTCTCCCCGCCCTCTATCTCCGTCTGTCACTCTAACAAACGCGCAAGCCTCTCTCTTTCACTGCCTCATTCACTTACCCCCCTCCAGAACAAACACACACACGTAACCCACTCCCCGATAAAACTGTCTCCATCTCCCTCCACGCGATCAGGATTCCTCACACAGAGATGTCACCGCTATGAGGACAGTCTTGGAGTTTGCCCACGGAATTATCCAGCACTGTGCCAAGGAATCCAGGTAGGGATTAAAAGCTCTCCACTTCCCCAAGAAAACTCGTCGAACCAGCTAAACTAATTTCCCAATTGTCAGCAGTCTCGCGATAAATGAAACTCTCCCAAAGAGGTTGACGCTTGTCAAGATTCAGCGTACAGCCGGGTTAGCAATCCACGTGGTGTTTTCAATGTTATCCGTGTTGTTCTCCCAGCGATTCTGGATAAATTCAGTTAGCTCGTCCCTGCTTGGACGTGTTTTCATCTACGTGTCCCATTTCCTGTCCAGTTATTAGCTGGTCTCATCTCCCACGATTCCAATATCACTTTTCATTGACCTTCTCGGTCAACGACACACTTAAACACGGGCATAGGACAGAACATCCAGATAACATGAGTTACCTGCAGTTGTTCCTAATTACTTCTTGCTTGATGAATCCTTTCTTGAACTTAATGATTTAAGAGCAGTACTCTGTCAATTATGCCAGCAGTCCGCACCAAACGGGTAGTGGTACAGTGGGTTCCATCCCACTGCAACATCCAAGGCAACGAGGAGGCAGACAGACTGGCAAAAGAAGGTGCAAGACTACCACAACCAGATACTAGTATGTCATACGAAAAGTCAAAACGGCTTATTAGGTCTAGATACATGACCAAATGGGAAACCGAACATACTGGCTACACAAAAAACGATGCCTTTTACCAGTTGAACAGAAGAGAGCAGGTCGGGGTCTTCAGACTTTGCACTGGCCACAATAGACTGAGGTACCACCTATTCAACAAATTGAAGATAGGTGGCACTGACGAATGCACGTGCGGTACCGGGAAAATAACCGCTGAGCATTTGCTGCAAAACTGCCCGACATACGAGGATCAGAGAGAGCAGATGTGGCCATCACCAGTGGCAACACTAGACAAGCTCTATGGCAGTGTCGACAGCCTCAGGATGACCGCTGCTTTTTTTCGAAAAAATAAAGGTTGATGTCTGACTACGTACGATGAAGAAGAAGAAGAATAATCCTTTCTGTTGTGATTTCAGGCTGTATGTGGTTCTCTTGTTTGCTGCAGCGTACTGGAGAAGATATGCCAGAGTCTCTCCTAGCTGTAGGGCAGTGTTAGGCTTCTCCGCAGTTTTCCCGCTATGTTGATCTCATTGACGATCACCACCTCGTCTGCCATGCTGTTGTGCTTAATCTGAGGAGGGAATGAGGAGGGAGGGTGTGGGAGAGTGAACATGATCCGTCTAAGGCCACCGGCAGTGACTTATAACCCATAAGATAAAAGGCAGGCACGCCAGAAATGATGCGATAAAACTTCAGTAAAATTCCCCTTCATCAGCCAGCAGAAGATTTGTTGAGTACCAGCTAAGCCTGAACAGCTCCAATATAGAATGTTCTATTTGGAATAAACAACTTTCTGATCTCAAAGACTAGAACATCAAAGTTCAACCGCAATCCAAACATGTTGTTGTTGTTGTTGTTGTTGTTGTTGTTGTTGTTGTTGTTGTTGTTGTTGTTGTTGTTGTTGTTGTTGTTGTTGTTGTTGTTGTTGTTGTTGTTGTTGTTGTTGTTGTTGTTGTTGTTGTTGTTGTTGTTGTTGTTGTTGTTGTTGTTGTTGTTGTTGTTGCTAAATGCCCATAATGAGTTTGATTACTCTTTAGTGCGCCCTAAAAAAAATGTTAAGTGACGGATTGTCGTAGTTTTCCTTACATCCCGAACGTGCTGATTAAGGTGGATAAGGGTCCTCCAGGCGGTTGTGCTATGCTTGGCTGCATCATCGTGTCGCTCATTATAACGGGATCACGTTGATCCCTCATCTTGATAGCCAGACTGCTATGAAAACAGCCCCTTTCCAAGAAGGGCTACGCAGGAAGCCAAGGCGAGGGTCTTGTCCAGTATATTTTGCCTGAACCTGACTAACATGTCTGATCAGTATATTTTTCCTTAACCTGACTAACATGTCTGATCAGTATATTTTGCTTGAACCTGACTAACATGTCTGATCAGTATATTTTTCCTTAACCTGACTAACATGTCTGATCAGTATATTTTTCCTTAACCTGATTAACACGTCTGAGCAGTATATTTTGCCTGAACCTGACTAACATGTCTGATCAGTATATTTTGCCTGACCAGACGCTAGTCCTCCTTCCCCAATCCAAACATGGAAGCTACACTCCATGTTAGGGACACGAAAGACATCACAAGATTACACACTTAAAGATCAGCAGAATGTGTTTTTCAAAGTAAATAAATGTTCAGAGAATGATGTTTCTGTGATCAATCTCTAAAGTGAACAAATGTTCAGAGAAAGATGGGTGTGGAATTTATCACTAAAGTGAACAAATGTTCAGAGAATAATGTTTGTAGGATCTATCTCTAAAGTGAAAAAAATTGTCATCAGAGTGAAACTATTTCTGAAAAATGTGAAAGCAGTGTTTTAATGGAGCGGTTACAGTGCATTACTATGAAGATAGCAATCTGATTGAGCAAGTACGTTCATCATGCAGTTCTGTCGGAAGACGCATAGATGTCATGGTGGAATATGTCAAGAGAAGTTAAAATAAACCTCTGTTAACATACGTGGCATTCTCAGTCTCTTGAAATGCGTCAACATATACGACATACACAGCGGGGTTAGACTTTATTAGAGCTGTTGGCTAATTAGTCAACATTACCTAGAACATGCTAGCATTACAACCATTTAATGTCAACATTACCTAAGACATGCTAGCATTACAACCATTTCATGTCAACATTACCTAGGACATGCTAGCATTACAACCATTTCATGTCAACATTACCTAAGATATGCTAGCATTACAACCATTTAATTTCAACATTACAGACGAGAACATTTTCAAGGTCCGGCTGATTCTCATTAAAGATTCTTGAAAGGCTGAAACAAGCTTTCTTGAAAGACTGTAACAAGCTTTCTTGATAGGCTGAAACAGGCTTTATTGATAGTCTGAAACAAGCTTTCTTGATAGGTTGAAACAAGCTTTCTTGATAGGTTGAAACAAGCTTTCTTGACAGGCTGAAACAAGCTTTCTTCAAAGGCTGAAACAAGCTTTCTTCAAAGGCTGAAACGAGCTATCTTGAAAGGCTGGAACAATCTTTCTTAATAGGTTGAAACAAGCTTTCTTGATAGGCTTAAACAAGCTTTCTCGATAGGTTGAAACAAGCTTTCTTGATAGGCTGAAACAAGCTTTCTTGATAAGTTGAAACAGCCTTTATTTATAAGTGGAAACAAGCTTTCTTGATAAGTTGAAACAAGCTTTCTTGATAAGTTGAAACAAGCTTTCTTGATAAGTTGAAACAAGCTTTCTTGATAAGTTGAAACAAGCTTTCTTGATAAGTTGAAACAAACTTTGTGAAGTGGCACCAGAAGGAACCCCAGCTGTCTTCGCCAGAAATTCAGACCTAGTGGCAAAACTAAATCCCACCTGTGCGATTTGAATTGAAATCATCTTGATGTTCCATTGTTACACTGTACTGTTTACCTAGAAAATGTGTGTTCCAAAGCGTTTAACGTCATCAACTGACACTCGTAGAAGAAATATATTTAATAATTATCATCCATGTAATACAGAAACGCATACACGCACGTTCACGCTTGCACACTCAGACATACACACATTCATACCGACCGACATTCACGTCATATCCTGTGTGTAATCTACAGTGTCTATAAAAGAGAAGAATTCGAGGTGACTTAATATAGGTTTATAAGATAATCAAAGGAAAGAATAAATTAGACTATAACACGTTGTTTTTTATTTCAAAATACAATCCTCTACAAGAATAAGAAAGCATAGCTCCAAACTAACTAAAGAAAGGTCTAGATTAGATATTAGGATATATGTTTTAGTCAGAGCGTGGTGAATGCTTGGAATGCATTGCCACAGGAAATAGTGGAGGCGAGGACAATTAATGCATTTAAGAATATATTGGATACGCATAGCTTTTAGAGCAGAGAAATGTAAATGAAACTGGTTGTATACAGACTCTGTAGAGTCTTCTAAACCAGTATAAAGATGTTAAGTTAAGTTAAATTAAGTTAAGTTAAGTTAAGTTAAGTCTAAAGTATCTCAGCGGCGGGATTTCCTGCATGAACTTCATCTAATCAGCAGTCATCAACTATCGTCAGGTTCAGGAATTCCTTCAAAGACCTAGATTCAGAGTATGGTAAGATGCTTTATTCTTATGATGGGCGCTGGTTAAGTCAAGTCGAGATAAAATTCCGAATCGATTTTATCTACGGACTGAAATCAATCTTGTCATGGGCATGATGGATAGCCGGGTCAATGAACTAGAAGACTATGTGGATCTTTCAGTTGATGTTCAAAAGACGCATGGCTCAACATTCGAATTATCTTAATCTCTACTTCCAGGTTTCGTACCTCACTGCAACTGCTGGTATGCGAACTTTGCGGATACGACAACACGTCCGTTAATACACAGACAGCGGGAGAGTGGCTTGGCTTGGCTTGGCTTCGTTCGCTCTCAATCTCCCGCTACCAAACCCTGAAAGGGCTTAAGTAGCAGAATTTAGTCCAGAGAACGGAATGCGTTGTGTCGTAGTTTACAGATTGACTGCGATAGTTGCACCTTTCGGTCCAACACATCCGACTTCAGCAAGCATTTTTTGAGTACCGGGTTAGCATTCCCTCTTCGATCCCTTCTACTTAGCCAGTCTGCCCTGCTGCAGCCTATTATTCAGGATCATCGCGTGGAGGTGTAGAAGGGTCTTGGCAGCTCTGGTTCGCTGGCCCTGACGCTAGCAGTCAGCTATGGATCGCTGACAACTGCAGCTCATGCGCTGTTCAGCATCTTGAACCCACAGCGGGAGAGCGATCTGCGTAGATGAAATACATATTTCTTTCCAAGATTTGAAGAGCAGAAGATACCTCTTAAGCTATGTCCTCACTGTTAATGATATTCACAGCCAATTCTTGGAGCGTTTCAAAGATGTGGCATCAAAGCAAATACGGTAAAAGTGTTTCTAAACACCTTTTGATGTCCCCTACAGGCTTCTTATGAGGACATGGTAATGAATATTATCGACGTACAAAAGAAGGCCAATTGTTTCAGTCAAAGTGCGCTCAGTGGTCTCAAGGTAAGGTGTCCGCCTCGGATGCCGCAGGTCGCGGGCTCGAATCATTGTTGAGACAGAGATTTTTTTTTCACATGGGTCTTTCTGGTTCAAAATTTCCCTGATCGCTGGATAGTGAAATCGGTCTCCCGTGTACAGTGTCGAGCAAATTAAAAGTTCCTTGGCAGTCGGAAATCGAAAAGAGTAGGCTCAACGGCCGCTGCCCGGACAAAATTCAAGTTAAAAATCTACCAAAGTTATTTGTACCTTTTCCCAGGTGGTTTATTAAGATGGCGCCTAAATGGCTGCGGGTCTGCTTAGCTCTAGTGTTTGAGTATATTAAGATGAACTCGCTCGTCGTTTAAACCACCTTCAAAGAAACTGATTGTGTACAGACTTAGTCGAGTCTTCTAAATCAGTATAAAGACCTTAAGTCAAAGTAGAGGAACTTGAGAATGCTCAATTTCTAGACATCTTATTTTCTCCATGAAGAATATACAATAATCATATCACATGCCCAAAAAAGTGACCAGTCTGTTTGCTTGTAATTATGTATGTGAACAATTTATTTCCACAATTTAGTAGACTAAATCCAAAACAATAACACAATTATCTGCCTCAAAATTATCTGGAAAATACACATCGCATTACAATTAGCCAAACGCCATTGGCTTTGGGCAGGTGAGTTCGGAAAGTTTTAGCAACATCGACTAATTAAATCTGTAAGCTATCAATTTATAATTTATTCATCATTTCCCTCTCGTTACAGTCTATCTAATCCCGTCTAACCCATAGTCTATCTAATCCCGTCTAGTTAATAGTCTATATAATCCCGTCTTACTCATTCTATCTAATCCCGTCTAACTCAGTCTATATAATCCCGTCTAACTCACAGTTTATCTAATCCCGTCTAACAGTCTATCTAATTCCGTCTTACTCATTCTATCTAATCCCGTCTAACAGTCTATCTAATTCCGTCTAACGCACAGTCTATCTAATCCCGTCTAGTTAATAGTTTATATAATCCCGTCTAACTCACAGTCTATCTAATCCCGTTTAACTCATAGTCTATCTAATCCTGTCTAACTCACTATATATCTAATCCCGTCTAAGAGTTTATCTAATCCCGTCTAACTCACAGTCTATCTTATCCCGTCTAGTTAATAGTCTATATAATCCCGTCTAATTCAGTCTATATAATCCCGTCTAACTCACAGTCTATCTAATCCCGTCTAACAGTCTATCTAATCCCGTCTAACAATCTATCTAATCCCGTCTTACTCAGTCTATCTAGTCCCGTCTAACAGTCTATATAATCCCGTCTAACTCACAGTCTATCTAATCCCGTCTAACAGTCTATCTAATCCCGTCTAACTCAGTCTATCTAGTCCCGTCTAACAGTCTATATAATCCCGTCTAACTCACAGTCTATATAATCCCGTCTAACTCAGTTTATATAATCCCGTCTAACTCACAGTCTATCTAGTCCCGTCTCACTCATAATCTATCTAATCCATTCTAACTCATAGTCTATCTAATCCCGTCTAACAAAGTTTAACTAAACCCCTCTAGGTTAGTCTATCCCATTTAACTCACAATCTATCTAATCACTTCCAGCTCATGATATCTATTCCAAATAACTCACAGTCTATCCCTTCTAACTGTCTCTCTATCCTATCTAACTCAGTCTATATAATCCCTTCAACTCAGTTTATCTAAGCCCCTCTAGCTCAGTCTATCCCATTTAACTCACAGTCTATCTATCCCTTCTGTCTCTCTATCCGATCTAACTCATAGTCTCCAGCATCCCTTCTATGCACATTGTCTCCCCTTCTACTTGTTCTAATCCTCACATCTCACAGTCGATTCTGTTCCCTTTCACTTAAGTCTACCTTATCCTTCTAGGTCATAGTCTATTTTAACCTTCCTAGATCAATCTATTTAATCCGTCTAGCAGACCAGTCTATGTAACCACTTATATCTCCCCTCGAACATTCCTTTCCAACAGTTTTCATCAATACTTATTTTCCAGCCAACAGCTAACAGTATTTAGGAGCTACCCTCCAACTCCGTTCTCATTTATTATTTCCCCCACATTTTGACACAAATAAATAAAATAAATTGAATAATCAGACAGACATAAGAGCCAAACGGAATGCCAGACGAAAAATGGCCACATTTGGCTTATTTATTCAGAAGTTGCGACAGACCAAATTTGGTTACCGCGCGATGGTTTTATTGGCGCGAAAGTGTAAATGTGGAATCCGCTGGGAAATATAAGAATGTTTCTGTACGTTTCTTGTGTCACTGTCAAAGACAGATTGGAACAGGGGGCGATAACGAGCTTTTTGGAACAATACCATGCATGAACTACAAGCAAGGCGCAAAATGGAATGGTAAGGTCTCCTTGATAGAATTTATGTCCGTCTGCTAGGACAGATGGATCTTTTTATTTTTCAAGTGCTG